>BMAV01007154.1:0-98939 GCA_019973955.1 Trichonephila inaurata madagascariensis
TTTTTTTTTACCGCCGCCCCTTCCAGACACCTTACACCCTTTGTCATTCTTAGTATCTCCCGGAATGCGAGACGGACTTAATGAGTGGCGGGAAAAGTCGATAGACAGAAACTTTTTAATCAACACGCTTTCTGTTCAACGTAACTACACAAAATAATGCCATAGTTCATTATTTATGAATTCCTTTCCCCTTTCCTAAGCCCTTTGCTGTTGCACATTAACTTTTGAGTGGGTGTAGAAATATGGACATCGTAATAACAATCAAAGCCCCCTCACGTGAACCTAAAAATATCCTTATAATGTCAAGAGCGGGAGGGAGGGCGAGTACTCTCCTCTCCAGTACCTTTCACTATGCACTGAAAACTTGGCACTTGTCCAAGTGGGCACAATGCCAGGGGCGCTAACTTTCAGTCTGCCAATGCGGCAGACATTGCAGACCAGACAAGCTTCGAACTCGGGGTAGTACTTACCTTCCACGTGACGCCCTCCCCCCTGGACACCATTGATTGGTTCAGAGGGACGAAATTGACCACATATCGTCTGCAAGGAACCGGCTGGTAGTAAAAAATAGTGTAGGACACAGTGCATGTTATAACTCTCTTGATTTATTTCCTTAGGGAAGTTATTAAAAAAATGTCAGAAATCGCGTTTGGAATGGAATGAAGGGTGGGGTGTGAGACGAGATGGTGTGGGCGCCATCGCTTCCCTAATGACAGACGGTTTTAGATTGGGGATTCCCTGGATATCAGGATGGATATGTCTTGTGAAAGGAGACACACGCACACAATACATTTCATTAAGAAATGGATACAAACATTTTTCATTTCTTGTTATGTTGATACGTGAAAATTGTGTGTGTGTTAATGAATTGAGATTTTTCTTTGATTTCTGGAAAAAATAATTCAAATAAGTAAGAAAAAGTATTAGTAAGCAGAAAAATAACGAAAAAGCGTGGAAGCACGTGACTCTCAAATCGAATTAAAAAGATTTTTTTTTTAAATGTCATTAATGATAAACATTATTCATGTAGATTTTTAACATTAATGCATAACCTTGGCCCCCAAAAAATCAAGATCGTTTTTAGAGTAAACCATGAAGAATTTTTAAAAAATGTACAGTACGCAGCCTTTTTTTTTTATCACGCAATATAGTTTTTTAGCTACAATGCATGTACATATGCATGCATAATGCATGTCCATCCTCATCTATCATGTTATTTGTGGGATTCTTTTTTGTAACTTTGTGAATACATTTTAACATTATTGCTGTCACTACATCGTAACAATGTTGATAAACATCAGAATTATTGCAATGTGTTTAACAGATTTTACAACTTTGCATTAATCATTAGCTTAATGATTTCTTTACGTATTCGTTTGTTTTATTTTATGCTAATGCATTCGAGGGTTTTTTTTCCTTTATCGCCCTCTTTTTTTCTGTGTCGTCATAATGTACAGATGCAAATTACGAATTAAGAAAATACAAACTGACCTCTTTTAGTCTTAAATTTTCTATTTATTTACAAGTCTTATTTTTCTCTGAACGTAATGTTACTGAAATCAAAACATTCTAATACAAGCTCAATAAAACCTGGGTATCTACGGTTTTTGGAAACTGAAATATGCTTAATGTTTAAAAAAAATTAATTATGAATTTAATGCGTAAGTTACTGATGTGCAAATTATTAGGGGCCAGTTTAACAAAGTTAAATTGATATTAGTGAGCTCGATTATTATAGAGGGCAGTTAATTTTTAGGGCTTTAGTAGAAGTAATTGAAATATACTTTTTTAAAAAGTCATTCGCTTTAAATTAGTATTTTTATAATTTAATAAATAACTTACTATATTTTTTTAGTTCAATATGCATCCTTTTATTTATAAAGTATCAGTTTGATCGGTTTCGATAAATATTTAATTAAAACTGAAATTTAAAATTACAGCTAAGTTTTATTTACGAAATTAAACGAAGAACTAATCTATGAGTATTTTCCACAATAAAAGCTTTAAAAAAATAAATAAAAAAATAAGAAAGGAAATTTATTAAGAGCACCATTTTTGTTTTTAATGTTTACAATATTGATTCTTAAAATACTTCATATAAATAACAATGGATTCTTACAAATTCGTATTACTTCACTAGTTAAGATTTATACTATTAAATTTCTTAAGAACTCGCGGGATTTGAAAAATATATACTCGTATTTTGCAGCATAACAGTGTTTATATAAGGAATTTTTGTTCGAAACATTTGAAATGAAAAAAGATTGAAATTCTTTTCTGAATTATGTGTATTTAATATTAAATTTCTTAAAAGAAAAAAACCATTGATTGACAAAAATATGAAATATCCAACGAAAAATTACTAAAATCAAATTATTCATTTTAATTTTTTTTTTTTTTTTTGGAAACATAAATGACAAGAAACATTTATTTAAAATGTATTAAAATATTATTTTTTCCAAATAGTCATAAATAAAATTTGATTTTCTATTTTAATTTTTCAAAATCAAAATGAATTTTATAATTTGCAACTCACTCCTGAGATCACGAAGAAACAAGTAAAAATAGAAAAAGAAGAAAATGTAATTATTAAACATACAAGATTTTAAATATTTAAACATGGTTGTAAAAAAAATATGCTATTTGATAAAGCATATATTACATAACTTTTCAAGAGTTTTATGAGTAATAGTAAATCGTTTTATTGGAATTTTTTCAAATAAATGATTTGCTTACAATTTTTTTCTTTGAATGTTTAAATGTTTTCGTAAATGAAGAAAAAAAAAAAAAAAAAAAGGAATAAACACTAGCACTAAAAATAATTTAGACCTCCGTAATTCATACAAGTTCAGATACTTAATCAAGTTATTTTTCACTGAAAAAGCGTTATTATTTTTTGAGTCTTTTATAATGAGATCAGTTAAAAGATACTTTCCAGAATTTTGGAATAGCAATTTCAATGAAATTTGAAATTCTTAAGAAACTATTGTAAACTAGTGAAAATGTAATTTTTATGTACACAATGCAACTCAGCGAACTTAAATATCTAAAATTAAGGAAAGGAAATAATTTTACATGTATTAAGGATAGGAAATAAACTTATCGTTATTAGGGAATAAGTTATTCTAAATTAACAATAAAATAATTTTAAGTTACAACAAACCAGAAGTGGTTGCTGCATGACAGCTATTTTATCATAACTGTACCAAATAATTAGGTTTCACATTTAATTTATATTTTCGCCGACTTTCTCCAAAACATTAGCAACAAATGGTGTAATAATTCGATTTATTATAACTTTTAATAGATGAGTTTTAGTAACTATTTGAAATATAAAACGATAAAACAGTTAATTACATTAAAGATTTTAAAGTTTTAAACATTAGCAAAAGAAAGAAAGATAAAACATTTTTTTTTCCTTATCCGCAATTCTGAGATTTATTACCCGTTAAGGGAAAGTTGTAAATTGAATATAACAAAATCCGTTTTATAACCATGTCAACATATTTTAATAGTGAACTGACACGATATTACATCATTCACGTTACTGAACAATTGACATGATTATGTAAAACATGTGATTCGGAAAAATATTAAAGAAATTTGAAAATTATTTCCGAGGCTGAAAATTTCAGTCTTGTGAATCGTTGCCTTTTCCCGTCTTTTAAAGCCTTTTCGATATCATTCTGTTTGTAAAGGTCTTGCTTCCATATAATTTAACTACTGTAGCGCCATAGAAATAGATGTAAACCTTAAATATAAGAATTATATCAAATATAAGACTAAAAAATAAAGATAAGACTAAAAAATGAATACTTTCAATTGATTAATTGTTTGTTAACACCTCGCTTGGCTGTTTATTAACATCTCGCATTTTGCGCTATAAACAAGTGACTAGGGCAGCGTCTGAGCTGGCACTAATCTCCAAAGCTTCATTTGAACACCATTGCGAGAACTTTGTCCTCAATAGATTTTAGCTTTAGGGGTGCATTAGCCCTTTACATGGTTCACCGTGACCACTGTATATACAGTCGGACCTCTATATAACGAAGTCGCTAAATCCCGGAGAAAGTTCGTTATACAGAAAATTCGTTATATAGAGAGGTTCATCTTTTAATATACTTTATAAACCACATAAAACAAAAAAAAATTCATAAACACTATACATTAAAAAAAGTAATTATTCACATCTTTTTTTAAAATTAATATATGTTTATTCTATACATCTTACCCATCAAAAAAGAAAGAAAGAAAGAAAACCTCCAAGGAAAACAAGAAAAAAGAATGTCGAAAAATTCACCGTATTTTTAATATTAAGAAAATAATTTTATATAAAAATTAATGAATTTTAAGGGCATTTTATAATTTAAAGCATACAAGTAATATTAAACAAACATTATTTTATAATTAGAACACGAGGATATGGGGCAATTACACTGAGGGTGAAAGGGGACATCGAAGATGTTTCTAGTGAACTGGGTAATGGGGGTTAAAGGTTACACTTCTTTGGATGAAACGTCCAGAACTCTATTGCTCTAAGCGAGTTAGGATCTAATAAAACCAGTTCAAGATTTATCAGAAATACTTTAAAAAAACGGAGAACACAAATTGAATCACAAAAGAAAAAGTTCGTTATATAGAAAATGCACTTCGGTATAGAGATGTTATTTTACGAATAAAATCGTGAAATGTACAAGGTTCCAGGAAAAAGTTCGCTATATAGAAAAATTCGCAATATAGAGGTTCGACTGTATATATATGTATGTATATATATATATACAGTCGACTCTCGATAATTCGAAGTGGGAAGGACCAATGAAAAACTTCGGATTATCAAGAGGGTAAAAATAAATAAATAAATAAAAATCTAAAGGCGTATTCAGAGTTTCACACTCCGTTACGGAATATATTTAATAGTATCAACGTTAGGTATGATCTTCTTATCTAATCAGCCCACCAAAATTCGACCAGTTTTTTTTATCGCTCCTTTCCTTTCACTTTCCACTCCGTTTTTCTTAACCTCTCGAACAGGACTCCTTCACGCCCCTTTAAATCTCTTCTATTCCTCATTGGAAATAAAATCGCTTTGCACCCGGTTCTCTCAGACACTGTCCCCAACACCACTGATTCTTCAAGGCATGGTCCAGTCCAGCCCATGTCCTATTTGGTGCCATATGCTTTAAGTCACAAAGAGGAGCCATAAATCGTCATGTCAGTCGGACGCAAAATACACAGTCCTACGCATCTCTTTTTCACAATAGCGGACCAACCTTTCTGAACACATGTGTAGCAAGGCCACGCGTTAAACGAAAGATAAGGATAGCAAACAACAGGTGTTGTCGGTCTATTGTTCACTTGAAGAAGGAAAGCAATAAAATTGTCTTTTCGCCTGAGGAACCGAACAATACTTAGAAGGCGGCAGTAGACAGATGGTCATTGTAGTGTCTGATTACTGTTTATTCTTTAGGAGTTGGCGACGTTCCCACACCTGCGAGGGTGAGGGGCTACTGTGTTTCGAAGGGAGAAAGTTTTTTTACCGCAAGCAAGGCGGTCAGGGAAGGGAGAGTCCCTTGTTTTGGAAAGGGAAGCGCCGAACTGTTTTGGGGTGAAGGAAGTTGAATTCCTTCGGTGGGATCGACGCACAGGCGTAATCTGGTGTAATAAGAAGAGATATTTCTTGGGAGGGTTTTAACGCGAAGGACAATGTTATTTTGATTGTAATGATAATAAAGATAATTGTGTTAATCAGGATAATTATGTTTGAATTGATTGATTTGAGTAGTAGTTTAGAAAACAAATAAGTTACTACAACGCGCTAATATTACGAGAACCAGAGTAAAAGGGAAAAATGTTTGAAAACGCGGCAAAAGAAGATTTGGTAACGGTTTTGCATGAAATGGGAGAAACCGTTGACTCTGTCCTGGGAATTCTAGAGTTGAAACAGAAATTGTTGTCATGTAAAGCGTACATAGAAGCGATTCTATGATTTCTCAGACACTACAGTTATCAAGTGGCTACGTTAAAGGGGAGACACGCAGAGACAATGCAACACAAAACTTATAAGCTCCAACCTATTTGCTACAGGACTATACATGATAGTGAGTGTTCGAATTGTCGAGAATTATATAAGATAACTTCGAATTATCGCGTGTTGTAGGCTAGCCAGTCGCAGATTTTACTTCGAAATATTGAGTGTACCGAAAGATCAAGAGTTGTTCTAGGGACTGAACATACACTTGGTTTTAGAGAGGTCTTAGCGAGAGGTTGATATTACGAAGGTTTGAATTAGCGCGAGAGTCGCCCCTATATCATAATTCCTTCCAGTATCTTTTTAAATAACTTTTAATTCTTCGGTCCAGTACATCAGGACTAACGCGTTAAATTATTTTAACGTCTTCCCGGATGATCGGGATTTTAATCGTAATCGAAAGCAAGATTGCATCAGAAACTCGCTCTCGCCATTTCTAACCAATTATGGCTTCTGTTAGAAGGAGTCATGCGACCTTCACAACCTGTATAAAAAGCAAGGGTTCTTTGCGGGCTCTCTCTTTGTCTGCATCATGTAATAGTAGCTGCCTGCTTTTGCTTTTGTGTTATATGTGTGTATTTGTCCAAATTAATTAATTAGTCAAAATGTTGCTAACGTTCATGTATGTGTATGTTACCATGAATAAAAAAAGAGGAATAAATTAATTCAGAAGAAGTTTTCAGTTTATCAAGAATCCAACAAACAATATTCCTAACCCCCGTTACGCTTACGTAAAAGTCGGTAGGATAGTTTATTATCGTCAAATTAATTTCTTGAGAGGGTTTCAATTAAAAAATTCTACAAAAAAAAAAGAAATATATATATATATATATATATATGTTAAAAAGTGAATCCAGAACTACAAAGCTAAAATGGGGATCCTCTTTTTTTCTGCATCGTTGTACGGCAAAAATTCCTGATTTGTGATCAGATTGTGTGGTCCGCGAATATGTGAAAGAAAAGAGAAATCATCCAAAAACTAATTGAAAGTTTAGTTATGTCAATGATTAGTGCGGGTCATCTAATTAATTTCAAGTTTCATCTAAGTGCGGTTCAAGACAAAAGTTTAAATCTTAAAATTTTTTTCGTGAAGATATTTATATCCATTTTTTTTTCAAAAAGATTATTTTTTAAAAATTATCTTTAAAAAATAAACCTCATAAAGTATATTTTTATATAATTGGTTTTGAAGGATTGATTTTAACACATTTTTACCTTTTGAAATTTTAAGTTAAAGCTATTTAAAATGTATGCTATATCTTAAGAACATTTTATTTTCAAGAGATCATTTATGTTGCATACCTTATACCGATATATTTTTTTAAATTGAATTTGATTTTAGATATTTTTATGCTAAACATTTTCATGAAAACAAGTTATTTGGCATATTTTTAATAGTGTTGCAATTGTATATAAATTGTGATAAACTTTGAAATATTGAAATGAGAAATAAAATTATTTTTAATGTTTGATATTTGAACTTTGATAGTTAATAGCTGCCAAAATTTTGATTTGTGTTGATATTTCAATTTTATATTTGGTGCTTAAAATTTTATAGGTAAATTTAAATTTAATTTCTGCATGATTCTCAGATCTGGTTATAAAATGGCAACTAATGAAACTAATAGTAATCAGACCAATTTGCCTTAAGTGTAAATAGTACTACCAATCAAATTCCTAGTGAGCCATATATAATCCCTTTTGATTCTGAAAATAACATGAAGATTGAGTCCTGGTTAGAATACTTTAACAATGCATGTAAACATAACAATAAAGATGATGACTGGAAAAATTTCAATATTTCATAGTATATGAATGGGTCTGCTCTAACTCATTACATTAATTCTTGCCTTAATATTCTAATTTTGATAGTCTTTGTTCTATCCTAGTTCAAGAGTTTTTAAAACCTCATGTAGTAAATTTAGCTGATTTCTCACATCAAATAAAAAATAATTGCAACAATATTTTCTCCAAAAACTAAATTAAGGTAGACAATCAGGACTATCTTCCCAACTGATTTTGGAAGGAATTACTTGGAATACCCACCAATATAAAACAATTAATGACGATTAATCCTCTCACCACACCTACAGAATGACTCATGGTAGCTACACGCGTAATGAAAACACAGGTCACTAGGCCTGAACAAAATACTTTCAGACAAAATTTACCCATTTGACAAAGACAAAATACCTTCGTACCATAAAGTTACAATTCGTTTAGGCCCAATTTTCAAAATTTTAATAGGATGCGTTCTCAACATCTACCACATCTTCATGCTCATACTTTTGCCAATCAAGGATTTAGGCCCAACCATCACACACATTTTCAACATGGAATGCCACCATCTCCCCATTCCCCATGTAGTATTTGTACCGACAAGGCATTCCCGATGCTTACTATTGGAAACAACAGTGTCCTTTTAATCAAATCGAATTGAGACAAACCCCATTTACCTGTGACTCATCCTTGGCTACTAACACTGCTCCCCAGTGCACAGGGAATCCTGTTGGTACTCAACAAATACTAAATCAGAGACAAAACTCCTCGACTGAGGCATCTGACCCATCATATTGAGAATTACAAGTGTCCGGACACATCTCATCATTGCCAAGCCTAGCTAACTTGGACAAGATCCTATTCAATGTAAACAAAATAATGTAAGTAATATTATTATTTGTCGTCATAGTCATGTGATAAATACAATCACGTGTTCCCTAATCAGTTAATGCGTTTCATCGCTTCTAACTTTTACTTTTTAGAGAAGATTTCTATTAAAAAGTACATATTTGTCAACAATAACACACATTAAAAAAAAAAAAACAGAGTTTTTGTTTTAAAAGTTCACAAATAATATAAACATTTTTTAAAAATAAATTTTGATAAAATTTCGATAAATTGTAATATTTGAACATATTTACTAATTAATCAAATTTCAAATTATATCTAAATATTATAACTAGAATAACAAATACAAGTTGATTCAAGCGAAAACATTTATTATGTTACCGTCATGAATTCAGCCAGTTGAGCTAAAGGAAGATGTCTGATGATATCGCAGGATTGCTAGGCATTTGTGTCGTAGTGATGCTACCATTCGACAACATCGATAGGAATGGGTGAGCGATAGCTTAAAAAAGGTTTAGAAGGTAGTTGTGTCCCGAAAACGAATACAGAATGTAAGGACAGAGAGATCTTCAAATTTGCGTCCTTATCAAAGATCCGATTCAATGAATACTAGGTTACTTCAAATACTATCTACAGGCGACTCATCTAACGAGGACTAAGGCCATGGAGTCAATTGAGCCATCTGGCCCCTCCCCCCCCATTTTACACTGGCAGGCTCATTTGCAGTGGCGCAGAATGCATTCAACCTATAATCACAAGGACAACAGTAAAATTGATTTTAACTGAGTAAAAAGGTGTTTGGTACACCCATGATATCAGTAGGATTCTGATCTGTTTATCCCCTCCCCTCCCACAGACCAATAACCATAGTTATTGATATGAGGTATCATTTCATTTTGTATCTTTATTCCGGCGGTTTTCATCTGGAACATCCTTACAGATTGGCGATACATTGACGAGATTTTACGCTCCGAAGTGTTGCTCTCCCTTTCACAAATACCCGAGATTACAGTTCAACAGGTACGAGGTTACACATGACACGTGTTTCTACCTATTATCTTTTTGCTTCTCCACCATTTACCTAACTTACACAATTGCCAGGTTTCTCTCTTTTAGAGAACGTTTGAGTTATGATGAGCAGGTGTTTCCGATCATTCCGTTGTACAGTCATCCTACTTTTAGAAAATTTAGAATGCATTATCCCCCTGACCTGCATTGTATACATCACATCTGTCAATTTTCTTTTTATACGGATAATTCCGTCCTGGTTTGTCTGCGTTTTCTGTAACATACATCGAATTTCATCCCATCCGAATAAATCTGTCCTTATAAGCAACACACACAAACACACACGTGTGTTTGTGTTTGTATAATGAATAACATTGAGTCGAAAAGTTGAGACGAGTTGTAGCTTTAGCATGAACACAGGATGCAGTAATTTTATAACTGAAAGTAATTTTATTTATAAAGATTCAGAATATATTTTAAGGTATCATTAGATATACTTTGTAATTATAGTTGTGGATGTTAAAGTTTATAAGACCAAAATACTTTTTGAAATAAACACTTCATTGATAATTATGATATACCTTTTAAACTGAAAATATCTAGAATCCTACAATGAAAAAGTACATTAAAAATTTATTAATTAAAATAATACATTTATTTTTCCAATTTGATAATAATTTGAAATTAAAATTTAATTAATTCAAAAGACATAAGATATAAACACTCTTATTATCTATATTCCACGAAGATCAATTGGATGCACTCCTAGTATCACAAATGTAACATAAAAAAGAATAAGATATATAAAAATTAAATTTATTAGAAAGATAACATGGAGTACGAAGATAAAATAATTGAAGGTACATTTTTGTTCGGGATAATGAAGACGATGAAAGAGGGATTTAGTGTTGCTACTGCGGCTGGTAAACACCAATGTTATACCTCCCGTCATTGAATAAAAGAGGTGTTTTATATTTTGAAGGAGATATAATCAGGCCATACTGCCATTACACATAACTAAAGTTGATGCGATATAGAAACGCGAGTGGAGAATGCTGGTCAATCGTTCTCAATTAGAGATAGATTGGAGGACTAAGACAAAAGTGCCATCTGTTTGTCGAAAAACAAGTTTTGAATATTCAGTGTCAAATGTCATCGATCATTGTGCTGTTGTAATACGGCTACAGGCAATTTATGAAATAAATAGAGGACTACTGGTTCTAAAATATATATACATAGCCCTGGCTAGTCATTGTCCTGTTAAATGCGTAGTAGGGGGAAGTGAAATCCTGCATCGCTTGAAAACATAATCTCAGGTACAAGACCAGAATGGTGTTGTAAAAGTATATGACTACTTACGGAGCACTTTTTTAAGAAAGTGATTCAGTCGTATTTTTTTGTTTCTCTAAAATTAATAACATTCTCTTAAATAAATGCAAAACCTTGTCTTACCTTGATCAAAAATGATATTTACGAAAAACTCTATTTTCTCCCTTATTATACTGTATACATAAAACGATTAGTGTAAGACAAAGAGAGATTCTCAATCTATGGAGCAAGTCCCACTAAGGGAGCATGACAACCCTACTAGGGTGTGCGAACATATCAAAAATTCAAAAATAAAAAAGATTATTTAAAATAAAATTATCATTTAAATGTAACTTACTTAAAATATCTGTTAGTTAAAAGTAACATATACAAAATTTAATAATTATCTTGATTATCTGACCGGTTTATAATTAGAGTCGTATTGTAGCTTTAGCGTTAAAATATATTATTATTACATTTAATATATTGTTATCGTATAGGAAAGGAAGGCGCGATGAAAATTATGATTGAAAATTGGGTCTCAAAGATTGTAATTTTGTGAAGCATTACCCTAAGACTCATAATTATATAATTTAGAGCTGAACGCTGGATATAAACTAAATTTTATTCGGATCAAAAATTCTTTTGGAATTGTTTATTTAGTATTATTGGTATACCAATATTTGTAAATAATGGCATAAATACCAGTCTCCTTATCAATGCGAACAATAATTAAGTCTTTCTGTAAAATTTTAATCATACTTCTTAATATCTTTATAAATAACATAGTAATTAGTTTTATAATTTAATTTTCTAAGATTATTTAAATATTATATTTATTTTCTCTGAAGTTTTCCAAATAAGTTATTCATACCTAACAGTCGATATTATGTTAAACTTGTTATATATACATATATATAACTTGTTATATATACATATATATATATATATATATATATATACTCTTTCTTTCTCTCTCTCAAAACTACACTCACAGATACATACAAACACAATCACACTCTCATATATTCAACCCTTAAACATACATGTATAGTAGCTATTTACTATTAATAATAAGAACATGATAAGAAGTACTGAAAAACAATACAATTATATTAAAGAAGAAAATCTAAATTACTGAAGTTGATGGGATATCTAAATTCTTCAGGAAATGGGATTATTCGAGTTTCTTTAATTTAAGAAATCTAATAATTATAGATACGTATTACTTTTAATACAATGAAATGCAATTAAATGATAATTTCACATGTTCAAAATACGTTATAAAATGATCTATTGTAATGCATAAATAAAGGAATTAGAAGGGATATAAAAATGCTGATCGAAATTATTTGAACTTTTCATGCCACAATAAATATAAACAACTAAACAAGAGAATCACATCAAATATCAGATTTCAGAATTTAAACAATTAAGAAATGGAGATAAAAGTTTTATTGCTCTCTATATTTAAACTACTTATTTATCTATTAACTTGACAAAGCTGTCAGAAAATAACGAAAGTTAATTGAGAAAATCCTAAATATCTTGAATAGAAAAAGAGCATGAATTATTTTTGAAAATAAATTTTAAAAAAACATGTATTTCAAAGGCGCTTTACTTCTTTTCAAAATGATAATTGTTATTTTGCGGAATTAGTTTTAAGAAAAACTGCTTATCTCTGTTTAAGAAAGAAAGAACAAAAATCTCATGAAACTGCTTATTTTATCTTAAAGAAACTGCTTATTTGTCTGACTAATGGATCATTTTCTGAAAAAAAAAATCTCTTTTAGAGCAGGAAATTAGTGTAGCTCTTAAAGGAAATATATTTTTAACGAAAAAATACTTTTTTATTATTGATTAAGAAATTAAATGAGTTTCTTTTTATTTTCTGATATACAACTGAATAAGTAAAATAATAATATATTTTTTTTATTAAGTTGTAGTTAAGTTATATATATCGAGAAAATTTGGCCTGCATAAATAAATTTCCATACCGATTTTGAATATCGATAACAATAAAGAATTAACAGTGCCGATTTAGAATATCGATACCAATTAAAAACAGCAATACCACATCATAAATTTAAAATCTTTTATATTAAGTATTGAAAGAAAATAATGGTATAAATTTTTCTCCTCTTCAATACCTAAAATAATTGTATAACAATTAAAAATATTTAAGGAAATATTTATAGAAAATTTTCCTGCATTTAATTACCTGTAATTTTGTCAATCCATGATGATCTTACTGCAAGAATGTTTCGAGACCCTAGCCGGGGCTATTTCACAGTAGCTTGTATACAACGTACCAAATAAAATCTTCACCCTATATATTCCTTTATTCTGAGTTAATTCGTGCTTCTTTTCCCTAAAGTAATGATACGTTATGTTCTTTTATATTTAAACTGGTCAGCTTTAAGCTATTAATTTCCTTCAAAACAAGGAGTGAAGAATCCGTTACTTCTTATTTTTACCCACCTTAATTGACACTTATTGGTTTCCTTATGACCAATAACCGCTATACTTAATGCTTAACATCAATAGACTAAACGAGTAAAAATAGCCCCAGCCTGCTGTAAGCTTAATCCACATCACCCACAAGGTACAAATTAATAATGATCGCTAATAAATCTGTGAGCATTCTTGCAACAAACTCGCCTAACACTGATGAAGAACATTTATATATTATGTTAACACTAGACGTTGATTTCCTCCATACATCAGTTAAACAGATGAAACCTCGTATAAAAACCCGGTTAGGTGTAACACGGCTTCAGATCTTCTGTTGAACTCGAAACAGCGGCGAAGACTGTATCTCTGATCACTTGATGAAAATGAGACTGAGTTCGTCGGCTTCAAGCCGTTTTAGAAGAATGAGACTGTGGTTGATCTTCTTCTGCATTGCTTCTTTTGGAAAAGTAGCAGGTAAGTTATTTTCTTTTATTAACAGTATTGCTTTTCATTTTATATTTTAAGTGAAATTTTTAACCATTGATTTTTGAATAACTCATTCATTTTAACCATTTTGGGTTTTATAAAAAGGTGCCCTATATTCCCAAAATAAGATCCTTATGTTTTTCTTGAATGGTATTATTCTGCTGAAAAGTGATTAATTTTCTAATACAGAAACATTGCAGTGTATTATATATTCGCTACAATGAAAATACAAGATCTGTATTTAAATAATTGAGAGAAACCAGTTACAACCAGAAATAAAGATTTACGTGTCGAATTATTTTGGCAACACATTTAATCGGAATATATTAATATCAATAAATACTTCTAAAAGATATCCGCTTGATAAGCAAACTGAATAAATAAGGTTTTAACCGATTTTATGGTTTTTCAAGTTGAAAATAATTAAAACACTGATTTGAATTCTTAATTTTGAGCATAAAAAGTTTTATCTAGAAAAGAAATAAGTTTTTACATAAAGGAATAATCAAAATAAAAACGGCCACTTTTAAAAATGGATTTAAATTTTGATAACTGAAAGACGAATTATCAAGCAATAAATTATCTATCAAAAAAAAAAAATTAAATGTGAAAGACGAGATTCAGTGATTTGGTGAGGGATTAACTTGCTTTATGAATCTGTAATGTTTTTTAAAAAAATATATAAGATAAAAATTTAATTTGATCAAAAATATAAATTATTTTATGCATAAACTAAAAAAAACTATACATTTTTAGAATAAATTTTGAACTGATAAAAGTTAATAATTAAATAATTCGACATAATTGATTTAGATTAAACTCAAATATCAAAAAAGCAGTTAATCATCATTCTATTCAGATTCGCCATAATGTTTAAATGATTTTTTTCTCGAAATTAACTTTTTTTTATATAATTTAGCATATTACATATTGAAATTTATTAATCCTTTTTGAGTATCAATTTCACAAAAGGGGTAAGAAGTACACTGCTTAAACTACGAGCTATTTGAGAAAAACATACAATATTTCATTTAAATTTGGAACTGTTTCTCTTGTCTGTCGATTTTTTTAAAATTGTTTGATCATTTTGATGATTGCTTTTACTTACTTATTTATTAAAATATCTTCATTTATTGGATTTATTAGCATCGAAAAAAGAAAACTTGGAAGTGTTGCTAAAATAATTCAAGATTGAATAAGTAATTTTTTTAAAAAACAAAATATTTGAAAGAAATCATGCATAGAAAATATTTTTATTATTATAATTATTATTATTATATGGGTGGAATTAGAACTATTCATCCTTATTACCATTGATTCTAAAGGATTATTTTCAAAGTAAATTTTTCCCAAACTCGTAATTTACAATTACTTGAAAAACGTTATTAAAAACTGTTTTTAAGCAAGATTCTGTTTTTTTGTACTTATTTAACGATAAAGCACATCATTTTTCGTAGTGGTATCTACGTTTACCGCAATAGATATTAAGACACTCTGCTATTTAAATTTATTTAAAACATATAAATTTTTCCAAAGCCAGTTTGAATAAGTTTGCGTTAGTGTTTGAATCACAAATTTAATTTAAATGATTTATGCGCAAATAAAAACTGTTTATGAATATGGCTAACAATATAAAATACAGATGAAATTTTGTAAAATTTCAATTATATTTCAGTTAAATTGCCGGCATTAATATTTAATGACAATAAACTGTTAATAAATCTTCTTTAATCGTATGAAATGCTTCTCTGCATTCTTTATAAAATTAGATTAAACTTTATTATATAAAAAAATTTATAAGTGAGAAATATTGTTTATTTAACATTAATACAAGATGTTGCAAAGTTTCCAATTTGCTACAAATTGTTACTTAAGAGATAAATTATAATTTTGCTTATGTTATTTGATACATGAAAAACGTGTTATTTTTCTACATTTATACTTACTATAATTTATGACATTTTAATTACTTAGTAACTTAATGGATATTAAAAATGGCAAATCAGGAATTTCTTTTCCAAGAAGAAAAGAAGCTGAAAGATCAATTTACTGATGAGAGATTTTATTTGTTTTATTTATTTAAGTGTAGCAATACTTTTTCTTTTTTGACTGAAAAAATTCAAATTCGTTATTATTAATTCATCTTAATTGCTAAAGTAACATTAATTTAAAATGCAAGTATAATTTTTCGAAAGCATTTGATTCTGTCTGGAAAAATGTTTTTATTCCTGTATCTTATTTTTTTTATAAATTTGTATTCTATAAATTCAACATTATTTAAACTCGTTAGTTTCTTTTTTTTCCAAATTTTTATCGAACGCCTTAGGTTTGTTTTGTTCATAGAAACTTACTATCTACTTAAAAATAAAAAGGCGTCAAAATAATAGAACAAAAAAAAATGTATACGCATATTCAAAGAGTAAACAATAATCAGAGAATTCTTTTTGAAAAGAATGTATTTGTAGGAACAAAATAATTAATATGAATACATAAGTTATATGTTTTTGATAGAAAGTTAGTGAACATTTTAAATACACGTATGGTTTTCTAATACTGATTGAATATAAATTAACATATATCTCAGACATATTATCTCGATTTGCCATATTATCTTAGAAATGAACATTTATTCTAACATTTTCTCATTTCGTTAACTATTTGTAGCCGTTTAATATTCAATAATTTAACTTGTTCACTATTTTCAGCTTGGAATAAGCATGAATACTTTTAACTTAAGCTTAATTATTCTATTGTATAGTAATCATCAATTAAATAAGAAAAGAAAGACATGCACAGATTTCTGGAAATATCGGAAAGATTATCATATATTATTAAATTTAAGATTATTCTATATTAGGTAAATTTATTACCTTGCATTTTCTTCTTTTAGTAAATTACATATTTTTCTTTTTCTGTCCTTAAGAGTATTTTGGAACGAATTCAAAAAGTTTCCATTAGATTTATAATAAAAAAGTAGATACAAGCCACGGGTTTTTTTAAATACTTAATTTAATACTACTGTGCGCTTTCAAAAAAATGTTCTTTTAATTTTTTTTCTTCAAAAATAACCATGAGAAAACATAAAAATAAAACATTGTAAGCAATATAAGACTATTGTAAAATTGAGGAGAGAATAATATTTTTCGATATTTAAAAATGTGAAAACTGACCGATAAGAAATAGGATTTATTTTATCTTAAATGTATGATTAAGTCTTAAATACTTGTACTTTATATATGACAAAAAAAGAAAAATAAATTTACCAATAAAACCATCTCATACAAAAGCAAAGCTTTTAACTAGTATTTCAATTGCTAATGAAAGTTGAAAAATCATTACATATTAAAATTTTGTTTTGTTTTATGTGAATAAAAATATAAAGTAAATCAATGTAAATGATTTATTAAATAATTGTTAATTATTCAAAATTAACAACTGAGAGTTTTAGAAATTCAAAGATGTTTCCTTTTTTGGTTTGTTTTAAACAAAACTTACGAAATTTTTTTCCGAATTTCAAAGTTAATACTACATTTATTTAGCTCTTTTATAATAAAACTATCATTAGAGAAACAAAATTAAAGGAAGTAAAGCAAAATTTTGAAATGTATGTTTAAAAATGTGAAAAAGAGTTAATTATATATTCTACTTTTATGTTTCAGTTCCTTCTCCTGCAGTTAAAGATGAAATTCAGCATATCCATCCGAGCCAGAATCTGGTTACCGAAAACAAGGATTCTAACAAAACAAAATATTCCAGTGACCCTACTAATGGAATAGATATAAAGTCTTCTGATGTACTTGATCGAAATTCACGCGCTCTGCCTCGATTTGAAGACTTAGAAGTTCCAGAAAATGTTGAAGAAGACAACTTGTTCCAACATGTTCAAAAGTTACCTTCAGAAGTGAATGCTGTATATGTCATTCCACATTTGAGACCAGGTCGCTCATCAAATGAAATTTCTCATCGCTTAAGATACAACTTAGATATTCCTGATGCTTTTGATTATGCTGATAAAAGAAGCAGAGAAACAATGATTCCAATGCTTCGATTCGGAAGATCAAGCTCCTTGGTTCCAATTCCGAGATTTGGCAAATCTCTAAAATACGGTGATGGGATTTTAGATTTTTCAGTCGACAGTGATAGAGTAAATGATGTAAAAGAAATTATTCAATTAAACAAAAAAAATAATGGTGCTATGATTCCAATGCCACGATTCGGGAGATCCGAATCATTAATTCCAATTCCACGATTTGGAAGATCCAATTCTTTGATACCAGGTCCTCGATTCGGAAGGTCAGATTCATTAATACCAATTCCAAGATTTGGCAAGAGATCAGGTTCCTTGATTCCTATTCCAAGATTTGGTAAAAGATCAGATACTTTGATTCCAATTCCAAGGTTTGGGAAGAGATCAGATTCTTTGATTCCAATTCCACGGTTTGGACGATCAGATTCCTTAATTCCAGCACCAAAATTCGGTAGATCTTTTGGGAACGTTAAAGTATTAGAAGGTCTTATTTTAGAAAAAGATAATATTGAGAATAGACTTCATGAAAACCATCGCGATTTGGAAGGAAATACATTTGGGGAAGAAGCAACAACTTTTACAGGGGGAGACAATACCGATGATATCGTTGAACAAGACGAAGACTTTGAAGTTTACGCTTCTGAAGGAAAAAGAAATATTGACGATAATGGAACGATTATACCATACCCAAGGTTTGGGCGTATGCTAGAAACAAAGTCTGAGAAAATTAAAGAAGAATTAAATTCAGAAGATATGGATGTGAAGCGCCAGACAAATGAATCCCTTATTCCACAAATAAGGTATGGGAGAAACTCTGGAAATGTTAAAACATCGGAGAATGAACAACCAAATATTTTTATCTTACCCAACATCAGACCAGGAAGATCATCAAAAACTGTTAATGAAAACAAAGACGAAAAACAGAAATCCATCCAGTACGGGTTGCTTCCATACCCTAGACCAGGGAGATCAAATATCGATTATCTTGGAAATCAATATGATAAGCATATCAATGAATTTGTAAGTGATACACTTGACGTTTTGAAAAGATTCGATGTAAATAGTGCTGATCAAGGTGACATGAATATCGAAAAAATAAGGGCCTCTTTTGAAACACTAATTTTAGATCCCAACTACCCAAAACATTACGAATCAGATAAAGATTTAGAAAAGCAGGAAATGAAATCAGAGCAAGATGGATCATTATTTGTTATTCCATATCCTAGACCTGGAAAAAGAAATGTGCCATTATCAAAAGGTCCGGAGGGTATGAGCAATGTGATAAGTTTTCCTCATTTATTCAAAGTTAAATTGGACGAAAAAAGAAATTCTGATTTCGTATTGCCTTACCCGAGGTTAGGAAAAAGGTCTAATGAAGAATTTTCACAATCTAATGCAGAAATGGAACACAAAGGAAATACTATTGAAAAACCGAATGGAAGCTATAATGATATTTTGTCTAACTTTCATACAAGTATTCAGAAACGTAGTGTTGAATCAAAGAAGGAAACATTTATTTTACCATATCCCAGGTTAGGTAGATCGAATTCCCTTCTACCTTATCCGAGGCTTGGAAGATCAAATTCAGTTTTACCTTACCCTAGGCCAGGTAGATCAAATTCAGTTTTACCATACCCGAGACCAGGCAGATCTAATTCAGTTTTACCTTATCCAAGACCAGGAAGATCAGATTCCATTTTACCTTATCCTAGATTAGGACGTTCAAATGTTATTTTACCTTACCCAAGACCAGGAAGATCATTGAACATAGTTCCCTATCCTAGACTTGGTCGATCAACTTCTATTGTACCTTACCCAAGGACAGGGAGATCCAATTTATTGATTCCCTTTCCAAGACCCGGTAGATCAGATTTAATGTTGCCTTACCCTCGACTAGGCAGATCAGATTTAATTTTACCTTACCCTAGGCCAGGAAGGTCAATGTCTAATTTATCTGATCAAAGATTCGGAAGATCGGATACAATTGTTCCTATTCCTAGACCAGGACGTTCAAAAGAAGATGAAGGCTACTTGTTACCTTACTCGAGAATGGGAAAAGCATTTCAAACACAAAGTAATTCGTTAGAAGGGTATGGTATATTGAAAAGGGGTTTTGAAGAACATTTGATACCATTCACGCAAACTGAAGATAGTTCCAACAACAAAAACGAATTTTTTGGCGTGGAAGTTTATATAGATGATGACAAGACAGGAACAAAGCCTTCAAATATTCAAAATAATCCTAGCCCATCTAAAAAATTAAACAAAAATATTCCAACAAATGAATCAGTTTATCTGCTACCGTATCCTAGACCAGGACGATCTATTTGAAGTAATTTTTCATAACAACCTAAATGAATAGAGTAATTACACACACATTTGTTATTCTCTCTGTATTTTAGCAATCATAAAAAGACAAAAAAAAAAAATTACTTGTGTTAAAATGCTTTAGAAACACATATTATACAAAATGGGAAAAAATTTGAAATACCATTGTATAAATGGAATCTTAATAAAAAATAATAAGATGGTGCTTTCTTTCTTCTTTTAGATATTTATTAAACACATATTCAAGGAGATAAACACTATATTGATTTATATTTCCAAATTTGTATAGCATGTCTTTTACTTTATCTTAAATTACATTTTTTTTACTATAGGCATAATTTAAAAATTAGTACTTTTGAATTAATATTAGAATTGTTATTATTTGATGATACTTTGTCTCAACAACTTTTATTTCATATCTCAAATAATACAGCTTCAGTTTTAGAGAACAGAAAACAGGGAAATATAATATAATTATAGGATAATTATGTAAGTTTAAAAGAACTTATTTATATTTATTATTTTTAAGAACTTATTATTTCTAAGGGGATGTCTAAGGAAAATCTACCTGTGGAATTTAGTTAATGTATGCAAGAAAATTTAAAGGAAGAAGTTTTACAATACTTTTAACAAATAAATCATATTTGTATAAACATTCAATTTTAAACAAGTAATAATTTTTTAAAAGTTTTCTGAAGTAAGTCAAGCAATAGTTTTTAAAAAAGGTTTCAATGTGCAATTTTAAACAAATTTATTCTTTTTTTGATAAATCTCTTATTGTAAGTGCGAGTTCATTTGATTAAAATAAATCATTAAACAACTTAGTACACTTTGGATTCAATCACGCATTGACAGATTAATAAGCTTGGATATGTTTGCATTATAAATACTTGAAACAGCTGAACGTCGTCATAAAAATTTATTATTTTGATTTTAAGTGCTTTCTATGAATAAAATAGATTGTGAATTTTAAATTAGCTTGCAAACTTTCACACATAATTGTCAAGATATTTAATGCATTCAAAATACGAAATCGTTTTAGTATCCTTTGGTATGGGGAATTATTAAAAATAACATTTATTATACGCTATTTTTTTGCATATTTATTGAATTAAAACAAAATTCTGATTGACTCAAAATAGTATTTTTTAAAGTGTTGAATTTGCTATTGTTAAAAAGTATTGTAAAAGCTTTTGTCAAAATCAGTTCATATAATATATATATATATGTTTGAAATGATTGCTACTATATAAAAGGAATAGTGTTGATAGTTAATATACAAATGAATTATACGAAAATATAGAAGAAAAGAAAGTATTAAAAAATGCTGAAACATCTTAAAAAGTTGATAAAAAGATATTTTTCTAGTGAAAGAAGTTTTACAATTCTTAAAATTTAATTTTTCATTTTGCGCATTAAATTTTTTCAAAGCAAGATAATATAGTATTCGCTGTAGATCATATTACGTTTAGTACTTTTCGAAGAATCAATATATATATATTGCATTTTATTATCATTAAAAAATTTGTAGTTATATAAAAGAATATTTGTTCACAAACACACACACACAAAACGTACACCTACAAGTTTGTTTCCTAGTATTTAGAGTAACCTGGCTAAGTAATACTTTTACAGAACACATATCTTAAGCTTTATTGTTAAAAGAAAATGATAAAAAATTGTGTATTATAAGTGAATATATTTTAAATATGTATAAGCTATAGGGGCACATAACATTATTTAAAAAAATGGACATCTTGAAGTAGAATTCGTACTTATTTAGATAAATTTTATAGGAGTTTTGATTAATTTAGAATTTAAAATGGTTCAAAGTTTTTTTTAGAATAAAAATATTTCATTTAAACTATTCTTTAAAAAAATGATACCGTTACTTAAAAAAATAAATGAAATAAAATGTAATGCATATGCATAAAATTAAATAAAATAAATGCTCCTTTAAATAATATTTTGAAATAGTATATTAATTTTGTGTGTGTATGAAATATAATTTAAACAAAGCAGAAAATAGTCTTGAATGGAAACTTTAGTGCGACCTAGCAGTTGCAAGTAATAAATATAAAAGAAACAACTTCCAAGGAATAAATTCAAATTTAAATCTTATTTCATGTCAGAATTTATTTATAGGATAAAATGTAGCATTATAAAACACGAGAAAAGAACGAAATATATCATTTATGAATATAAAGAAAATATTGTAAAATAAACTGATTATAGTCATTTTCAAGGGCACGAGGAGACGCGAGAAAAAATATATATTTTCTTTCTTTCCCTTCTTTCTTGTTTTATTTCCTGGTGAGCCTGGAGCCGATTATCAACACGAAACTTGCGAAGTACAACAAAAATCAATACGAAAAAGGGCCTCCGCTTTCGAAATACCTCTGTGACGTCACGTAGTTCGATCTCTTTTGAGGCAGTTTAATTATAAAACTTCCACCAGGTGGCACTAACATCCACAATCCAACATGTCTTCTCTCACTTTAAAGAGTTTGATTCAGCGTCTATGTTTGAGAATTGAACGATTAACTTTTTGCAAAACTGTTGCAAGCAAAACGTAAACTTCAACAAAGTTGCATAGGAAATATCGGTTAATGTTTCTAACGCGGACTCTCAATGACAACAAGTTTCATGGGATTTCAGTCAAAATATCTCAGGTACTATGTGAGAAGAGGGAAGTTCAATAACAACAACAACAACACGTAGCGTGCAACGCTATTTATAATCCTCAGGTAAACAGAGACGTTAATTATTTGCTATGAGAAGAAACTACGAGAATCAAAGAACTCTGACTGGACACGATAATGAAGCGATATATTTTCGAGATGATAGTAGTTCTTGTGGTAGTAGCAGGGAAAATATTCGATTGGGTCCATTTCTAGACTTTGGCGTAAGTATTATTATATTCATGAATCTGTGTGCAAATGATATAATTCGAAAGCTTGATATGATGGAATGTTTTAATTCTTTAATTAGTTTTCCAATATTTTGTCAACTTCCAATTATATAAATATACTAATTATACCAAAGCTTAAATCAAAAAGTACTTGCGATTGGGATCAAAATATCGTAGAACTAGTTACTAGTTAGAAAATAGTTTTAAAGAATAAACATTTTTTGACATTTTGTTTCAGAGCACACTATCTATACAAACGTCTTAATACTAATTATAAGTAAAATTATTTTAAATATTATTAGTATCTTAATATTTTCGAATGCAATTACCCTATATTTTACAATATCTTATAAAGAATAATAACCTGAAACTTGAAAAATTTAGTCAGTTTATTTTCTCTCAAAATATGTGAAATCGGTAAGTTTTCTTAAAACCGGCTTCAGAGTAATTTGTATAATTTGTAATATTTTAAATTTTTCGAAAGTTTCAAAGTTATTTTAAGAATAATGAACCGAAAATCACTTCCTTGAAATTTAATTGCTGTCCTTTAAATGAATGAAATAGCTTTCAGATAAAAAAAAGGTTTGTGTATTATATAACGTAACACTGAGTACTAAAACCTATTACTCAGTATGTGCTTTGAGGTATTAGGAAAAAAGGTTATTTACAATAAAGTATGGAAAGAGGAAATATATGAATTAGCATTATGGAAACTCGGAATTAAGTGTTTTTATATTAAGGAAATGGATTAAAGTATTATTAATTTACTCGATGACACTGAAACTCTGTTGCAAGCTAAAACAGTACATCTAAATACGCAAATTAATTGGAGTACATAAGCCGAAAACTCATAAAGAAATTCTAAAAATATTCTTTTCTCCATTTTTTTCCCTAAAAGATATGCTGTGAAAAGTGTTTCAATGATTTTATGAAACAATAAAATATAATCAAATTAACTGATTTACAAGGAGATAATATATGATATACGTGCACCCCAGCACCTAAGGTCACGAAAACTGAGATAGGCATAGCAAGCCTTGGCCTTCATGGGTTGATGCACCACTGAATTCAGTTCAATAAATGATATACAATAATTATAGCTTTCTAGCAATATATAAAAGGACTGTCTTAGTCTATATTGTTCTTGTAAAGTAATATCTTAAAACACAATGGTTGTGTAGTACATATGTTGTTATGAGGCTAGTCCTCAAAAGATTTGTTTCAGTATTTCTATAGATTTAGTATACCAAATGATATTCGATTTACGGTATAAGTAAGTTAGCCAGCCTAGAGTAAAATAAATTTACTTGTGAAAAACACTAGAATCAGGAGAGTGTCCATTTTTATAAAACAACATTTATAGAGTAACAAAGTGTTTGAGGAGTGTTACTGTTCGTTAAATTTCGTAATTCTCAATATATTAAATCAAATAATTGTGATTCAACGGCACGGTAAGTAACAATTGAGAGTCACAATATTACAAAATTAGGTTGAATTTGAGAGCTTACATTCCATATAATTCAAAATGTAAATAGCTTTATAAAATAACTGTCTGTGCAATAATTTCAAAAATTTAGTGTATTCCTCTTTGATTCTTTCATTGTCTAATAATTCTCAGATATCAATAGACTTATGATTATTTCCAATCAACTAAGAATGAACATTTTATTTAGTTTAAAACTACATTAATAAGTACGCATTCATTAAAAAAATTCTTAAAATTGGAAAAAAAAGGCATCATTTTGACTTTCTACAACTTTTGCTAAGACCATTAGCAATTCAGAGGTTATTTATAAAACAAATATATTTTGTTAAAATTAAACGATTCTCGCAGCAAATATCAGGTTCATGCTTAAGATAACTCTTGATGAAACGATGTGATTTTTCGTCTTTACCATTCCCGAAATAAACTCTAATTGTGACAGAATTAAAAGAATTAATCTTACAAATTATACTACATATTCGAAATGAAGGCCTAAATCTACGCCTTTGAAGATTTTCAAGTATTTCAATAAATTAATTATGAATGTAAATAATTTTTGTTTACTTCTCTTTTTTGTTATACTAAAAACAGTATGTTAATATATTTTACATAATTTTTTGGTACGGATATATGGAGCATGAATTAATAAATCGAGTCGAAAATTCTTTTAAAACAGGGAACTTCTACATAAATGAGGCATTGCTTTTTTGAATAAAAACATTATGTTCAAATTAATATTTATAGTAAAACATCTTTGGATTAAATTTTGCTTTTTTTTGTCTTAAAACATTGAAGTTAAATTCAGTTAACTGTACAGCACTTTTAATTACAATTGTTACGTAATTGGGATTTTTTAATTATCGCAGTTTCTCAATTAAGATAACAAACATTTCAAGAAACTTATTTTCACTTTATTTTGGTTTCGTGAAAATGTATTGTTTTTAGCTAGCTTGTTTTTTAAGGTATCCGACTATGTTCGGAACCGTGATTTTAAAAAAGCGTATAAATGGATAATTTTCATGATATTTAGTGTCACTTAGATTAGAATACATGTATAAAATTGTTTTAAGGACATTTTGACAAAAAAAATTATTTGAATGCAATTTTTTGGCAAAAAATGAACTTAGAATAACCTTTTTTCAAAATGTTCTCCTTTTATAAAAATTACTAAAATAATACTATTTTGTGTGTGTGTGTGCTTATATGAAGTAAAGACATCTCCAGAGAGTCTGAACTATTTTTTTTTTTTTGAAAAATTCACATTATTTTCGGAGTTACAATCCATTGAAATAATTATCGGCGTTTTTTTCTTAAAATTTCTCCCCTGTGTTGTCGTAAAACATGGATAAACCCACTTCTAAGTTATATAATTCAAAAATTATAGTTAAGTATCAGTACAGAGGTCTGAGCTATATACAGGCAAAATATTATTATAATAGAAGCATTTTTCACAAAAGGAAAATATTTTGAAAATGGGTCATTCTATACCCCGTTTTTGTCAAAAAATTGTACTTAAATAATTTTTTATTGTTAAAACAATTTTATATACATTTTCTAATATAAGGGACACTAAATATCATAAATATTATCCATTTATGCGCTTTTGCAAAATCACGGTTCCGAACGTAGTCGGATACCTTAAAGAAAACTGTATAAGTCATTTTTTTTTTTTTTTTTTTTGCTTTTAACTTTAATGATTTCTCGCACAATCTTAAATATTCATGATGACCATTTTTTGTGTGTAGTAAAAGGAAAATTTTACCAAATATTAATTCAGTAGCGTGCTACTAAAAACATCATAAATTCTAAGAATTTTTTCTTAAAAAGAGAGAGAGAGAGATTTAGTAAGGATTTTTGGAAAAACAAATTTTCAAAGTAACTTAGTGATATGTTATGAAACAGGCCCTTTAAAAAGGAATTATCTTCGATAGGGAAAATTATTTCTTTTAAATCTAATTTTTGGATATAGGAATATTATAGTTCTTAAAATGAAATGTCTCAGGAGAGGTTTAACTTGTGTAAACAAAGAATAATATGACGGTTGTTTCTATTTTTTTATTAAATAAATAATAATAAAAAAAAATAGGAAACATTTATATATTGCACATAAATCAAGAGAAACTTCTGTGAGAAGTATTCTGCCATGCTAAAAGAGGAAGATGATGGACGGAAAATTGCCTCAACTCTTATTGAGTGGTGAGAGAATTAGCTTATTATTAATGAGTTGCTTTGTGTTCTCTTAGCATTTTGTTATTAATATAGCTTTCGTCAAAAAAATCGCACGCTTAAACATAAAATTTCTTTCAACTGTAGAACTTTATATGATGTAAAAACATACTACACAATTGTTACCAATACTAATAAATGTTCCTACTTTGAGTTTCATAATGTTGAAATACAAATCTAAAAATACATGTTGAAATAACAATTGGCAGATAAAGGAAATAATATTTTACCTGTTCAGGAGCAAATCAGGCAAAAAATGTTAAATTTCAATCTAGCATTGATATATTTACACTTCGCATTGTATAAAAATTTACAAAGAGATTATTTTCATTTTTCTATCTAAATATTTCCTTATTTATTTTATTGGGATTTCGGTGCTTTTATATATTGTGATTTATTTATTTATTTTTGTTTCATATATCTTGTGCATCAAATTTTACATAGATGTGTGTTTTTAAACTAAAAAAAACATTAAACAAAAGTTTATTTTATTAGTTTTTCGTCATTTAATTGTTAGGTAGATTTTAATGTATATTTAAGCTTTTTTTTAAATAAAAATTTAATGAAATACTTAACTCTATTTATTTGAAATGCATTAAAATTTCTTCACTAACATATTTCATTTGCAACTTTTTAGAATATTGTATGGCTTATATATAAGTAAAATATCATTTGTTCAATATTTTTAATCTTATAATTTAACTATCTAAAAAAACTGTAAACATTCTTTACTGGATTAAGCCTCTTGATTTCTATTTACACAATAACAAAATTCGAAAGATCTTAACTCATTGATAAAACAGAAAAATAATATTATAATTAACATACATATATGCTACGTAAAATACATACAATAACAAGATACAATAGACAGAATAAAATGCAATATTCGCTTTTAAGAAACTACATAAAAAACATCCAAGATGCAAATAATTAACATGTGTATTCCGTCTTACCATTATTGAATAAATAGATATAATTTGTATTTACGTTTTAGATTTTGATAAATTGAAATATATCGCTAGGCTTTAATCAACTTTCTATGATATGATCTCTAAAATTTAATGAAACATCCACATACATTAGATTTTATACATTTACTCGGAATGGATTTGATCCGACTATTATATTTACAATAAATCATTTATTATAATAAAATCATAAAGTTAAGCTATGTGCTGCAATTAAATTCAGCTTAGTGAAAGATTTCGGATTTATGCGTCATTAATTATGAAAGCTTTGGAAGGCGTAGTTCTAACGAAACATGAAAGGTCTGCTATTTAATTTCAATTAGTAATTCTACTTGTTATTTACATGCTAACTAATTTTCTTTTTTACAACAATTTTTTGGTATATTTTTATTCCTAAAATAAGAATTTTTTGCTACTTCTCGAAACTGATCATGCTTAGCAATAAATATTTTACAGAAAAAGAAATTGATAAATTTAATATTTTGTCTGTTACTTTTTTTTCAGTACTTAATAATATGTATTCTAAAATAACATATTTTATTCAATATTCTTCTAAGAATTTGTTTCGAAAACAACTAAAATTTATATATTTGTACATACAATAATACCCTGAACTTACGCGATAGGTTTCTGGTAAGTAGAAGTATGGTATTTCGAATATAAATATGTATAAATTATAGTTAGTTGGGGCCGAGACGTAAGAAAATAATAATTTAGGGGAAAAAATGTTTAATAAAATTTTAGATATCACAAATATAAAATCGAACACCGAAGTTATTTTGATGTAGAAAGTTTCTTTAAACCTAACAAGTAGTCTGCTGGTTCAAAGTCATTTTTTTTTCTCCCTCAAAATTCCTCGTAGAATGGTTCTTTTTTCTTTTTTTTATTCCTTATTTTGTTGGAAAAGTGCGTTCTTCGTTGGAATCTATATTTTCTAAAAAATTTGTAACTCTTTTTCAGTTAAACTGAGGCCTTCTGTCAAATTCCCAACCATCATTTGATCTTTTGATTGAACTGGTCTAAAGAGACTCAAGTTCTTCTGTTTTGTTTTTGCTAATGCATTTCTATGAGCTCATCAATGATCAGCTCCTAATTGTGGAAAATCTGCAATTCTTGAACGTCTGCACTATCGATTTCTAAATTACTTGAGTGGCAAGATCGACAACATCTTCAATCACATTACCAATTTCATCGGCCTCTGGCACTGATTTCTCCTCAGTTTCAGTGATGTAATATAATTTGAAAATAGCGTAACTTCGGATTCGTGTAAGTCGGGAGAGCGTTAATCGAACTTGATTATTTAATGTGAGTATTTTTTTTTCAAGTTACCTGAAATACTGCTAATGCATAAACCCATGTTTCTATAAATGGTTCACTGATATAATATAAGCCATGGTAGAGGTCACGGTCACGAACTCTTGTCCAGCATTGTTTCTGTCTACTCTTGCTGCCATTGAAGATCCAGGGGAACTGAAAGACTAATGTAAGTTAAATCTGTCAAGCTAAAAATACTTATATTGGCAGGGTGGGGAAGGGAATACCTGCTCAGGTGTCATCCATGTTTCTTGACCGAGATTCAAATTTACGAGGCACTTTGCCAATAGCCCTCGTACAGCTTCAAACTGCGACATTAATAAACAATAAATCCGTTCCAAAACAAATTTACGCATTTGTATCTGAGCAAATTCGATTTACTGCACAGATAAATTTTATACTTGGGTCGGAAATCAAATATCTTTTTCGAGCACTAATAATGTCAACAAGTTTTAACTTGTGTGTGATATTCTAGTTTGAGTTGAATTGAATTTTTGTAACATTACTCTTTATTGAAATAAAAAGATCAAAAGAACCTAAACATAATGCGGTACTTTATGTCACTAATTCTAACTTACATATTCAAAATGAAACTGAAATCAAAACAATCTATTATGTTTTTAATAGTTTCACATATTGATTTAGGAGATATTTTTAGAGAAGATTGTTTTCCAGCTTTGGTTTCGCTTCTGAGTTTGATATTCTAATCGAAAATATTTTTTAAAAAATGGATAATAAAGATGGAATTAAAAAAAAAAAAAATATGAATGCGTGTTTTTTTGTTCCTTAAAAGTACCGGTTGAAATTCCTGAAAATAAGGAATTATTGAAATGAAATAAAATATTTAATATTTTTTATTCTGTTTCATGTTCCTTACTAAATACAATTTGCAACTCTCTTTTACGATACTATGTGTTTGATTAAAGTTTATTTTCTATTTGTGTATAAGTTATTTAGTTTTTGAGTTATGACTTTCTTTTATATTGCTTAAAAATTGACGTAAATTTAATTAAACCAATTCGCGACAAATAAATAAATAATAAAACTTTCCTTTTTTTTTTTTGCACTTTTAAGCTAACTTTCAGTAATATTCTTCCTAAAATTTATGTCTTCAAAATAAAAAAAGAGAATATTCAAACACTATGATGTACTTCTGTATGCATAGTTTTGAAAAATTCATATAAATTATTTTTACTTATTCTTAGCAGAAGCTAAGAACATTGAAATGAGGCATATTTTCTATTCAATAATTTTAGGAAATTTACTGTAACAGGAGGATAAACGTAATGAAGTAAAAAAAAAAAAAAAAATCAGTAAAATTATACCTATTCAGAAAATAATGCGTCATGCTTCAGAAGGGGAAAAAAGAGGCTGATGTAATGGAATTCTCAGACATCATGTCCTCATTGTGCATCAGCTCTAAATAGATTAATTTTATTTACTCTGTACAAATGATTCTACGTCTTGAAATAAAGTAGAAAAAGTAGAGAACAATTGGCTATAACTACTACTAGTAAAAATATATTTGTGTAATGAGATGTATATCATCATCTTTTCTGGCAAGACAGCCCCTTCGGGAATGAGATGTAAATGCCATGTTATAAATTACAATTTTTCTGAATTATTAATACTTACATATGTATTTTAATTAAATATTGTGCTGTTATAGATTTTTAAAACGTCTTTTGGTTCCCGTTATATGTATGTTATAATTATATATAAAAGGCCCCTCTCTCTCTTTCTTTTAGATATAATATAACTTTATAAAAGCATACATACCAATATTTGTATTATGAATGCAACCAACATCCCATTTTAATTTAAATATATAAAAATGTTCTTCTTACACACACACACATACACACACACAAATATATATATATATATATATATGTGTGTGTGTGTGTGTGTGCTTGCGTGCGTGTTTGTGTATAGAAACAGGGAACAAAAAGGCACCCAAAACTGTGGAAGTATTCGCAGTGCAAAGTAACTAAAAAAATGGAAGTGTGGGGGGAGTCTTTCGAGATATTAGCTATAAGTGAAAATGAGATCGTACGCACATACTACAGATACAATAAATCATCAAGGTGCTTTTTTACGTGGTAAAATGATGGGTAAACAAGAGGAGAGGCGTAAATTGACGAGAGTTACCCGAGAATTTGGAATGAACAAAAGTATTGTATCACAAGATTAGAAAGCCTTTAAAGGATAAGAATAACTGCAAGAATGATGAGTAATTGTTGATTAAAGGGAAAAAAATCTTCAAAGGATGTCATATATATATGTCACTGAACAAGCGCAAAAAATCCGAAACGAATTAACAGATAATATTGTTCGGTAGCTGCATACTGGTTAACTATAGTCAAACGGCTTCATAAAGGCGGCCTATTCGTCTGATGTCCAGAACGCTACTTACAATCGACAGCAACATATCGGCGATATCATTTAGAGTGGTGTAAGAAACACAAACACAATATCTCATCAATAAAATCACGTCCTCTTAACGGAAGAAAGTCGCTTTTGACAAATCATTCTCGGTAACATTTGATTAAAAGAGGGAAGAAGTAACATGCTTTTAGCAGGGAAAGACACAGTTTTAATGGTTTTTGTGTGTTTGTATGAGGAAGCCATGTGATGGATTGGAAAGACTTTTTCTCAGTCTTTTCAATAGAGGTTTACCTGAGATCATTAATGTGATGAAGTAGTCCTTCTCCACATGTATTTGTTTCAAATTTGTTTTATTGACGAAACCCTGCAGCAGCAGATGTCTCATGCTTTTCAGGAGCTTCTAGATAGGGAATATATCCGTAGAAGAAAATGGTCGACATGTTTCCCTGATTGAAATCTCATCAAACATGTATGGAATTCTCTGGGGAAAAGCCTCGTGAAAACAGAGACAATTACCTTTTCAAGAGAACACACAGAAAATTAACAAAGAAAATCATTGAAGAATAATACATAGCACTGTATGTAAACGCACGATACCAAGAAACCATTGCAATATGAGTTTGATATTCGTTTTCTTTTTCACATTATTTGTACCTATGTTATTTTGTCGATAAAGTTTATTTTGTCACATTTCTGCTTTATTACAAATCATTACTATTAATGTTTTTTTCCTACTTTGAGTACTACATTGTGTTTCTGAAGAATGAATTTAATTTTATGCAGAATTAAGATAAAATCAACTTTCTGCTGAAGTTCTGCACACTTGCACACGTACATGAAACCTAAATAAATAGCGCCTGGAAGTCTAGCACCCGTTTTTCTCCTCCCGTAACAGTGGCGGCGATTTAGTTTCTGGGATACCAGTTTGATAGTAGTAAATCCACTTTGTGAGTTAGGTCACCTTGAATGATTAGGATTGATTGCTTGTCCTAATCTTCAGTTCCCAGTTCTATAGAGCATATTTCGGGTTTCCTATGGGTGAGCATTTGCATCTTGCCTCTCCCACCTGAGGTATGGAAAGTATGTTTTTGGAAAAAGAGAATTGATTCCACAGAGACTCATATATTGTCTTATTTAAAACATGAATTCACGATGTGAAAGCTGTATAAGTGTAAGAAAGGGAAATTCTCTCCACATTAACTTATTTTTTGCTTTATCTTGTAACCTGCTGTGTAGAATTTCAGCTCTTACCTGCAGCAATGTACACAATGCATCTTTTCTGTACCATATGTGATGTTCTTTGTATATTATGCCAAACGATGTACATATTACTCAATTTTATTAAATTCTGTCTAGTATTTCTGAAGAAAATTAACTGCATGTGAGCATTCTTTTAATTACATACATATCTTTACTACAATTATTAAAAGATATTAAGTAATTTACTGTCGTTAAATATTCCTACATAATTTTATTCATTTGTTTTCATGTGACTTGAAAACTGATTTAAGAAATTCAGATGGAGATGTAATTATATCTAAGATATAATGTGGGATGATGACTAAGCAGCGTTAGGTAGGCTATTCCTGGAAAGTTTGGATAGAAAAAAAATAACCGGTGAAGTGTTTCTAAAGCTTTTTTAGTTTAATAAATAGATATTTCAAAAATTTCTGCTAACATTACAATTTTCCAAGCAAAGAATGCTAACATTTAAGACATTTTTTATCATAGCAATTAAATTTAAAATGATTAGATTCTGAAAGGAGCAAGACATAAAAGCAAAATGCAAACTGGCACAACTCAGAAACAAAAGACTTTTATATCTGTAGTAATGAAGTCATAAAAATTAGATTTTTCAGAGTATGAAGATATACACTTATATTTGCGATGTGCAAAGATCAGATAAGTGTTTCGCTCTGAAGTCGTCCCCATCACTTGACTGAGTTTCAAAATTATGGTCCGTCACTAAAATCTTTGTATAGGTGTTAATTGTGATATCAATAAGTAATCAATCAAACAAGTATTTTATTTTTGTGAGCTTTTTGAAATAAAATCGAATGAAATGAATTAATTTAAGTAAAAATTACTTGGATTTCTGTATAACAAATTTGTCTAACTATTACTTTTGCCTATTTTTATCTAGTCAGAGTTTCAATAGCTTTAATTTTAATTCGAAAAAAAGATTAAGAAATTCATCAAACACCTATTTTTTTTTAAAATTTCCTTTTTAAACAATTATATAATTAAAAAATAGTTACCATTTCTTGACATTAAGAAATACTGAAACTTATTTCAAAGAGCATTCTCAAAAATTATAATTTATTCTTTTATTAATTTTTTTTTGTTTATTAGATTTGGGAAGCTCTCTGTTTTCAAGTATCTACAAGAAATTTTTTTAAAAATATGTATTTTGCAATTACTGTAACTTGTCAATTGACTTAAGGTGTAAAAAAATATTCGGTTTTCCAACGAATAGAGACAAACTAAAAAAAGATAACTCAATTTACTTATATCAGTCTATTTACTTCCATAGTGTCATTATTATAATTTGTATTTTTCTAATTAAATTTAGAAATCGAAATCCTTAAAAATTACTAAAATTTTGCACTTTTCTGTGAAATTTTAGGGAATTTTTCTAGTAGTATATGAAATATTTTCTTGATGTAACACGAAATAATATTCTTCCAGATAAAAGCTTCCCAGTTCTCTAAAATTGACACAAATATCTAAAAAAAAAAAATGTTATGCATTTTTTGTGCTTTATCTGGTTGGATAGCTTGCCTCAAAACTCTAGATCTGATATTCAATTAGTTTTAAAGATATCTGATATTTTTTCTCTGAGTATTTTCAGTCTCAAAAACTACGCTTTTATGCATTTTGAGTACATTTTCCCCCAGACATGGCTTTTTTCGTCGTTGTCAGTATTTTCTATTTCCTGAGGGTCTTTTTCTGTTCAAGATAAATTCTTCAAATTTTTTCTGTAGATATTTTCAAATATATTTGTACAATAAAATATAGTATGGATTTAAATCTAAGGAAAATTTTTATTTTTTAAAATACGTCACACACACAATATTCATAAAATTTCCTACTTTTTTTTTCTTGTTTTGCTAATTAAATACTTATTAATTTTCAAATACAGATACTCAATTTTTATTAGGTTTTGTTCTCAGTTATGTAATAAAATATAAATCCCCAGAAACACTAAAAACTTTAATGACTGAATATTTTATGAATGTTTTTAAAAAATTACAAAAATAGTCAATTTAATAATAAAATAAAAGAAAATAATTATTTTTAATGTTTCTGTGCCTGCAAGTTTTTGTTTTTTGAAAGTGTGCTGTGTAGTCTTTATTTGGTATAGTCTTTCTCTTTTAGATTTACACATATTTTTTTAGTTACACCAAATGAGCTCTACAAAGAAGCATTATAATTTTCCATCTCATCTCAAATAAATTATATTTTGTTGTACTTCTCTTCTCTCTCCCTCTCCCGAACTTTTGAAATCGAGAATTTAAAACCTTTTACCGGATGATGACTTTCAGTGAAAGCACTTGTTGAACATTTTACACAAAAGCTACTATGCCCATGGTCAGTCATTCCACCGTTGGTCAGATGAAGCTACCGTAAGCAAATAAATCATTTCAAAAAAAAAACTTCTTGATTCTCTTCTTCTTCCAGTCTTCTGTTTGCATCAGATGGCAACGGTACCTTAGTGATTATGTCCATGAACTTGCGGCTAGTGAGTCGTGAATTCGAGCTCTAATGTTGCTGAAGATCCAATGTCTAGACCCGTGATACTCAAACTGCGGCCCACCGATCCTTTTTAAGTGGCCCGGTTAGTGCTCATTGCTCTGAAAAATTCACTTATTTAAGAACAATATATAAAAAATTCGGTGTCAAGAAATCAAATATATCAATTTTGTGCTTTTTGCTGTCGATGTCGAACGAGTGAGAATTGATATTCTTTTTTCTATTTGTAACGGTTACAGTTTGTGATAACAGACAACAGTGGAGTAGTAATAGTTTTAAAGTATCCGACTACGTTCGGAACCGAGATTTTGCAAAAGCGTATAAATGGATAATATTTGTGATATTTAGTGTCCCTTAGATTAGAAAATGTATATAAAATTGTTTTAAGAATAGTATTACACTAAAAAACTATTTAAGTACAATATTTTTACGAAAAATAAACATAGATTGACCCATTTTCAAAATATTCTCCTTTCGTGAAAAATGTTTTTATTATAATAATATTTTGCCTGTATATAGCTCAGACCTCTGTACAGAGGCTCAACTAGAATTTTTGAAATATATAACTTAGAAGTGGGTTTATCCATGTTCCACGACAACAGAGGGCGAGAAATGTTAAAAAAGAAACGCCGATAATTATTTCAAATGGTTGTAACTCTAAAAATAATGTGAATTTTTCAAAAATCATTGTTGAGCCTCTGTACAGAGGTCTGAGCTATAGACAGGCAAAATATTTTTTATAATAAAAGCATTTTTCACAAAAGGATAACGTTTGAAAAAAAGGTTATTCTAAATTAATTTTTTGCCGAAATATTGTATTTAAATAATTTTTTTTTGTCAAAATGTGTCCTTAAAACAATTTTATACGTGTATTCTAATCTATGTGACACTAAATATCATGAAAATTATCCATTTATGCGCTTTTTCAAAATCACGGTTTCGAACGTAGTCGGATACCTTAAGGGTGGAATTAATTTTTAACTATCTTTCATATCTTGCAAGCGAAAAATATTCGAAGAAAATATATTGTTTCAAGACGATTGGGAGGTTGATTATTTTGTAGTGAGAAACAGACATGGATCAGTAATTGTTTGATTTCGAGGAATCATTCAATGACACTTTTCCTCGAAGATCTCTTTCAAGAGGTAATAAATAGGCTTTCTTGAATAATCTTAGCCACAGCAACTAAGTGTTTTGTCAGGGGTAACAAACACATCTTATGAAGTTTGTTGTAATATTGGTAATCATATGAAACCGTTTACTGATGCCGAAATCGTGAAGGAGTGTTTCTTAAATGCTTCTAATTCAGTGTTAGTGACAAAAATAAAATATAGTAATTAAAAAACGCAAAACAGGGGTTAAAATATTTTTTTCAATTTTCCTCATTTTACCCCCCCCCCCTTTATCCTCGTGATGCAGCCCACGTGAAATAGCTGACATGTGTACGCGGCCCAGCAGAAAAAAAGGTTGAGAACCCTCGTCTAGACGGCTGATGCACGTTAAACCTGTAGTGACTCAAGCTCCTTCCATATACGTGGTTTGGTAGTTTAGGGAGGGGGACATGCTAGCTCAGGTGTCTTCCTCGTTTCTTGTACATGATCCAATATGACGAGGTCTGTCACCAATAACACCTCGTGGGCTAAGCCTTCACTCCAAACAAACATCTGAATGTCTCCGTACAATGTTAACCCCCAATCAAATCTTAACATAAAAGTGAATAAATAATGGACTCGATTCATCTGACGTCATAATCTCATGACACATTCCCACGTGTTTGATTCGACTGAGTATTTTAGCGGCACACACACACACATTTTCGGATTTGCATCTCTCTACTATCATATAACAAAATGAAATCCTTTCTTTCCTTTAATTTAAGAAAAAATACATTTTTTTATTTTTATGCATTACTGATAGTTTTATAAATATTTTTTTAAAAAAATTTCACATTAATATTTCTTTATTTTTATTGCAAAAATACAATTTGTAAATTCTCGAAACGTCTGTCGCTTGGATATCAATTCTGCTTACCAAAACCACCTATTGCTTAATTTAGTTCCTTGGCGATCGATCCCGGTCACAAAAAAAGTGATATTGCCAAGCCTCTCCTCCCCTACAAATTAACAATTAATATTTTTAAGTATAAAGGATTTTGTTCAATTGAACCATCCATAATTTTTTGAAACACAATATGGCTGGCAAACTAATTACTAAACCTAAAGGTATACAAAAACAAAAAAACACGCGGTCAAAGAACAAAAGTATAAACTAAACTTAAATCTAATACTGTAAACTAAAACTATGTATAGATTTAATAACTATATGAAAAGTAGAAGACAAGAAAATAAATATATCAAAAAGTATTTCGAGTACGACTGTTAGCACATTACCACTAGCCTAATACGATTAGCTGCTATTGTTTATTTGATAATCACATGACAATCGCTGAACAAATGTAGTACCCTTTGCTGAAGAATCGACCCTATTGTTAACTGTAACCATTTTTACTGATATTTGTAAACGCAACCGTGTAATAGTATACTAAATTTCATATACGTGTATTAGATATTAACTGTGATTTCGTTTTATTTATATATACATATAGTTATATATCAAACTAAGATTACCCTTTTTGTAAACATTACTTGGAATTAATATCAAACAAAGATATCTTGTGATTGAATCGTTACAAACTGTGAATATACCTTATGTACAATTTACTTAATAAAAAATGTAGTAGCGAGGGTTGCATTTTGGATGCAATAGAAGAAGACAGAATTTCTAGCGTACGAGCATTTAGAGAAGCGCTTTTATCTGAAAATGTCCCTCCCAGAGAAGTTAGGCACAGAGTGTACCTCCCACTGAAAACCTTCGAACATGAGGTATTTTATTTATTGTTATAATTGAAAAGCAAGGATTTTAATATATATTTATCTTTTAATATATATGATTCCACGTAATAAATATCTCCTATTTTAAAGGGATCTTGTCAAATTTTAAAAATGCTTCTCGTATCTTGATTCTCTTATTTTTCTTATTTAAGTACTTTTCTATATAATATATTTCTAAATTGTAAATATATACTTATCATAAAAAATTATATGAATCTCAATATATTTCGGATTCTGCCACTTTTAATTTCCCTAACAGAACAGGAAAAATGTTTTAAGCGTGAAAAAAATAAACATTTAGCAGTATATAATTAGACAAAAAAAATATAGGTTTCTTCTATTTAATATATTTCTTTCACTTCATTTTGATCTTAAATAGAAAGGTTAGTAAATAACATTACTAATATGCAAAAAAGTTTTCTAAAAATACATCGTAATTTATTTCTGGAGATCTTACTTATCTATAATAAATGTCAGATTGTCTGATTTGAATTTTGTCATATTTTATATTTACTGAAGTACAGATTCCTTCTAAACATGAGATACTCAATGCCAAGCTCTTTCATACTCAATGCCATTGTTATATGTGAGAATCACCGTCTTATAATTTCAAATTTTTAGGTTGCATTAAAATTTTCATCAAAAATGTATTTAAAAAAAAACTGTGTAAACGATATGAAGCTATAAACGATAAAAAATTTTATGCAAAAGGCTATTTTTAAGTGTTTTAATTTCATATATATTTACCTTAAGTCCTTGTGTATTCATAGCAAACTTCAAATACGTAAAAAATTAAGTGAACGTACGGGCTAGTATGTAATTATTAATTTAAAGTAATATTTTCTGAGTATAATAGCTTAACGTAGCTATTAGCTTTTATGCAGACAATCAAACATCAGCGCGCGTGTATGTATGTGCGTTAATTTCATACATTCTAATCAAATGTGTTCAATTTGTTCTAAAAATATTTTTATTTTTGCGGAACTGCTTATTAATCTGTTTAACTAACTTTCTTTGATTTTTTAAGCTGTTGTGAATTATTTACCTTTCACTAAACGAGATACTAATTAAAAATTGGATTACATTGAGAAACCTTTTTAATTCTTGTAATGTATTGATAAATCACTGATGTAACTGATATCATAATTAGATTTTTAAAAAATATTCAGTGTGTTAAAGAAAAATTATCCAAAAAAATACAGATTTAAAAATGTCAGCTTTACATAGAAGCTAAATAAAATATTAAAAATTAATATCAAATATTGATATTATTATAAATTTTGAGATATTAAATATTAAGTTAAAAGGATTTCCTGAAATTCAAAACATTTATATATCATTTTTACATTGATTAACTAAAGTCATAATCCGATATATAGTTTGGCGAACTTGTTAAATCTTATCGTTATAAATAGTGCTTTTCATTCGAAAGAAATGTGGGAAAAAGCTCAACGTGAAATTTTATAAGAAGAATAAATATATTTTGTAATGTCAATTAAATATTGTGTAAGCATAATGAATAAAGCTATAATAGTTTATTGAAATCGCAATAGGACATTCTGTGATCATGTTTCCATTTTTGAACCCTAATCTCAATTCAAACTTTACAATATTTAAGCTTTATATTTCAATTTTCACAGAAATGTCGATTTTACTAAATCGATTTTACAAAACGAATGGAAGTAATCTATGTAATTAAATTAATCTATAGGATTTTTTAAATGTAAATTTTAAGACAACTTTTAACTTATTAAGAATAGCTTTTCACCATAGTAGTCGGGCCTTGGTAGCCTAGAAGTCAAAGTAAAGGATTCGGGGCCGGCGTGTCATGAGTTCGAACCTAGTACCGCTGAAGATCCGCCGTGTAGGGTAGTGATGCATGCTAAATCTGTCGAAGCTCAAACGTCCTGTTGGTGAAGTAAGGTAGCTAGGAGCGGAACCCCTCAGGGGGCTCACCTTCTTTAGGTGGGTACGGGTGTCACAATCCCGAGGTACTCTAGTGATCTTTTCCTTTTCCCAAGGGGTTTACTATCTTTGGTAAACATGGGTGTCACGACCCCGGGGTACCCCGGTGATCCTTCTCTATTTTCGACCTTCCATCTTGCCATCCAATTTCTCCTTTTCCCGTCCAGAACACAGATCTATGAATGTTTGGCGCAGTATAGCCAAAACTGGCTCTTGCGCCATAAAACACCAAACTCATCATCATCATCAGCTATGAGCGGGAAGTGGCAGCTCAAGTGTCGTCCTCGTCGCTTGACCATGAATCAAAATTACGAGGATCGTCGCCAAAAGCCTTCGTGTAGCTGAACAGTGCGACGTTAATATTCACTTATGGCGAATCGAGATATCGAATCTTAATGCCACTGAAAACCCACAGCTTAGATGGGTTGATGCATATTATAGCTATCGAGACTCAGTCCTCAGGAGGATTGGCGTGGAAGTTTGGTAGTGGGGTGCTATCTCAGATGTCCTCCTCAACACTTGATCGAGGTAAAAAATGACGAGGTCTGTCGTCAATATCACTAATGCAGCTTCAAAAGACGAAGCCGGTTATTAATCACTTAGTTATAGTACATAATTGAAATTAAAAATCCTCAATATATGATCTAAATATTTTTCAGTTATATAAAATATACTTATATATACAAAAGAAACTGAACAGGAACATCTATTTTAATGGAATTACTTTCTATGAGCAATAAATCCACAAAACGGCACTAAAAGTTGTATTAAAACAAGATTTTGCAATTACATTACATACAACACATTTAAATTCCTCTTTGTCAGAATCTATAGTGTCATGAGGCTAATGTACATTTAATCTGCCTAGGCCAGCGGGGCCGCGGTAGCCAAGTGGTATAGGTATTGGATCGTGTCTTGCCTTGTCACGAGTTCGAGCCCAGTACCACTAAAGACCCGCCGTGTAGGGCAGCGATGCACGTTAAATCTGTCGAGAGCTGAAACGTCCTCCCGTTGGTGTGGTAGTTAGAAGAGGGGGGTGCCAGCTCAGGTGTCTCCCACGTCACTTCATCATGGTTCAAAATGACGTGGTCCGTCGCCAAAAGCCCTCGTGTAGCTGAACATTGCGACGTTAATATTCAATCAATCAATCTTCCTAGGCCAGCGTTTCTCAAACTGTGGGGCATGATCTCCTAGGGGGCGTGATAATCCTACCAGCGAGAGTATCGAAACGTTAAAAATCAAATATTCATTGATTTACTGAAAGAAATAAAAAAATACGTTGAGACAATAAAAAATACACATCTACATTCATATATTACTTACAAATGTATCAATACTGCACACTGTATTTGATCATTAATTCATGAATACTAATAACAAGTTTAATAATTACTAGTGACCCATGGGCTTTTCATTAGCAAAATTTAATACCTACCTTGATAATTCGTACAGTTTATAATTCAAGTAGTATTGTAGCTTTAGCGTCAAAGTACATTATAGAATTCATATTATTATTATTGTATGGAGTGGGAGTTGTGCCATGAAAATTACGATTGAAAATTGGGTCACAAACATTGAAAGCTTGAGAAGCACTGGCCTATGCTCAAAGCCCCCGTGCTAATGTGATGTAGAAATTGCAAGATATATATATTCTTTCCATTTAACCGTGGTTAAAAATTTAGTGGTTTGTCATCAATATAGCTTCTGTTTGAAGTAATTCGTTAATAAACATTTAATCAACTTACCTCACGGAAACGAGAATGATAACTTCCAACTACTTCCATCCAGGAAACATCCTAGTCATGTAATTAAGATCATGAGTTAGATAATTAACTTCCGCATTATCAACTCCTATATAATTCTGATATTCAACTAAAATAAACACTGGAGCTTGCAAGATTTATCATGATTCAAAACCTTTGGGGAATCTTAATTATTCTTATGAAAACCACAAATCCTTATCTTAAAATAATGCTTTTTTGAAACTCTTGTTACAATGAGTTTAATTTATAAGCTGTTACTGATTGAATACTGTAGAATAATACTTAAAATTATAAGGATTATATGTATAACTCATAACGCAGTTCTGCGTACGCAAAAAAGATGCTTGTTTTGAAATACTTGCAAAGATTATAAATTACAAAAGGTTTATGTTGTGACTCTGTTTTTTTTTAAATTTGCGGAACACCCTCATGTTCGAATGAACCATGTCACTGCTTACTTCTGGTGTTTTATAGATATCCTTATGAGATTTGTTTGTAAATGAATAAATATTTCTTGACTGTATTCTATAAAATTAAAAGCATTTTACAATGCAATCTCTATGTCTCTGAGAAATTATTCATTTTCAAAAAAATGTATTGGAAAAAAATGTATGCTAACTGATATCCAGAAAATAATTTCATGTATTAGGTTTATGAAAATATTTTTTTACCAATATATATAAAAAAAATTCTAGGAAATAATTTAAATTTTGCATTTAGTAATTTGATAAGTTTCCTTCAAATCAGTACGAAACCGATATTCTTGCATACTAACCAAACCTTTTTAACCAAACTTTTATTAAATTTTGGAAACATCTCCTCCGATATGGGCAGCATTTCTTTCATCGAAAAAATTAATTTATATCAAATAGAGCGAAACGAAATAAACTTCGGAAAAATTGAAATCAGATTTGGAGAAAAATTTACTAATCCGAAATAAATAAAAATTCTACAAATAAAACCACTTTAATTTTACATCTTTAAAGGACTTCATAAAATGTATATAATAATCGGAGTCTAGTTGATATGCTGTTCAAAATAATGTAGTTGATATGCTATACTATTAAGGCTTTATTAGCACATATCATAAAATATGATTTGCAAATATTTTTCTTTCCATTAGAACATTCGCAGAATTGCCTTTGACGTTCCTATGTAATATGATTCTATTGTATGTTTCAGAATGAACTGGAGAAGGACTTCCCCCGAGTCAGTAGCCAGGTTCCGCTCTCCCCTCGGGGGGACGAGGACGATAGGAGCTATCAGTACTCGGAGGCTGAGGTCGAACGAGGCACATGGACGGGCAAGTTCGATTTCTTACTCTCGCTCCTTGGCTACTCCGTTGGACTGGGGAACGTCTGGAGGTTCCCCTACCTCTGCTACAGTAATGGTGGCGGTAAGCATAATTTCATTAACCATTCCATCCTTATTAAGTATAGGAACTTGAAGCCAAAAGTTGATAGGTGTGTTAGGGTAGATGAGGTAGTCTAATGATCATGGTCTCAAGTTCATGCCCGGCGTTATCTAGCCGCGGGTTCGAAACCTAATGCGGTTGAAGAATCACCGTGTAGATAAGCAGATGCACGTTCAGTCTGTCAAAGCTCAAGGTTCTCCTGTGCGCTTGATGGGGAAGTTTAGAGAGAGGTTCTAGCTCAGTGGGTGGCTGCGGAAGCCTAGGGGTCAAGGTCCCGGACTCGTGCCTGTGGAGGTCATGAGTTCGAGCCTAGTGCCGCCTGAGACCCACAGTATAGAAGGGCCCGCTGCACTAATAATCTGTCGCAGCTTAAACGTCTTCCGGTTGGTGAGGTGTAGAAGTTAGAAAGCAAGTGTAGTCCTTGTCACTTAACCATGATTCAAAATTACGAGTTCCGTCTGCAATAGTCCTCGTACTCCTTTATATTGTGACGTTTAATGTAACTCACTCTCCCACTTGCTTCCACAGATGTCTACTTCGTCACCGTACCATGGTTCGAAATTAGAAGGCCCATTGCCAATAAACCTGGTTTTACTTCAGATTGTGACATAAATCAAAATTATATCAAATAAAGATACTTCAAAACTTGTATTGACTGCTCATAAAAGCAAAAATTATTTTGCGCTTTTAGGAATTATTACAAATAGGACTTCTTATGATCGGTAAAAGTGGTTGATTATTCACACTGGCAATCCTATCAAGAAAAGCCGAAATACGTTAAAAGCTTATGAAGGATTTATTTACGAGTAATATTTTAGGAGCTAGCTATAGAGTGAAGAGAGATTTTATGTGTAAAGGGATGAAAGCAAATCAAAGTTTTAAGGCCTACATATTAAAATGGTCCGGAAGAGAAATTCATTCTTGTCTAAGACATCGGAAAATGCTACGAAAATAGGAAAACTTACAATTTTTTTATTACTAAAAAAACATTTAATAATTTCCTTCTGTTTATCCACAATTTTGTACAAGGTTTCAAATTACTTTCCTAGAAGTACATCACGTAAACTTGTTTTTCTTAATTTTAAAAAGTCAAAATACAGTGTTACTTTATTAGAAAAGGTTAAGATTCGGTAATAACCTTACAAAACCTGATTTATATGGTAAAGAAATAGTCATCTACTCGCTAAAGTATTTTTTGAAATCAGAATGCTATCATTCCAAATGAAATAATGATTATTTGAGTACAGTAAACAAAATAGAAGTTAATCTCTAGTGTAACCACACAATACCTACTAGAAACCGACAACTATAAAGTGTCCAAAGTAGTCAGCCTTGTGGTGATCAGACTCGTGGTCAACGTATCATGAATTTGAACCCTAATGCCATTGGAGACTGCGGCTCTAAGTTCTCTTGGGAGCCGAGGTGGTGAAGTTTGAAAGATGGGTACAAGCTCAGATGTCGTCCTTGTCATTTGACCATAGCTCAGAATTACATGATCCATCACCAATAGCCTTCGTATTTCCTTATAGCGTGGCAGCATTAATAAACACTCACTCGATAAATATAAAACCGGACTTAAGCAGGAAAAGTGAATTGTAAAACTGCATGAAAAAAATTCAGTAAAGGATTAATACGAAAAAGAATTTTTTTTTGTAATTGTGTATTATTTACAATTAAAAATAATATTGAAGGTAAAATTGTATTTTTCTCCAAAAAGTAATGGAAATTTTTTGTAACAATGTTAAGAGCGACTTTAGACTTGAATTAACTTGCTTTAAACCTCTCTGATTAATTTAAATCTAATGAAACTATTTCAGATTTATTTGACGCGGGAAATTAATATAAATATTCCGTCTAAGCATTATGCCTCACCCATATTTTGACATTTCTAGATCCAATAGACGCTCGCGTACATGTAGCGATTACCAAATCCAAGGTCAGCCTATAACTAGGAAAAGTATTTTTGATACATTTATGATTCATTCAGGTATGACGGGACTCTTTTCGATGATAGCAGTATTTATTAAAGGTTATTTTAAGGCTACAAAGTACCCTTTTTCAAAAAGACTTTTTGGATACAGTAACGGTAAAAATAATTCATGTCTTATATTCAGATTATATTTTGATTCCGAAAGTAAAAAGTCAGTTTGACCAGCCATTCTTTTACAATTTTAAAAAATTAAGAATTTTTGAAGTTTTATCAAACTCTAATAAAATGCTCACTTTTTAAAACTTTCTAGTCATTTTATATTTCTTGGACAATTACGAGCAAAGGTTTAGTACGGATTTGAAAATCTGTTCTTTTGTTGATTTTTAATTACTGTTTTTCTAGAAAAACATGGTAAAACACGAAACTTTTTAAATAGTTACATTAGCATGTTTTTTTAAAAAAAATAACTATATATATATAGAAATCTCATCCTTAAATTCATAACATTAATAGAACATACATTTCAGAGTATATACAAAAACATTTCAAGGCTATATTAAGAATATAAAAAGAGCCTTAGGGATTAGAAAACGCTTATACCTTCAGAATTGAAAGTCTGAGAAAGCCGAATTTAAAGTTTCTAAAGGCATAAAACAAAAACTTATAATGTCAATAAAACTCGAATTTTTTTGTTATTTTCCAATGTATGTTCTACATCTAGGGTGTCAAACTCGTGGCCCACAACGAACATTTTTGCTGCGTAATTAATACATCGTCAAACAATAATAAAAAATAAAAGAATAAAACGACGCAGAATAAAAATGATCAGTAGAATTCACTAAACGTTTTTTTTAATTATATTTCTTTTTCTGTGGTGTTATTAAAAAATACGTACATTTATTTTTAATATACCACAATCAGATAAATACGATATCTAAGCGTAAATGATATCTTAAATATATCAAAAGTTGGGCTACTGATTTTTGATAGATGAAAAATGTTGAAATAATTTAAAAACATACAAACAAAATGCTTTAAAAAAAGTTGATTTAATGTTAAACTGCTAAATAGTCAACAGTATTTAGCAATAAAAACAACTGATATGCGTAAATTTTATATAGTCACGGTGCAATAATATGGGTCTCAATTCTCCAACTTAAGTATGGATTGGTGCACGTGACAGAAAGTATTTTGTTCTCAGAAAATGTGGCATATAGGTTATATAAGATTATTGCTTAATTCATATTACGCTTATTGGTTTGTGCAGTTGGTAATCTTGCTCCAAGATTCTCAAACAATTCTGGGATTTAAAAGAAGTATGCCAGTTGTTAAAAGTTAAAAACCATTACACAAGCTAGTTTTCCGATTCTATATGGTTGCAAGATTTAAACCAAACATTAACTGATTTAAATATATTATTTCAAGGAAAAGACCAGATCATTACGAATATATATATGTTTGACATAATGAAATCATTCAGATGTAAGTTTGTTCGTTTGAAAAAGCAACTGAAAAAGGAAGAGGCCCTTCCCGACTTACTACATGAACAAATCAAGTTTAGATGAAACTGCATCATATCAAAAATTTCCAATTTTATAACTGAATTTGAAACAAGACTTAAAGATTTTAATTCTTTGAGAGAAAACTTTGGTTGTTTTCTTCGATTTTCTCAATAAATCTCGATAATCAATCAATTCAGTTTTCTCAATAAATCTCAATAATCAATAATCAATTCAATTTTCTCAATAATCAATTTCTTCGATTTTCTCAGACTGTATCCAGCCATATGCAAATAGAGATGATCTAGATTCAATGCGACTTAAATTTGAAAGCAAAATTCATTAAAGTGGGTGTGCCTGAATTTTACAAATATTTACCAGCTAGGTTTGAAAATACTCGAAAATTCGCTTATGAAATTATTACCATGTCTGGAAGTATTTATCGGTGCGAGCAGTTATTTTCAGTTATGAAAGGAAATAAGAGTCTCCTGTTAGGAATAGTATTAATGACACTCCTCTTGGGTCAGTTTCAAAAGTATTTACTGCGAACAAAATTTCTCTCTAAATAGGAAGGATAGAAGCATAGAAGAGATGTCAATGTCAAGAGGTAAACATAAAATTTTGTTTGTATATTTATTATAATATGCATTTTTATTCGAAATATAAACCTACGTTTCCATAAATATTTTTTGTAGCCCACTTAATGTTAAACCTTGTTCATCCCAAGTTAGTCTTTATGTTTGACACCCCTGTTCTACTTTAAAGAACTATTTAATTAAATATGACAGAAAAATTTTTTTTTAATTCAAAATATATTTTTCCATAATATTAAAAGCGTTTGTTACGACGACAGTATATTCAGTTTAATCGTAACCTAATATTTTAACAAAAGTTTTGAAATGCAAAAAATGTACGTAAAACAAATTATTATTTTAAGCTAAAAATGGCCAGGTTTGTTCATAAAATAATTAAATTTTGTTTAAGTTTTAAATCGGTCACACACATTTTAGGAAGTTTTAGTTCTTATTTTACGACTTTAAAATACTAAAATATAGTAGTATAGTATGTTTAGTATAAAGTAGTTTGGTATATCAAGGAAATATTCAGTTTTAACTGTAGTACTTGTATTTGGAAGTCTAATTGCCGTATCAGCTGAGGACTGATTTTTAAATACCTTTATTTTCAGTACTATTCCATCTCTTTGAAATATTGTTTCTCACAGCAACCTGAGAATGATTTGGTCATGGCATTTTCTCAACAGGAAAAAATTAATGATAACGCTTCTAAGTTATTTAAACTATTTTTTAAAGCGATAATAGTCTTTGAAATCAATTTTAATTATATGAGAATTCAAAAAACTCCAAACATATAATCAAACAGAAATGATTTTAGTAAAAAAATTCGAATTAATAAACATTTCACATTAAAATAGTTGATTGTGCTCAAAAATATTTTTAATTCAATTTGAGAGTAGAAAAATGCTTTAAAATTAAACCTAAACTAAAATCATAGCTCAGAAAACTTCAAATATCTTAAAATCTAATTTGTTAACAGATTTGAAATTTGGTAGCAAGCCTCTCAATGATATGAGCCGCAAGAAAAAAAAATAAAAGCAAAAAAAAATCGGTAATTATGAAATTTGTAGGCTACTGTGTAGTCTTAAAGCCAAAAAAGTTATATTAGATAATTGTTTATCAAAATATAACTAATTAAAAATAGTTATGTAAAAATTTCAGTTAAATTACTTGCAATTATATTCCAGCTTTAAAAAGTTATTTTTCTACATTGAGTTGAAAATTACCCTATTCTAAATTAACAGCTCTAGATAAGAGTATTAACGCACTCTACATAATCGCGTTACGAATTGACATTGAAGTGTAAACTGAATCTAAAGGACGGCATAATAGGTGTTTGGAGCAAATGCGAGCTTAATTCTGTTGATGAATTGAAGGTAAACAAGAACGTATAAGAGAGGATTTCAGCTAGATAGTTTGAACTTCTTAGGAATACAGCAGGTTCCTCATTTTAATATTTATCTTAGGCTTTTGCATGAGTAGAGTTTATGATTAATTTGATATAATTTCCAATTTACTCTTGAAAACTTAAGCTTACAGTTAAACGCGTAAACGCATTTAGTTGATTTTCTGGTAAATTATTCACATAAAATTAATTAAATTTGAATGTATACTCACTCGAATTAAAAATACGTAAAATAAATTATTCATAATTAAAGAAAAATTATGTATCGAATTTTAATGTTAATATAATTTTCTTTTAAGAATACAATTTAACAATTCCTCTTAATTCTCTCATGTGATACATTTTTCTTATTGTCGCACTTATATAAGAATAGTATAGTACTTTTTACTTATTTTTATTTGAACAAATTTAGAGTTTACATTACAATCTTCAACACCCATAAAGGTATTTAAATGAACAAAAAGTTCCAGTTATTTAAAAAAATATTTCATTGCATATTTAAAACTACAGCTAGCATTGTAAATATTGATTTTCCTGAGACACTCAATAATTAAATGAAAAATAATACTCTTACAGAAAGACGAAATCATCTGCTTAAGATTTTATTCCTTACTATTTAATTGCTACTGCATAAAAATAATAAAAAGATACTTTTATAAGGGAATATGTGAGAATACATTTTGCACTATATTACCTTTTATTACTGCTAACATTAAGTTAAGTCTAAACTAAACTCAGTGTCGCAACAGCACATGACAGCCCACTATACCCATAAGTTTCTGTGACCTTGGCACTGAGATGCATGAGCAGATGTTCCGGTCAGGTGGTCAGTCAATTAGTTCCCAATCAAGCTTGGTACTCATGTTAAGAATTCCCTAACGAATTATAATTGTAAATGCCAGAGGGCATCTGAACACTTATTTAAGTAGAAACTTAGTTTTTCCCCCCAAATGTAGCTTTCCCAGCTTGAAGGTGCCAGGCCTAATAATACTGCATGAAATAAATGTTAAGTTTATTGTTAAGAAATGTTCTCCCTTATTGATGTCTTACATTTAATGTCTGTCCATGACATTTATACTAATTTATCGACCCACTGAAGGGATGAAAGACTGAGTCGACCTTGCCCAGCCCGAGATTTCAACCCCGCACCTTTGGAGAAGAAGCGTAATACGTTACCACTCAGCCCCTGGGCTTCAATTGAATCTAAGAAATGGAAAATTCATTTGTAAAAAAAGAGAAGTATTTAAGTTTATAACAATCAGAGCAAACACTAAGAGACAAGTATATATCACAGTCTGAAATTGTCTTTCTTGATGAAACATTATTTATTAAAGATGTGATACCCCCTTGCCTGGAGGTACCATCTCTTCATCTACGCGACTTAGATTTGGGGGAGGCAAGAATTGATCACCCAAGTTAGCCGTAATGAATATATCCATATTGACAAAACAAGTCTTACTATAGGAAGGCAATCAGGAGTGATATAATTTATCCCTAATTATCCCTAAATTCTATTTAAATAAGCGCCTCGAATCCTAACCATTTATCTTTAAGCAAAGTTATCCTATGAATCTTCATTTTCCTTAATTTCTTTAATGCGCTAACGCCCGTTCTACAACGCTTCTAAATTTAATGTCTTACCATCAGCTCACAGCGTTCAGCATTTCAGCTTCCTTTCTCCTTCTTCCTCGCGATTACAAAACCTTCAACATATATCTGCTAACTTATCTGAATATCACGGTTTCTTGAGAGGATTGGCTGTGAATTAACTCAATGCTGGCCCCAAAGATTCCCCAAGAGGATTAATAGGAAAAACGCGGTAAAGCTCCGTCACAAGAATTTGTATATTCAATGCATCCAACAACTTCATTTAAGCACTATCTTTTTACACATACAATTTATACATTGACTTTCTAGTAGCTGCGGTAACCGAATGGTTATGTTCTCATGGAGTGTTCAATGTTTTCGAGTCGCGGATTCAAAGCCTAGTTCCATTAAGAAAAAAACCGTGTAAAGGTGCTGATGCACGTTGAATCTGTCTAGTTTCAGAGTTCTCCCGTTGGCATAGTGTGGGAGTTTGGAGATGGGGCATCTGAGATGTCGTCCTCGCCACTTGATCATGTTTCAGAAATTGAGGTTGTCGCCAGTAGCCCTCAAGTTGCTACCCAAAGTGTGAAGTAAATTAAAATCATTCATAATTTCAGACATAAAGTTTGACTAGCGTCTCATCATTTCTTCCCAAATATTTAATTCTAAAAATCTTGCCTGTCATGCTCTCTCTCCCCCATGTCCTGTTCTTCTAAATTAACACTGGAGATTGGCAACGGTAGTTGTGGAAAATTTTAAATTAAACTATCAGACTTACTTTAAAGTTTATTAACCGGTTATTTTTAATCCTTCAAGGTTGCACATCATTTCTAGTACTGGTCGGATTTAATTTCCAATACACTTCTCTAAATATCATCCAGTAAACGTTGAAATCAGGATTTGAATCCTTTATTCTAAAATTTCATCGTAACACATTCATCTTTCTGAAGTACTATTAGCGGAAATGTATATTGATTGCAGTAATAAAATAAATTATATTGATACTGTACTAAACTTATATATTTATATAAGTATTAAAAAAGGGAGTTTCACAACTTATTGGACGTTTTTTATTTTTAAACTAAAAAAAACAGGTATGATAGAAATATTATTTAAAGGACAACGACAAGAAATAAATTTCTATAAGATTTGCTTTTACAGAGCATCTATTATTTAGGCAAAAGTTTAATTACTCTGGTGTTAGACTTTTGAAAAACAATTATAAGATTTTAAAAATCTCCTTGTTTTATTGAATAAATATATTATAAACTCAATTCTTCCAATAAGACTTATTTTATGAAATAACAAGTTATAAATACATTCTCCTTAACACTAGCCCAAAAAAAAAAACATATTATAGTTATATCGAAGAAAGAGAGGCATCACACACTTGAATCAATACGCCCTACGTACTAGACTTATTGCTATCTGCATAGAAAAACATTTTTTTTTTAATCTGTATACTTTTACGGCGACTTTAGACTAAAAAATTTAATTCTTCAAATGACAATGATTTGCAGTAGAACCTTTTTTATGCGAGTTTGTTTTTGTGCGATCTTTTTTTGTGCAGTATATGAATTTCAATGGCTTTGGTGACACTGTAATGTTTTTTGTGAATATATATGCATACACTACAAGACGCTCTGTTCATTGGATATAAACAGTTTCTCGACAAAGCAAATTCAGTTGCTTTCACTCAACGCACTAGCAGCACATGATTGAAGACGAAACTTTTTCAATGACAGTGACATTATCAGTAATTTGATGCTTATGATAACGGACCAGAAGAACTGGATTCTTTGAGAGTGGTCTAAATATATGCAGGGATCCAGCTTTACAACAAACTGTAAAAGCATTTTCTTAAAATAGATACGAATTCCGAAAGGAGTTTGAAATTCCAAAAACGGCTTAGATCAAGCATATCTGGTTATCGTGACGCTCACAAGCAAATGGTTACATCTGACCGTCGTCACAAAAACTTATCACTTACTTTATGGTGCCAAAAATGAATCAATTGAAATTGTATCTTTAAGTGACTAAATCGATTATATGAACTAATTCATCAAAGGAAGATGCGTGCTTTGGGTTACGATGAATAGCAATGAATTATGTATGAGCATTTTGTGAAAATTTCTCCATGCATACAATGAGAAATCAAATGTTTTTAAAATGTTTCTATGTAGAATTATTTATTTTGTTTGAAAGTACTTTCTCATAAACTTCGTAAATAATTGAAATTTTTTAAGTATGACTCTTTTTATGCGGTCCTTCTCCACCGCATACAAATTTTCTTCTGTTGTATGTCAACAAAGTTGTTAGTTATATGCAAGTATTTATGAAATTTTCGAGTATTTTTTTGTGTGGTTTTCTTATGTGGTCCATTTCTACCACACAAAAACAGGTTTTACCGTATTTATCATTTATTTTTTCAATTAACGTTAAAATAATTCTGACAATTTATGGTCCTCTTGTAGACGGGGCTAATGCGAGTTAAATCTGTCGAGACGCAGTGTCCTCCTATTGGTGTGGTGTGGTAGTTAGGAAAGGGGTGTGCCAGCTCAGGGGTCATCGTAAAATGATTGAGGTGTTCAGTATTACGAGGTTCGTCATTAATACCTCTCGTGAAACCTTAAAGTGAGTGCTACTATAAAACCCACCCACCCAGTCATTCACTCGACAATTTATGAACATAATATTTAATAATTAACTTTTATTGTATAATTAAAACTAAATGGTTTAAACTTATATTTTAAAAGGATACATTTAGTAGATCATATGTATTTTCTTATGTTGATTCAATTTCTATTTTATGAATTTAATCGAATATAATTTTAGCAAATTAATTACAATTGAAAGTAATTATATAATTTCATAAATTGTTTCTATTCATAATTTTTTAATTATTTATAGCTGAATGAATATATGTTCATGTTGTGACAAATCACTGAAAATTGCTTGCATAAGTGTTTCGTAACAATGCTGTAAATTCCTACGTATACGTGCACTTTTAACACAAATAATAAGAATGAAATTTACAGATGTATGTTAACGGGTGTTACGACGGGTATAAAAATTAAAGCTTTAAAAATAAGAAAGAAATTAGACTTTGACATATACCGAAATACCGTATATTTAAAAGTAATGACATTCTTTATGAACAATAAAGGGTTATAGTTCTAAAAGTATACTATTTTTTTCCCCAAAACTTGGATTAATAATTCGAATAAATGACTTCAAAACAGAAGTGAATTGCGTCCGTACATTTCAGGTTTTTTCGTAAGAAAAGAGGGTGCGTGTTATACGGCGAATATAACTAAAAATTAAAAATTGTAGCTTTCAAGTATAGGTCCGCATTATACCTTGGATTTTGCGGTAATTCATGTCTATTAAGTAAGGTTTAGTGTTTTAATAGTTGCAAAGATGTTACAGTACCTCTTTTTATGTAACTCTAAATAGTCTTAATGTATATATTTACAATTTACATGAAAGTTAGTATTATATATATATATATATTCGCATGGCAATATATAGCTGCCATTAATTTATAATATAAATTTTTATTTAATCTTGCCTCGTTTATTAAATACTTTTTGAATGTTGATACCTTTCTAAATGATAAGTTTAAAATAAATTTGAACTGAATATATTTTTGTAAGGTGTGCTAATAATTGCTAAAAGTGTTAAATTATTGAAATAAAAGGAAAAAAAAATCTGTTTAATTCGAAAGTGCGTTCTTCATAATGGTAAATTGTTGCTGAATATTAAAATATTCCTTGAAGATGCTTAGATTAGAAAATATTAGAGAAAATTCAAGTGATTCACTTTTTGAAAAAGTAATGATATATAATTCCAGCAGAGAATGTTTAATGTAAATTTAATTTATATTTAATTGCAAGAAATGAGAAAAATTCTAGCTTTAAAATGGCTTGTTCTATCGATTTTACTGTATCCAATGGATTGAATTTGTGATTGCTTTTATGTTCCGTTAATATTGCTTAGTAAAATTGTGATTTTTCTTTTACAGGTGCCTTTCTCATTCCTTTTATATGCATGATGTTATTAGCTGGTCTGCCTCTAATGTTTATGGAGCTGTCATTTGGTCAATATGCTAGTCTTGGACCCATAGCCATATTTGAGAGATTTTGTCCTTTATTTTCTGGTAATACCTGCTTGTTATTTTTTATTTTATATTAAATGTGTACATCTGCGCCAAATAGTACGAAATCAACAATGTAACATAGGCTTACTTTGTAAAAAAAAAGTTAATGGAATTCTTATGTTCAAATAAAGAGAAGGGAAAGCGCAACAGAATGTATTGCTGGGATTCTTTAGCTCGTATATTTGAGAATGGATGCGCGGCCGCGGTAGCCGAGTGGTATAGGTATTGGACCGTTGCTTGTCTTGTCACGAGTTCGAGCCCAGTACTGCTAAAGACCCGCCGTGTAGGGCAGCTATGCACGTTAAATCTGTCGAGAGCTGAAACGTCCTCCCGTTGGTGTGGTGTGGTAGTTAGGAGAGGGGGGTGCCAGCTCACAGGTGTCGTCCACGTCACTTGACGATGGTTCAAAATTACGTGGTCCGTCGCCAAAAGCCCTCGTTTAGCTAAACAGCGCGACGTTAATATTCAATCAATCAATTGAGAATGGATGCAAACGAATGAAATATCAACTACTGGTAAAAAGTAGCTATAGTATTTAACCATGAACGCCCGATCACAAAGTTTTAGAATATTTAGTATTCTTCATGTGTGAGCATAAATTTAAATAATGCGCATAAACAATTCTGTTTATATATAAAGAAGGAAAAAAAATCCCTAAGATACGCGTACAATGCATTTTGAGAAATGATGCTATCTTGTACTTGAGCATAAATTTCACTAATCATTTCTAAAGCAGAAAAGTTATCATTCGTAAATTATTCACCACAGATCCCGTTATTTCTGACTACATTTTGAATCGATAATTTCATCGCAAATTAACCTTGAGTATATTCTGTAACAAAACCTTCCAAATTATTATCGTAACAACAGCATGGTCATGATCGTGGCTGTTATTTCTGTCTCATCATGCATTCGAAATCTGATGCCACTAAAAATTTTCCTTCAAGGAATCAATATACGTAAAATCTATAGAGGCTCAAAAACTCGCACGTTGGCGTAGATAATCAGCCCTATTTTTCCTTTCATTGTCAATTTTGGTCTTCTATTTTATTTTCTTATATATGAATTCTGCCCTCAAATCTAGTTGTCATGTTCGTGAACTTGAAGATGGCATTATCGACTATTAGGTTTGGGTCTTGTTGCCTCTAAAGACTTGCCGTGTAGTGTCTGATGTACTTTCGAGCTTTTAAGTCTTCACATTGATCTGGTATGGAAGTTTGGAGATTGGGGTCCAACTCAGGCACAACTCTCACTACTTGACCAAGCCTCAAAATTACGAGTTTCGTCTCCAATAAAACTTATGTTGCCGGGGACGTCTTCAGGCATAGGCCAATTAGGGGCCCGGGGCCAGGGCCTCACCCTCAGTGAGGACCTCGTTTTGTTCTCGATTCTGTCTTAATATAAGATCAGGATCTGCATATTTTTAATGATAAAATATTATTCCCTTACATATCCTTCGAAAAACCAGAAATTTCAAACTGTATGTCAACTGGCAAAAGTGGTAAGACTGTACAATTATGTATTGCCTTTTTAAGCCCTCATGTAGCTGAATAGGACGACGTTAATATTCACTCACTCATGCGATGACCGTTGTCCATGTCTAGGCCTAATACCATGAACAGTCATTCGATTTATTAAATCGAAATGTGGCCATCGGTCGAGACAGTTTGTGTATAGGTTTTTGAGATTATGATTCATACACATTATTTGTTTCAAATTACCGTTTGGACGAATATTTGACAATGTATGCTGTATATTGTCTACTTTTAAAGATCTCAGGTAAGGCCTACTTTTGCATAAGGGCCCAGGGCCTAAGAAAATCCTAAGATTTCTCTGAGCCCAGGGCCTCAAAGTGTCTTAAAACGTTTCTTTAAAATGTGACATCGTTAAAAAAATGAAATCAATCATAAATGGTTTTAAGGAATTACGATAATTTTGCATACTTCTATCTTTTAGACGCATTTGTTTTGTATCTAACTTCATACTGGTATTAAATGTTCTTACTTAAGATGCATAACGTATTTAAGAAATAAAAAAAAATAATTTTTGTACATAATTTTTAATGAAAAATTTTTTATAAATGCTCCGTAATTTATTTGGAATGAAGAGTTCTTTTATGGGCAAATAAGGTGCAAAATAAACTGGACACAGTATAGAATCATAATTTTTAAGGTAGAAAAAACTGTAGAAATGTTTTCAATTTATTCCAAATAAATGTTATTTTATATATTTAAACTTTTTCTCGATCACTATTTTATCTACGCTTTGGCAGCCCTTTGCAATAAAACTAATTGTAATTACAAATTATCATAAAAACAAGTTCTAGTCACAATTTGTATATTCTACTAACAGCCTCGAATTCATTTAAAAATCTTAAGCTATTGCTTTGATTTCTTCTAGGTCTCGGATATGGAATGGTAATAGTCTCTGGCACAGTAATGCTCTACTATAATATGATCATTGCGTGGACAATCTTCTACATGTTCGCTTCCTGGAATAGTCGGTTGCCATGGGAACACTGTGCACCTGAATGGAGCACATTCGGTGAGTCTTTTGCACTTTTAACTTCTAAGATAAAATCTGAGAAATATTTAATGCATTCCTCGAAGATGATGCATGTAATCTTTAGAAAGTGCTTTTTGATGTTCGAGGTACTGAATAATAAATCTATTTTATATATTGCTTTTCTTATTGAAATTTCTCTGAAAAGAATTTCATAATATTACTCATATTGTTACTTCTTCGTTGCTCTTTATTTTTAAAATCAGAATTATTAGTTAAAGTGTTCAGATCTTTTTATTGTTAATCTGGTGGATTTTAAATAGCAAGAAGATTCTTTTTAGTGGATACATAATTTTTAATTCTACGATAGTTTAATTCCACTTAATTAGTTGCCTTGTTCAAGATATTCTGTGTAATGTAATGCAATGTAATGTAATGTAATGTAATGTTTACAAGTTAATATGACTGTTAAATTAATTATAATTGAAATTGATTAAATTATGACTTATCATGAACGGAAAAAATGATTAGGGTGAAGAAATTAGTATTAAGTAATAATGGCTGTAAAGAAACTTACAACATTTTATTAAATTAAATTTATTATTACATTATATTATAAAATTATTTTTGTTACATAGTTTTATTTGTATAATTAATGCACATGTTGTCTGAAGTATACATTCCCTTTTAATAATAATTTTATATGCAATTATATATGTATAATACAATTTATTGTCTGCATTATATAATTTTAATTATAATGACCAGCAAAACTGCCATAAATATTTTATTTAAATGTCATTTTTTAGTAAGTAAAAAGAGATGGAATTTAAATTTTGTAAGGCTTTATTTAAGCATGCTTAGGAAATAAAAACATATTACTTTCAATATGTAGTCTGCTTACTATTTTGTATTTACGAGTAGTAAACATAAAAAAAAGGTTTAAATGTAAAATAAAGTTTAAAAAGATTTTCGAATACATATCTTTTGATAAGTATATGAAAAGCAAAATTCTCTTTGATGTGTTATGTGATTCTGATTCTAACGAAATCTTTAATGTCAACAAATTATTAGATGAATGCTTCTCTTAACATAATAAATTTTTTGCATACATAATATTTTTTAAATTAGGATTAGATGGATTTAAATGTTCTAACTGAAGCATTTATGAAGCAAATGAAGCAGTAATGTAAATTAAAAGGAATGCTAAGTCATAATTTTAAGCTATAATGTTTCTAATTTTTTAAGCAAAATTTAAATGCCCTTTTTAAATTTTGTACATCTCTATATATGTGTACTGTCCTTGAATATCCTATTTCAAGGAATAAATTCGTCTGATAATCTCTAATCTGTTTGAAATAAGGTTGCCTGCGAGTTCTTAAAAACATTGTCACTGATTCTGCCTTTTTGTACTCATTGTACCATTCAAAATTATCTAAGAAAAATATTTCTAAGATGTCCGGTAATGGTGCATTACTCCTCAGGTTTTTAAATATATGATCGCTTTATTAAACCATTTACTAAAACCTTTGTTCAAAATGATATTCAAAAAATGTAGATATAGGTTTAAAGTACTCCTTAAAAGACAAGATTCTCTTTAAAAATATTTGCAAAGTAGTCTAGTAAATATTTCTTTTATATTCATATTTTTATTATGAGAGTTATGCTTGTGATAAAGTTAGTAAATGAGCTATCGTTGACAGTCCAATGCACGCAATGCAAGCATTTTATTTTTCAAACCCTTGCTCTTGCGTGATCATTGCATGATGCGTATCAGAAATGTCATGGATTCTGGTTCTTTTGTGCAGTAAAATGGATTACAGTAATTACTTGGTTGTATGATAACGGAGATTTCTCATTTAAAGAAAACATTCCTTGTGAGAGTGAAAGAAACAGATTTTATGACAGTTAGTTCGAAAAAGGATGCGTAATATAGTTAAGATGCGCAACAGTTGTTTTTAGTATTATATAAAGAACCTCAAATTTTGAGTTTCCACAAAATTTGCTTATTAGATGGAAATATGCATTTCGCAATTTTGCTAGTATTAAACTGTGTAGTTTTGCGAGGAGCATTAGGCTATGAGACAGCACCTTCTGGAATTGGTGAAAGCTTCCCACCAACTGATTTAATAATATTTACAAATGGTGGTCCAGTACCAGATTATCTTTTGAGAAGTCCTTACAAGATAGTGCCGCTTCCAGATCCCGATTTCGCCAGACGCATAGACGAAGCAAGTCCCGCTTTAAGAGACATTGATTATAAATCAAGAAATTTGACAGGAGTTGATGACTTAAGAAGAAAAACTGCTCGAAATTACATACCGAAACCATCTATTCGCAAGCGCAATAACTCAAAGAGGCAGAAAAATAAAAGCAAAACCAGTGTTCGTGCTCGTAATATTGAGCGATATGTACAACAAGTTAAATCTCCAGATGGTGTTATAGCTATTCCTGTTAAACCTTCTCAAAAAGGTCAATCAATTTCAAATTTTCCTCAAAATGTGGATTCCATCAATGCCGGCCAAATAAAAGATCCTGTGTTTGTCAATAATGTTGTGAAGAAAACAACCTTGCCATCATTCATAATGCCTACAGAAAAATTTCCTACTAGAGGAATCGGCTTTCCTATGCCTGTCATTGATTCAACAAAACCCTCTTTTGTGACTTCGCCGAAGCTGTTATCACCCAACGCTCTGTACAAATTCCCTAAACCTGCCACCAAAGTTAAAGAATCACCTTTATATGAAACTAAGCCATATTTCCAGCCATATTCGTTTGGTTACGATGTGTTTGATGGATACGGCACAAAACAATATCGTCAAGAAACTGCATCAAATGATGGAGTAATCACTGGAAATTATGGGTATAAAGATTTCCAAGGAATCTATCGCCAGGTTCAATATACGGCAGACGAAAATGGATTTCGCGCTGTTTTGAAATCAAATGAACCAGGCCTTGCTAATGTGGATACAGCAGATGTTTCTGTTAGCGTGGAACCTCCACCCGTGTGAATAAGTACTGATATATTTATACATATCAAAACTGTAACATATTTCTGAGTTTTACAAATTTAACTTCGAAATAATTTAATATTTGGAAATTCATAATTTTAGCAAATATATTTCAAAGGACTTTGATTTACAGAATAAGTTGTTGCTGCTAAATTTTAGTATCGTGTGTTACGATGATTAAAATGTGTTTTTTATTGTTAGTCTTGTAAATTTATCTCAATAGAAATTGTATTTTTGCACATATTAACAAGTTTGTTTAATTTAAAATGATTATTCACTTTATAACTATAATTAAAGATATAATATCAATAATATTTAACATTTTATTACATTGTATGATTTTTGTGTCGTGTAAATTTGACAAAAAGTATTTCAGTAGTTTAAAGATCATCTGTGAATTCCGTAGTATGTTTGCATGTACATTAATAATACACTCAGAATAGTATATTTTAATGCTTCATTTTAAGAGTTAAAAAATAATCCTTGATTGTGTATTTAAAGTGATTATTTTCTTTATAAATCAGAATTCATTAAATATGGTTAGGAAATAACTTTTCCTCCCATATTTGAACAGTACTTAATATTTTGAATATTAATCTTTAAACACTAAATTTTATATGCAAGATATATGTGTGCCCTATTTATAATATTGAAGATACATAATACTTATACTAGACAACCCTTAAAAATAAGTAAAATTTTATTTTTAATGAATGTGTTTCTGCATAATTTGCATATTTTCCATAAATTCGGAAGAATATTTTCTTTCATAAATTATTAAAAAATCTTATATTGTAAAATTGTTACAAATGAATTTTGACTTTTAAAATTTGAGTGCAATATTTATAAAATTTAACTATATTGCCTTTTTTGTTATACAGGTAAAAATAATCGTAAGCGATATTTTTTTTTAAAATTATGTATCGTATAATTTGCTTCTGTACTATGAGTATTAAGTGTTTTTTACCAGCTGTGCTTTATTTTAATCTATTATAACTTGATATGAAATAATTAACGTAAAAACAAAAATAAATTGGTTGATATTTCAATTTAACTTCAAGAAATCTTTGTTCTTTCAATTTGTTATTTTAATTTCTTATGAAGAAAATATTGGAAAATTATAAATAAATAAAAAATACTCTTTATTTATTTTTTACTATTTGCGTTTACAAACAATGTAAAATGCACTTCAGTACATCAACCCAAAAACTGCAACGATCCCTGCTTGGGAATTTTACAATTTTATGTATAAATCCCTCTTTATAATATATAAATATAATAGAAAAAATATTTCTAAAATATCTAATATTTTGAAAAAAACAACAACCCATAATTTGAAAATAGTTATAATGTTACTCCCCTTTTTGAGCATATATAACTTATTCGGCCAAAATTTTTCTAAAAAATGGCAGGTAATTGGTTAAATAAAGCTGTACTTTTAAGCAAATTGTCTATTTATTAATGTATTAAGCTCTACATAACTATAAACATTAAAGCTTTCAAGCAATATTTGTTTCCATTCAATATGTACCATTTTTAGATCGTATGTTTGTATAAACTTAAAACATATATAAAATATCTGAATTATATATTTTCCAATAAACAGTGATTTGGATAAATGAAATTATCAGTAACTCAGTCATATATCATTTCAGCATTCATTTGAAATTCAGATAATTTATCGCTTAATTGCATTTTATTTGCCTTTATTTAAAGACTTGTTAGTTATTTCATGGCACAATAATTTAATCCTCATTCCTGAAGAACAGTATACATATATATGTGTAATGGAAACTAATCTGTTGCTGTCTACTGAATCTAGATTAAGAACTCACAGGACCCTTAACAGATATTCGTGCACTCGAGAAAAACATCATTTTTCAAACCAATATAACTTAGCAATAAAACAAAACAATTTGAAATTTTCACATGATAATCATATATTTACAATATTTCTCAGAACTTTCAGAGAATTTGAGAAAATTTTTTAAAAATTTTTAAAGAAATATAAATTGGACAATTTTTTTAAAAAATATATGAAGATCAGTATTTTACACCGCGCAGGATTCTAAAGTACAAAATTGATCAAAATTTACAAAATTAATTTTATTTAGTATAAAAATGTTCACTTTTGAAGTTATACTAACATTTAAGAAATTTAGAGGGAAATAAAGCGAAAAATGAAGTTAAAGATAAGAAAGAGATAGGGTTTTCTTTTAAATTTCACTACTTATTTCTCAATAACTTTGGAAGTGTTTACAGTATCAACACAATTTTGGTACCAAAATACTCAGAAATATTAAGGCTTTAACATATATTTTTTTAAAAAAAAATTGAAAAATTTTTAATTTAAGAGTTTTGCGATTCCCTAATCTGCCATGCATATACAAACATAACTTCACCTATTCGTAAATTATTTTTTTAAGGATTACGAAAATTTGTTGGGAACCTCTTTTGTTCTCAACAGAATCTTATAATACATTTATTTGTATTACATATAATGATCTTTAAAAAATACTTTTTATAATTATCTATTTTTAATGTAAAAATATATTACTTTAAAATATATTTTTTAACTTTACGGATTAATCAATATCTGATGACATATACCTTTCAGGAGCAGAAATAATCTTAAAAACGTAGTTTAATGGGAACTTTCAAACTTTCTAAGCCTTTTAGAGGAAATAAATACAATATTGATGATACTTAAGTTACCAAATGATGTATTCACTTATCACTGTGAGTTTATTATTCTTGATAAACTCTGCTCTAATGCGCTTTAAGACGTCTGTGGGGTAATTGATATTTATCATGTTTGCAATTCAATACTACAACCATTTCCCCTTCTATTACCTTATATAGAGAATGTGCACACATGTTTTATGCATGATACTGTTTCATTGCTAAGTGTGTTAATGATATTGAAGTGTACACTCACAATTTGGTCATATATAGCCCCTGTGAAACAATAAAATTAACCAATCAGCCACCAAATTTACAATTGGTAGCCTAGTAGTCATGGTTACGAAACTCGTAGAAGGTATTGTTTCAGTGGTGTCATGAGTTAAAGTAGTAGTGCCCCTAAAACACTGCTTTTTAGGGTAGCCGATGCACATTAAATCTGTCAAGACTTAAATCACCATAATGAGAAATTCCGAAGTTTACGTGCTAGTACAGGTGTCGTTTACCTAACATTACTGTTGTTCAAAATCGCAAGGTCTGTTGCCAAAAGTCCTAGTGTTACTTCCAAGTGTGACACAAATACAAAATTAACCATAAATGGTTATATATATACTTTAACTCAGTGCTTCTCAAACTTTTAATACTCGCGACCCAATATTCAATCATCATTTTCATCGCACCCCCTCCATACACCGACGTATATAAACGTCTCGGTCTGCCAAAGCATTAATCTTCTGGACGTATATATACGTCTTTCTGAAGTACGATCATTTCTGTGCACTGCTATCCATAAAATTATTCCTAAGGCTTTGGAATACAATAAAAGGACCTTGACAGTCTTTGCAAAGGATTTACTTAATTCAGAGGATTTTCTTATTGATTCCCTGTCTCCCCCCCCCTGAATACACCACATACGTTTGCATACGAGCAAAACGGTGGCATTGGGGAGCGAATCGCGTAACTTTTATTCGGCAGTTAAGGGATTAATTATAAACCGTACAAATTATCAAGATAAGTGTTAATACAAGCCCATGGGGTCACTGGTAATTATCAAACTTGTTCTTAACTTAGTATTGTTAAATTAATAATAAAATACGTTGATACGGATATTTTATAAGTGCATTATATAAGAGAGAGAGTGTGTAAATGTGTGTTTTATATATTTTATTATGTAAGAAAATATTTTCTTTGCTTACTTTCAGTAAATTAATAATGTTTTGAATAATCTTTAGTTTTCAACTTTTCAATATGCTCGCGCCCCCTTGTAGAGTTATCACTCCCCTCAAGGGGGGCGCACCCCACAGTTTGAGAAACGCAGCTTTAACTGATACTATATTAAATGAGATTTTAAACACGTGATACCAAGCCTTATATACATGTGTATAATTTTTATAACTCCAGTTTAAGCTTCAAATCCAGTAGCGTAATTCGGTGGAAAAAAATACACAAAATTATTACAAAATTGGAAATGAAAAAAAAAAAATTATTTCTCGAACAATTGAATAAATTAGAAATTCTGCACTTGATATTCACAAAAATTAGTGACCATAAACCCAAAATCTTCTACGATTAAGACTTTTGATTAACAAGAATACGCATTAATATTTTTTCCAGAAATTTCTAAAGTAGTGAGGAAAGAAATATTTTTTAAGAAATTGGATTATAATAATTTAATACTTACTAATTTGGTTATTTTATTTTATAAGGAATTATTTAGTATAGAGAGAGTTTTGTATAGGTATTGCGTTTGAAAGTATTCTCTTAAATTGATAGGATATTTTTGTAGCTGAAAAGGTTATACCAGTGCTTCTCAAACTTTCAATACTGGCGACCCACTTTTCAATCAGTTTTTATCGCGCAACCCTTTATACAATAATAATGTATTGAATGCAATAATAATGCACTTTGACGCTAAATCTACAAAACGATTTTAAAATTATAAACCGTACAAATTAATAAGATTAATAAGATACGTATATTAAATTTTATATATGTAACTTTTAAGTATTATATATTTTATTTTTTTTTCTCGAATTTTTAAATTGTTACAGATTGTAAAATGCGATCGCTGCTTTCAAGATAAAATATAGATCTCAGAACAAATATAGAAAATGTACTCAGAGTGTCAATTTCTAATCGTAAACCTTCCTTTGAAAAACTTTCCTCTGCAAGACAAGCCCATGGAAGTCTCTAATACTTATTAAACTTGCTCTTAACTTAGTATTAATAAATTAGTTATAAATACCTTGTGCAGCACTGATACATTAAAATTATACTGTCTGAAGTACCCTGCTCATCGAACGAGTTCATTTTTTAAAAAAACTAAAACGTTCTTGATAAATAGCTGAATTTTCAGGAGAGTAAACCCAAATGCGTGACAATGTTTACGAAAATGTAGAATGATATTTTAAAATGAATGTTCATATTATAATTAGTTTTCAGCGAAATGTAATTTTAAGCCTCACAAGAATTAGCATTTAGAATTAATGTTAAACAATGAAAAATAATATAAAATTCCAATGAAGAATAATAGTGTTATTTTTAATATTTAAAGAGCGAGAAGGCTTCAAAATGTTTTATCCCGGGGGCAGACACACACTCGATAATAGCGTTAATGCTCACGCGGGGAGATTGAGTCACCAAAACCCTTTTTTTATAATTATTTTATTGTACACGATACAAATCGTGATTCCAGTGAATAGTTTAAGAGAAAGTAAACTTACCTACTTTCAAGAGAACTACATTACTTATACAACTTCCCTAAATGAGAAACAAACACATAAGAGAGGGGTTATAACTAACTGTACCAATAACTTAGAAGGTCAAACAGATTATCAGCAAAAACAGATTACAGCTATAATGTGCAGTATTTCAAAAATAATCACAGTGATGAATTTTTTATGTTCCTAAATTTTTTCGATTTTGGGTCTGGGATTTTTTTTTCTCTGAAGGGTAGTAAAAATCACTCATCATGAGATTACAGCAAATCAAATAAAAGTTTTTTTATTTGGTTTTTTGGATCAAAGATAGCTAATTAGGTATTGAAGTTTTTATTTTTGAGAGAGAGATGACTTATATCACCTATAAATTATATCAGAGTTAAAGTGCATTTTTTATTAGGTCTGAAAGTATTTTGTTTTAATTCATTCCAGTAAATTATTTTTTAAATCTTTTATTTTCGATATACTCGAGTTCCCCTCGTAAGGGTATCGCGCCCCCAGGGGGCTCACCCCACAGTTTGAGAAACACTGGACTATACCCATTACTCTCATTAGTAGAGTTAAGTGCAACACACATATATGTACAATCTAAATACAGTACAAAATTGAACATTTTGTGCTATAGTAAATAAAATGTAAATTATTGAAAGCAGATTTTTTATTTTAATGTGCCAGGCTGATAATCATATTACATAATGTTTCAAATATAGAATGTTTTTCAACAACAGTTTGAGAAAAAAATTAGCTAATTTTCAGTGATATTTTATTAAAGAGTTTTAAATGTGAATCCAATCAAGAAAATTAGTAAAATGATTATAACATAAAAAAATAATATTAATAAATTTGCTTCGCGTTAAAAATGCAATATTGATTTTTATAAAACATTGTAATTCAAATTATTTGGAATGTTTCCATATTATATGGATAAATTAGATTACAAAAATCAATGAAAAACAGTTTGTTAAAAGCAGTTTTTTAAAGTATTCCATTAAGAATGAAACATTAACTCCAGGAAACATCATTCATTTTTCTCTTCAATTGCTTTACTAATGGTTACAGTCATTTTGTTCAACTATTTTTGTGATATTTTGTTCCTATTCCCTTTATGACTGCGTATTGGATATTATTCCTTTAGGTTCTGCCAACAGATATTATCTTTACAGAGTATTTTCAAATTTTCGTTTATCATTAAGGAAAAAAACTTTGTATTTAATTTAATGATAAATAATTGGTAAATTGTAATCTTTGTAGAAAACGATAATTATTTCACTTTGATTTTAATTCTGTAATTTACTTTAACAAGTGCTGGCTGATTTTGTAAGAATATCTCTTTAACTAAAATTATTTAAAATGAAACTAAAGTCTCAATGATTAGTAAGTAAATATCATGAAACATACTAAACATAAATTTTAGCTTTAGAAATAAAGCTTTTTTCAATGAGATGTTGACTAGCAAGCAATTTTAAATGCTTGTTTTGAAAAGAATTTGCTGTTTAACTTTAAGAGTCGTTTATAGAAGAAAGATTTGGAAAAGGTATTTTTTTTTTTAAAAAAATTTAACTCAAAAAATTAGCTTCTGCTTACTTTTATAATTTTCATTAATCCTTTACTTTACTGTGGGTAGAATGCTTTGTATGATAAAAATATTAGCTTTTTTGCACTTAAATCTAATTGAATTCTTTTTAAATAAAGTTTTACTTTTTCAAGAGGCATTTTTTTTCTTCGATTCCATATTTCCTTTTTAAAACTTTCAATTCTGGCATAGATTAAATGTTTATTATTTACTAAGAAAAAAATTTAGAAAATATATTTTTAATAAAAAAGTTTACGTTTTTTTCAAGAAACATCACTGCTATTCCGCGAATAAATTATTTCCTTCCATTATATTTTTCGTTGAAATAGACGCACTGAAATGATTTCTAGACGCATTTGGCATATTAGTCATCTGTGCAGTGAGGGAAATGAACCGCAACGGATTAGGGATAGTTCTTAAACAGATTTTGTTATTTATGAAAATCATCTAACTGACATCGTTTATTTTTAGTGTTTAGCTAAAATGTTTAAATCTTTTTTTTTTTTTTTTGCTGTTACTTTAATTTTATATTAGTTTTGGTTAAACATTTTACCATAGTTTTTATTTCTTATACTTAATAATTATTAAATTCAAAGTGAAATATATTTAAGGTATGATAACAAAGTTATGTATTAAATATTCATTACAAGAAAATTAACTTTTATTTTAATCAATATGCAAAGATTCTACTCAAGATTGTAAAATGTGATTAGAAATCGGCTAATTATTAGCCACATCTTCCCAAGTTTATAGTAAATTTTAAAGTTTTTAAAAGCAATTATATAACTTTTCTGACGAAAAATAAACATAACTTTTACTATTACTCTGGCACATACTATCTAAATTTCTCTCTATATATCATCATTATACCATCTTAGTTACTATTAGAATATTTAATTAATCACAGGATATTAAAACAATGGGCTAAATTCATGCGACGCAATAGTCACATACTACAATCATGCGTTTCCAGCCAATCAGTACATGCGCTTCACGTGCTATTGAGAACTTTTGTTGTTTACAGAAACTTCCTTAAAGAAGTATATATTTGTCAACAACAATTTACAAAGGTGAACAGATAAACTTGATATAAATCTACATATATGTAATTTATAAGAATTGCTTGTTGATAACTTCTTGAAATATTTTGAAATTTGTACATTTTTATCAAAGAATGGAAGGAATTTTATCTTAATTTTACAAGTAGAACTACAAAACTAATGACTGCTTTGAATTTAATGGAGAACACGGGTTGTGTTGTTACTTATGCCGCCTGATCGACAATAACATCAGATAAAGGCCCACGAAATTCATCGAGGCAAGAGGCTAGTTGTACGCTTGTCGTTAGCCTTAGCTTTGAGCACCATGCAGGTGACAGTACGGTTTGGCTCGGTTCGACCCCAATTTTGAGAGAGAACACCCTGGGGGTAGTCAAAGGCCTCCCACCTCTCTCCCCCTTCTACAAAGGCACTATACATTTACAAACAGCCATGCCTTCTCCAGGGTTCGAACCTAGGCCCTATGGCACTGCAGTCAGCTTCACTAACCACTATACCGGATGGGCGGTTTCGTGATTGCTGTTATCATGTGACCGTTATGATTTTAGTCCATTAAAATGCCAAGCGATTCTTATTTTAAATAATCCTATTAAAAAAAATATTTATAAATGTTGCTATCACAATTTTGCTTTATTTTAATTGTGAGGGATTTTTTATGTTTCAGATTTAGTTATGAATGATGTACATAGAACATACATGTGTTTTGTATATGTTTCTGTGTACTAATTTAGCTTTTGAAAAAAAGATTTTCTATGCAATGTTTTCAAATTGTAAAAAAAAATTATTAATTCATTTCACCTTCATCAGGTAATAAGCTTAGAAAAAGTAATACATTTAATAGTAATATAAAGCTCTTCCGTGCATGTATTTTTCTCACTCAACAATAAAAATGCACAAATTTTGAAATATGTCTCAGAAATGTGCCTTTTTATAGAATTTTTAATACATACCTTAAGAACTATTTGTCCTTTAGAATATTTCGACTATTTTGATAAAAAAAAAGGTAAGCCAATGGGATTTCAATAGAATAAACAACATTGCGACCCTTAATTTGGAATTCTCGTTTCACCTTCGAGAGACCTTATTTTATGTAGGATGAGACAAAAGAGTGTAAAATTATGTTCTGGCCGTTTTTTTTGTTGTGGACGCGCCATGAATTCGCTTATGAAGGAAACTTCATATTGTTTAGATTTTGCGGACGTGAACAACAACTTAAATATGACCCACCCGTCACGCAACGCGAAATGAGAAACTTTCCGTTATTTCTTGAATGTCACACACCACTGAATAGATCCTTTTTTTTGTAGGAAAGTAGAAGAAAAAAGAACAAGGTTTAATGTACTGAAGATTTTATTATCTTGATTTTGGTTATATAAAGAATCAACATTTCCTCGTGCATTATTGATGCTCATCAAATAAGCTCATCGTGTGCAAATGCATAAATTATATTCTATTGTTTTCTTTTTCCCCTTGGCGATTTCTTGCTCATTTCTCACCTACTTTAATGTAAGGGGAGTGCCCATTTAATGTGCTTGCTTAAAGGTCCACGATCAGGTTTTAGATAGTTGTCGTCTTTTAACTGAATAAGTTGTATATTTTTCTGGTAGATATTTAGGAAAAATGGATAAAGTTTTGTTTTATTATATCTTTTCGATGGTAGTGGTGGTTGTGTGTGGTATGTACAGATCCAACTCGGTAGCAAGGATGGCGTATGAAGATGGAGTTCTTTCTGAAGAATCAGTGCTGCCAGATGAACAGCTTACTAACCCAGTTCCGTATAATTTTCAATACAACCATAAAGATAACTTTGGTAACATCCAACATAGGGAAGAAAACAAAAATGAAGATGGAGTTATTAGAGGTAGCTACGGTTACAGAGATCCGATGGGCATGTACAGACATGTCAGTTACATTGCTGATGCTAATGGTTTCCATGCTGTGCTTAGAACAAACGAGCCAGGTATTGAAAATAAGAATAGTGCCGATGTTGCAGTTGTTGCTCAGTTGCCTTCCTTCCCCTATCGACAAGCAAGATAAGATTCTTTGCAAAGTAATCATTATAGATGATGGAATTTGTGCTCAACATATTTTTCTCGTAAATATTACAGTATTAGTGTATCAGAACTGTGTGCTCGGAAAGGTTTAAGTCTCAGACTAGGATTTTGGAATCTATTATATATGGCTTCAATGAAAGAAAACCATGTAAATATTTTCTGTGGCTATACATTAAGTTTGGAATACGCAGAATTATAAACTTAAGATGTGCTATTCGTGCCTAGTATTTAAGGATAGTACTAACAAGAATGTTAGCGAGAGGAAAATTTTTTCAGAATTTTTGTTGAAAGCTTTATTTAATGCTTGATGAGATACGATATCTGTAAGTTATGCTGATTTTTAAGCTATTAAAATTCGTATTTCAATGTGTAAAATGACAATACAGTTTTATTGAAAACTTATATTGTTTACTGATTTGTCAATAAGTATATTCGCTTGCCAGTAATTTATCCAATAATGTAAATATCAGTTAATTGTTGTATAAATCAGTACATATAGTATGTCTTTCTCTGGCAGCTTATTCAGTGATACATTATTAAATATACAGAAGGTATCTAAATTTGTCTATTAATAAAAAAGCTAATTATTAAATTTAATAATTTTTTTAAATAAATATTTGAATAACTGACTTTTATTGTTATAATATGAAGCATTAACTGACATTAAGAGCTTCAAGTATACTATACATGTAACTTATCACATTAGTTTTCTAAAAATTATATGTATATTTTAAATAGATGCTACAATTGTTCATATTGCTATTTCACATACTAAATTGACGTATGAAACGGAAAGCACAGCAAGAATGTAAATTTTATTTTTAAAAAAAAATTCTGAGAAATTTTATAAAATTTGACAAAATATCTTATAACATTATATGGATATTAATTGCCTAAAACATACTTAAAACTCCTTCAAACTCCGTGCTAAAAATTTTAAACAATGAAGACTAGAGTGTAGTACATAATTATTTAGAGTTTATGATTGATATAAATTTATGTATTGGGGCTATTAATACTTCAATTTGTTATTAAATTTGTTGAAAATTGATTACGTTTTTAAACATTTTATTAGGTTCTAACAAAAGTTAATTCAGATATACGTGATTATATATATATTTTTTAAAAAATTTGTTAATTCCTAGAAATATATGGTAATTTCTTTGATAATATCAAACTTAAAATTCCTTAACGTCTGAGTTTATTAAAAAACGAATTGAGTTATTATAAAGTTTAGTTCTGCACCCAAGGGAATGCCATTTATTTGTGTTTCTCTCACTGACATGAGTTAATTCTCAGTATGGCATATGTATTATGGTATTTGATTGTTTATATACGTTTGAGATATAAAAATTTTGTGAATAAAGGAAATTTAGAAAAACTAAATTCATATACAATAAACATAAATATTTCTGTAAGAAAAATAAATACATAAAATAGAACTTTTTCTTGTTCGTATACAGTAATATTAAGCAACTTAAACTCATTTGCAAATGTTTTTTTATTTACTATTAAGGATAATTAGTTATAAGTGATATGGTAAACAATTAGTATAACTCGATATGTTCATATATTACATGAATTATACTTTTTTTTATATCGCATTGAGGAAAATCTTTATAAAAGTTTTTGGAAGATGAGATTGTTTTTAAGTATTAAATTTTAGATCGAGAATATTTTATGCAAAGATAAATATTTAAACAATTGGTGAACGTTTTCAATTTATTTTAGAAGCATTAAATTCTGAAAAGTTTAATTATTTTATGTATATCCAAAAATGGAGCTACCTGATTATCATGAGGGATCCTTTAATAATGATATTTTGATATTGTAGAAGATTTTGCTTTTAAAATTGGTTAATTCTGTGCTTTTGTAAAATATGAATAAAAAAACTTCCCAAAGTGGTGTATCAGATTTTCAAAGTAAAACTGAAGTCTTATTTGATTTACATTCCATTCTATAGTTTTATTTACTTCTGTTTTCTATTAATTAACATTTGAGTAATTTTAATAATTGATTTTAAATTACATTTTTCAGCATATAAAAGCATTTGCTGAATATGCACTTATCTGCTTTTTTGAATGATTTTTTTATGTATCATATACATACTCTATATTTATATCATTAAAATGTTGCATTGGTAAAGAACAGTGCATAAGGCAAAGAAGAGAAAATTACTTAGAAATTTTACTATCACATTTGTTGATATAACTTTGTTAAAGTAAACCACAGAATATCTATAAGTCCAAATGTGTTTATTATGTCTTAAAATAATTTACTGTCAGTAAAAAAATTTTGAAATTTTTTTGAACAATTTGTTACAGATCCATATATGAAATGCTTTTATATTTATTTTATATGCGAGTATTTCCTTCCTATCGTTTCATTTATCTATTGTACCTTATAAACAAAAAATATCTAACTCAAAACAAAAAAATAACATATATTTAGTGAGAAGATACCTATGTAACTGTTATTCAAATTTTTCTCTGAAATCATATGAATAGTTAACAATGGATTTATATTCCTACATGTTGCATAAATACTGAATCTGAATTATTTCAACACTATTTATATTCCAACAGATATGTCTATTGCATCCGTTCTAAAGATGAAACGGAAAGTAAAAAAATCTAGACAGATACTAGATACATTTCGTTTTCCAAGCTGTTCAAATTTTTCGCATCTCCTCTGAAGCATAACTTTCTCGAGTTTTCTAAGACAAAAAATAAGACAATGACATTATATCGAACATAACTCTCTTCAGATAGCGCTACATTTTATCACACAAAAAGTACAACTCAATGTTTTATCATTGTTTATATCTCAGTAACAAATTGCCTTTTAGAAATACGATTCTCAGTCGAAAAAGACAAAAATAAATAAATAAATAAAAAACACTACAAAACACGTACTACAAAACGGAGTATAAAACAAGTGTAGAAACATTGTTTTGAATTTAGTCTAATATTCCTTTAACTCGAAGTATCCATATCAGAGTTCTTTGGTTTTCTAAAATCACCACCCCTTTATAAAATAAGAGACTAGATTTACGAACAACTCTCACTCCCTTAATTCAGTGCACGAAGTTTGAGCTCAAAGCGAAAGTATATTGTTATTCAAAACTTGGTAAATACCGTCACAATAGGCACAAGCCAAGTGTAACGAGTCAAGCATACTTTAAATTTATCAGGAAATAAGCTTTTTTTTTTGGATCATGTCAAATTTAACAACGTTCCCCCTAAAGTGTAGAGAGCATAAAGATGGTAGTAAGGCGTAGGTGTGTAAGTGGTTTCTGGCAAAATAATTCTTCTCAATCTAGGTTATGAGGGACGAACGCTGTATGGAAATCCATCGTTTATTCTGAGTTGGAAGTTAGCACAATGTGTTGTAAATTCCGAAAACGTTATCGCTTTTTTCCTGGTTCCTGACCTGATAAAATAAATATGTCGATTTTTATCCGATTCGACTGGGCACCCTAGACGTACTATTTCTAGGAAATCGTGAGACATGAAACTCAATTTATTTTATTAGAAAACCGATAGTAAAAAAATATTAACTCTCCTAAATTTGCAGCTCAATTTCAAATTTTGAAAATAGCCCATAAATCTGAAAGGAAAAAGTAAAACTTCAAATATGCTGATGCAGTTTTCCTCTTATCGTGTTTTTACACATTTGATGGCTTTCAGAAAATTATATCATTCTCATTTTCCCTCGTAAAAAAAATTATTAAAGCGTTAAAATATGTATGCTTTCCTTTTATCTTTGTTTATTATTTTAAATGGAAATCACACACACAAAAAGTATGAAAAATCATGTATAAAAAAAATGGACATCTATTTATCTAACTATGAAAGACGAATACAGAAATATATTTTTCACTATCGAGTACAATTGCATGAATTATAGAATCAAAATGATTTGTTTTATTTTCGTTGATTAAAACTGAATATTTATGAGAACATGCAGTACAATTTTTTTTTAAGCTAATGCATTTTATCTGTTGTGTTTTATTTAAACAGCTGTAGGTACTCCTATATTTTTATAATTTTCAAAAAGTAAGAGCTTAGAAAATGCTGTGCTACAAGTAAACATACTTAAGTCATACTAAACTAAACGTGTAAATTACAGTATATAAATCGTTACTTAAATCTCCATGAATTAAAACTCGGCATAATATTTTTATGAAAATCTGGAAATAAATGATTTTCAATAATAAAATCCCACAAATCTAATTGATTTTTAGATTTTAATCGTTAATGATCTATTATATATATTTGAAGGACAAATGAACGTTATATAAAAAATTACCAGAGATAAGATTAGGTTTATACAATTCTTCAAAGGAATTTATTTCTAAAATTCTCTGAATAAACTTGTAAGCTACTTAAATGAAAACATGTACTACAAATATTATCATCAATGGACATTTTATTCATATCCGTCTTTCCTATTTTACTTATTCTTTTAAATATAAAAGGAAGTTATAGATTATATAGATATAGATCAAAAGGTTGGTAGAAAATTTGTATTTTACTGTTAAATCAAATGGGTTTTGACTGTGTATGTATTATGTCTTATCTCTAAGCATTATCAACATAAAAGAATCGCAAAAAAAAAAAAAGATGGCTTATGGATTATATTTGAATCGAAGTAAGAGATAAAATAAATTCTTTAAGAATACAAGATTAACCTCTTTATCTGAAAAGCCTTCATAAATTTGTGAATTTTATTCTGTTACAAAAGTCCTTGATTTTATCGATCGCAGATTATATGAATACATTGTATACTTTTAGGGAGAATGTTACATGTTTGCATTATTGAAAAGAGTTGATGGGGATAATATTTTTTACATGCGAGCATAAGATAAAAAATGCGCAGTTTTCATCCCTTTTTATGTGATTTCTAATAAACAGTATATATTGACGTCTTTGTAATTAGTATTGAAAAATATACTAATAATTTTTCAGATCGACATTTAAGAATTGTTTTTGAGTGCAGAATGCAAGAGAGCATTTGGCAAATTAAAGTGACGAAATTAAATTCCAACGAGATTAATAAGCATATAAACATATTTTCTTATATTTTATAAAACTTTCTAGAAACAAAAATTGTAAGAACATATATTTTGCAATATTTTGTAGTGAAAACATGACTGTTTCGTTTTCAAAAGTTTTAAACAGTTTTCTGAATCATCAAGAAAAATAATTCCTTATTCATAAAATAATTTTAAAAACTACTGAAAGAAAAATAAAATAAAGGTTTATTGAGGAAAGTGATCATATTTAGAAAATAATTTTTTAATTCTTGAAAATATCTGTGAAACTTTTAACAGATATATAGATAATGAATCAAATGTTTCTCATTTTTTTCTTTGTAATTTATAATAAATGCATTTAATTGAGAATTCTGAGTTATTATGGTATTTATTCTCAAAAATTTCATTCTTGAGATTATTTCATAATATACGATTTTTATATTTTAGATTATTTCATAATTCCGTAGACCTTAAATATTCAAGGGATAAAATTCTAGCTTCCCATAACTAGTTAATTCAAAATTGAATTTACTTCTTTTTCAAAGACCGTATTTCTTGCAAGAAGTTGAAATATCACTATACACCTTATTAATTTTAATGCATAGAAAAATTTACTCAAATATTTTTAAAATATTTCTTGAGACACCGCTAGGCATGAGTTCGTAATTATAACTCTTCGGGATACCTAACTGAATTTTCTTTCCAACCAAATATTGTTCATTTTGTACATATCAAAAAAGTATAAATTAGAAGTCCTTCTACCAACTATGCACTATAAGGCAGTGCTTCTCAAGCTTTCAAAGTTTGCGACCCAATATTCAAACATAATTTTCTTCGACCCCCATCTCCATACAATAACATTGTTTTAAATTCAGTTATGATGCACTTTGAAGCTAAAGTTAAAATACGACTTGAACCATTTAAGTGCATCCGGTGTATATATACATCGCACTCAACCAGAGCATTAATTATCCCGGACGCATATATACGTCTTTCTGACGTAAGATCTTTTCTGTGCACTACTATCCATAAAACTATTCCTAAGGCTTTAGAATGTAATAAAATGTCTTTGACAGTGTTTGTGAAGTATTAATTTTTTTTAAAACTTTTCATATGACAAGCCCATGGGGTCATTGGTAGTTATTAAACTTGTTCTTAGCAGTTAAATTAATTATCAAGTACATTATGCACTACTGATACATTTGTAAGTATATTTCATCAGTGTAAATGTATATTTCATTTATAATGTCAAAATGTATTTTGTTTGCTTTCAGTAAATTACTAATTTTTTTAAATCTTTTGATTTCGACTTTTCAATATGCTTGCGCACCCCTCGTATGGTTACCATGCCCCATTAGGGGAACTTGCCCCACAATTTGAGAAACGTTCTCAAGAATTAAATTTTAGATAAGAATGAAAAAAGAAAAAAAAATCTATGTAAAGTATTAAGTGCTGAAGCTGTAGGTAAATTTAATATTATTGCCGTAACTACAAATTAACCGCCTTATACATAAAATTAATACGAAAATCGATGTGTGATTTTTAGTAGTATAATTGACTTAACGTGTTTGCAGTAAATTTGTGATTCATATTTTATGTATTTAAATTATTCATACAGTGAAAACGAGTTTTATAAAAAATAATTTTTTCTAAAAAAAAAAGATTCTGATAAAATGTTATAGAAATATTATGATGAAAAATATTCCAGTAACAGTAAATAAGAAATTGGAAATCACACCATTTATTGAAGTAATTAAGAATATCAGAAATATCCATCAAGAAATGGTGTAAATAATGCAATCGAAAGAAATATAGAAAAGCCCAAATGAGGTGTATTTCATATTTATCATTTCTTTGAGGATGTACATTGTGTACTTTTTGCTATAAAAAGTTTAGAGAATAATATAAGTAAGGTTTATGAACGTGTAATTAAAAGTTTTCATTATTTCCTCCTCTTAAATGGTCATACGACTAAAGATGCTCGAAGCGGATAAGACAGGAGGATCACGAAAGAGATATAAATATTGTGTTTTTTCATATTAAGAAACACAAAAATAAATGAAATAAGTCGAAGTAAAAAGAGTTAATTAAATCTAAAATTAATTATTAATATTTAAAATCTGGTTCCTAAACAGAATTCTAAAGTCTGGCTTTTGTTTGCAAGTATGTCATAGATTTTTCCCAAAATTTTACACTTTGCATAAAATAGAAATAAATTTACTAAGTATTACTTAAGTTATGCTTTTAGCTTTTGATATATATTTTAATGTATAGCAAATGTAAAGATAGAAAATTTCGTAATTATGATTGTAAAATATTTAAAGGAAGTTCTTCCCAGGTTCATTCCCAATTTATAATGAAGGCTCGTTTTCTTTGTTTTAAAACTTTGTGGAGATATATAAATTATTGGTGAAGAGCTATAGATTATAAATACATTAAATAAAAAATTTATATTATAAATATAGACTTCGAGTCCTTATTTACATTATAAATTTTTTAATTGAATCATAAAATTATTCTTATACTTTCAAAATCGATTCAAATTATTTTAATATCACTGTAAAATTGTAGTTCCAATTTGTGATGGATTTAATCTCTGAATAGTTCGTACTATGATTCAAAGTCTACCTGTCAAAGCAAAAGATAATGACAAAAATATTTAAAAACAGGAATTCATATAAATTAGTTTGTTATGCTTATCATTAATGTATTATATTCCGTAAATTCATATTTGATTTCCCCAATTTTATGCTTTTCGTAGCATTTTATGAATAGCTGCATATTTTGAGTGAAAACAACAACAAAAAAAAAAATATAAGCAATTTTTATCACAGGTGAACAAAATTGTATGTAACAAAATATCTCTGAAAGAGTTAGGTTGTGACATTAATCTATTATTTAACAGTTAAATTAATTAATTGTTAGAGTAAAAAGTTCTACTGAATCCAAATTTTTGCATAATTAGATGGAGAATGATAAAAAAGAGCCTGTGTTCCAGATGTCCTTCGAATTTGATCATCAATTCCAGGGATAAAAAATATTGTTAGGAGGCTCATATACTAAATTTACTTCGTGATTCATAATATAATATCCCGTGTTCTTAACAATTCTTGAAAGTATACTAATGATTAAAAACACGTCTTTTGTTCTAATCGTAGATTAACCCATGAATATTTCCATGATAGGATCTGATAAAATCATGAATTTAAGAGTTTAAAGATATTAAAAAATATAAGTAATAAAAAGTAAAATGTCACTTTTTTATTTATATGTTTAATCTCATATTATTGCCAATCACTTTATATTTTTAAATCGTGGGAAAAATTGGCATGTAGTTGAAAAACGCCGCGTAGAAAGTTTGATTGTAAAATATTTGAGAAAATTACCTTTCCCTATTCATTAACCGCCTCATTTTTAAAACCACCATAATTCAAATTTTCTAGCACAATTTTATGAAAATTAAAATTTATACTTAATTTAAACGTGAAATATGATGCGGAAAATATGGTATCCATAATGAGAAAGTTCATTTCTAGAGGTTAATTATGTGACGATAGTTAATCTTTTAGTATCCAGTCCTGTTCCTTTTAACACAAAAGTAATGCCAAAAATGCTGTACATTTACATTGATAACTGTGAAAGCTGTTAGGGATATTCCATTTTTCTTGCCATGAGCAGAACTTTTAAAATTTCAATGAAGGATTTTCTTCTTTTTTTACATTTTCCTCCACTTTTTTACTTAAATATGTATTTTTTCCAATTTTTGTATTTAGTATGCACTTTTAAATAATGAAATGAAATTTTTTAATATACTAACGTATATTGAAATTAATATATTGATTATATTTATTAGTACATTAATAATACAACATTTAAATTTAAATGTGCTAAATTATAAATAAATATATTTAAATTAAATTGTACCCATTTTATAATATTCTTTTTGCTTACTTGTGTAAGGATAAAAGTTTGACACATCGATTGAAACGGTATACACACTTGAAATAAATTTCTTTTTGGAAATATGCTTTTCTATGTCTCTTTCTCTGTCTATACACGTGATATAAGTTTATAATATAATTAATAAAATCCACAAATAAAGCTTTACTTTTGTGCATTTTACAGCATAATATATATTATGATACATTTTGCTTTTTTTTGTCTTAAAAAAATTCCTTTTTTTTATTTAAGAAGTAATATGTATATGGTACATATATAATTTTTCTCTTTTCATTTAACCCTTTATCCACAGCATTTTAATTTCATGCAATATTTTTTTGTGAATAACTACATTGAAAATTAAGAGATATACATAAATAAAATACACAACTTCGGAAAATTTAATCCATTAGAAGCTAATTAATTAAAGATAATCAACTGTAAAATTAATTATACACACTTTTCACTCTTAAAATAAATAGTCAAATCATTTTCTAAGGTCTTCATAAACATACTAAAAAATAAGACTCTTACCTTATGACATTAACTATTTCTTCGGAACAAAAATGAGTCTTCGCAATTCGCTGAAAACACAGTCAGCTAAAAACGCAATTTCTGTTATAAAACTATTCGTCTTCCCCGCTAAAATACTCATCATAGAGCCCGTGCTTCCATATATCTTGAAAGAGTGGATTTAAAATAATATACCTGCTAAGTACTGTCAGAGTATTCGTAAAAATGTGTGATTATTCTATGTAACTTTAAAGTGAGTGATACTTATAAGTACCGTCGATAGATAAAGGGTTAAAGGAATTAAGCATCATTTTTATCCTTTGCAGGATGTATAAAGAGAAAAATAGTTTATTAATGAAAATAAAAATTTAAAGTGTATAGGTATTTTGGGAAACTATATTTCTTGTCGCATATTTTCTTATAATAATCAGTTCCACAGATTTGAAAATACTGCAATTTGCAAACTATGTAATTAATTTATTAAATACCATATGAGTTGCCATTACAGTGCAATATACCACTAACAATGTAAAATATAAGTGGGATATGATTAATCTTTGGAAGATTTCAAGTTGAATTTGTTTAGTAAATATTTTAGTAGAAAACCTACGTAAGTTTAATAATGTACAAAAATATTTTTAATTATACATTCTTCTTTAAAATCTTACTTAAAAATACCAAAATCATAGAAAATTACTTATGCCAGTGATAACAATCTGAATAAAAGGAAAATTTTATCAACTATTGATAGTCATTTGAATTTTATTATAATTAAAACCTTGCATAAATGACTGCTACAGCAATGATCGTGATGATATAAAATTCATAATATACGCTCTTTTCTTATGAAATCAGTATTTTATGCATATTTACATGTTTAATGCAATATAAAGTGACAGATTCAGTTTCTGAATTAAACTTATATTTCCCTTCCTTCGGATAAGTCATAGACAATAATATAAATGTTAAATATTCACAGCTTCTGAACCCAAAATAGAATTCCAAACTTATCATAGAAATGTCGAATACCGTTAACATTTCAAAAAGTCCCTTAACTATTCGTTCCAGTTTCTAAAGGAAGAAAATAAACTGGGCGGTTGAAAATGAAAAAAATTCACTTTTCACAGGAACTGAATGGACAATCTTGAGATGCTTCTTTTTCTTTTGTTTATTCATAGCCCATTCCTGACCGTCGTGATGTTGAAACATACTTCGGCTTCCTCGCCCAAAATTTATAGCCTTACCTTGGACTCTTTAACATAAACACAAGGGAATAGAGCCATTTGAATGAGTAAGCATCCCAGGAAGCGGTTCAGTGGGTTTAAAGTACAAAAACGCGACACATCTGGTTTGTTACTGTTATTTCACACTCTTTGATTTTGAGACCAAACTGAATTGCATATATTCAAAAAATAAAAAAAAAATGATATAAAAAACTTTTTGTTCGGAAGTCATGCTTTTATGTTTGTATAAAAGGCTAAATATTGACTCCAATTCATGTCAGTTGAGTTCTCTGCTATAAGCGAGCTCTTAGCTGCTCCAACAAAGTAGAATTATGCTCCATCACTATCTGTATTTCGCTTTCGTGTTCATTTGCTACTTTACGTGTACTTTAACTCAAGAGTCGAGTAATGGATATCTAAATTATACAAATTTGCCAGCAGAGACGGATGGTACTTTATTGACTACTGATTCACAAGAATCAAATATATGGCTATTGACAAAAGATTCACCCATACCAGCCCAACTGAATAGAGCTTGGTCACCAGATAATGGATATCCAGGTGTTCAACATATTACAACTTTGCGTGGAACTAATTACGCCCCTTCCCGTAGAGTACCTCAGAGTCCTATTGACATTTTGCAAAATAGAAATGAGAATATTCCTGATGCTAGAGACATTCTTGTATACGCCCCTGGAAGTGCGATTCAAAGACATGAAGGAAGTGCAATATTTGAAAATTCACAGGCACAAACTGGGAGCAATTTTCAAGCCACTGAGGCAGTACTTGTGGAACTTCCTGCTCATTTAACATCAGGTTTTTGGGAAAGACCACGACCTCAGTTTATGGAGCAGTTGTCGTCCAGTCCAAGGAGAGTTGGATCATCGCAAGAACTGGATTTCATTCAATTTGATAGTGGTAGTGTAATTAATGGACAAAAATCTTCAGGTACAGTCTTGCCAACAAAAGAAGCTTCAGATCGCCTTCCTGTTTCTGCTGTGCAATCTCCAAATGAAAATAAACCTGCTGATTCCAATTACGAACATCCATATCAAGCCTTTTTTATTCCTACACCTGACTACAATAACGAGACTGTTTTATCTGTGCCAGCCCAACCATCGGATCAAAATATATGGTTTCCCTCTGAAAGTAGAACTGTTTCGGACTCTCCTGTAATACTTGAAGGAGACGATGGGAAATTATTTTATGAATTTTCTTATGATGAATTTCCTCCAACATCTAGTTCCCATGAAAGTATTGGTTTGACATTAACTAAAGATGATATTGAAATTTTAGAAAAACTGGGAATACTTTCTGCCTTAAATTTAGAACCTATAGAATTCGAAAATAACAATCATTCTGATGAATTTGTAGAAAATCTACAAAGAGAATATCAAAGTCATCCTCAATTGATAAAACATGAAGATCAGCATGTTCCTGAAGTTTCCGAAGAAAGATTTGATAGAAATTTAAGCGACGTAGATTTTGTAGAAGTTCCAGAATTTCTAACTTCCGAATATCATGGTAATATTCCTGCCACAGACGAGTCTCGGAGCCCTACCAGAAACGAGCCACTTATATCATTCGATCAAGTACCATCGAAAGGAAATGAATCACACGTTAATGGAACATTAGAGTCTCACGTATATAACGGAACATCCTTAACTCCTGCTCAGATACAAGAGATTCTTCAACTCCTAGGCTTAAGCAATCAAGATTATTATAATTTATCTTCCACATCAACTACAACAGCCAAGCTTTTATCTGAAGCATTAACTACACCAGCACCAGAAAGTGAAAATGCAACAACGAATCCAGAAGTCTCATCTACTAACACACCATCGATTATTGTAAACAATGACAGTAAATTAATTCCTGTTAAAACATCAGTTTCTACTAGTATCTCTCGAAGTTTCCTTGCCACTCCTGAGTTACCAGAAACATCAGAAAGATCTAAGCTGTCTCAAGGACTGGTAAGTAGCGGAAGAATTCAGCCAAGACTTTTAGATGAAATTGATTCTGACAAAATGGTCACTGAAAACGAAGTTTTGCAAATGATATCCCGTAGAATGTCACCAATTTCTGCTGAGAAACTTGAAATGCTACGAAAGCTGAAGTTAAATCCCAAGCCTTATGTGTTTGGATTTCATCAAGATGACGGAAATGGCACTCGTCAACACAGAAATGAAACAGCAGACGGATTTGGAATAGTAAAAGGTACTTATGGCTATCGAGATCCGTCCGGAGTTTATAGAAATGTGAATTACATTGCCGATAATAATGGATTCCACGCAGTTGTAAGAACAAATGAGCCTGGTACAGTATCGCAAAATTCTGCAGATGTAATATTTAGAGCCGAATTACCGCCCAAAGCTGCTGTTGCTCAAATGATGGCTTATGCAAGAGCTCGAACACAAAATAATAATTCTTGATTATTTTTTTTTAAAGTTTCATGCTGTGTTTACATTTTGCCATTAATGTTTTATAGCCAAAGAACTCGTAGAAATCAAACTTTTTCACCTCGCCATCATTTTCTAAACAAAAACATTTTAAATATTTTGCCCGATTTATTTATAATTTGGTATGATTGGTATGCACCTAACCTTTCGAAAAAATAAATAATAAAATATTTTAATTGAAATAAAATAGTAATAATTTTAAAGGTTATAGTTAACCTATTTGTTGTGCTTGAAAACAATTTGTTCAAATGTCTCTCTCTTCTCAATAATTGTCTATTCTTATGCTGTGTCTAATATAAGCATATTTGTTCAAAATATTATCAAGGTAAAATTTATTGAATTCATTCACACTATGTTCCATTTATTCACTTTGCTATATTTTTAAAATGTTTTGCAGCATGAGGTACATTAATCTTTTGTTTTGCATGTATTGTTCTGCTGTTCTAATTCTGAAACAAAGAAATTCTAGTTGTAAATATACATAACTAAATGTTTGGTATTTGGTATCTGTATATTTAATCATTGGCATTATTTTGTTTTAAATATATTTTCAAGGATTCTCCGTACACTTTTAATTTAGTAATATATTGTTTATGGATAACGTTGTTTTGAATGAAAGAAGCTAAGAAATTACTTCAAAGATCTTTTTTTATTTAATTTTAATATGATTTTTTGATAATTATTGAATATTTAAGCCTCAAGATATTCATTGTGTCTAACAAATATTATTAAAGTTTGGTTTTTAAAAATGTTAATATTATTTTAAAGGATTAAATATATAAAAATTGTTCTTTCATTAGCCGTTTTAAGTATACTATGTAACTTGAAATTGAACAATAGGTATTTGACATTTTCACATGGCAATTTTTGTTACAATTTATGAATTTTAAAATATTATTTTGTTCTTGTTTTTGATGATTTTCATGTTTTAATGTGGGATACCAAACATGATTTTGTAAATATGAGAGTATAATATTCGTATATTTTAATATCTTAAAGTTAATAGATGCTGGTACATAAGTTGCTTTTAACGCAGTGCTTCTCAAACTTTTTATACTTGCGACCCAATTTTCAATCATAATTTTCATCGCGCCCCCTTCCATATAACAATGTATTGAATTCAATAATAATATACTTTGACGTAAAGCTACAATGCTATTCTAATTATAAACCATACAAATTACCAAGATAAATGTTAAATTTTGTATATAATTTTATGGCATGCCCATAGGATCACTGGTAATTATTAAACTTGTTCTTTACTTAGTACTGTTAAATTAATTACGAAACACATTGTGCAGTACTGATACATTTATAAGTGTATTATATCAATGTAAATGTGTCTCTTATGTTTTGTTTTTTTATGTTAATGTGTTTTATAATGTCAGAACGCATTTCTTTTGCTTGCTTTCAGTAAATTAATATTTTTTTAAAAAAATAATTTTTACTTTTGACTTTCCGATAAGCTTTCGCCCCTCTAGGGGGGTGCGCTCCACAGTTTGAGAAACACTGTTTTAACAGTTTATTAAATATTCGACTGATTATTTGCATTGTTAGCATTCAGTGCATTTTTTGTACAGTAAGCATACAGTAAAATCTAAGCAAATCAACAGTTGTTTTTGATCATCGTATATGTAGAAACTCAAATTGTTTTGTTGGATATAATTTTTTTACTTCACAAAATATCGAACTATTTCTTCAGCTGAAGAGTCATTAATTGATCATTTATTTTTAAAAAGTGTGAATAAGATGCAATCTACTTGATCTGGGAGGGGATATAAGTATGTAGTCGGAAAAAAATTAATCTACTAATACAAATATATATATATATATATATATATATATATATATATGTAAATTTTGTAAATTTTGATTAAAATGTTATGGGAAGATGCATCTAAAAATCTCTCTATATTTAAACATAAATTCATCAAGAACATGTGTATAATAACCTTAAATTGTGAATAAAGATTTCTAATATTTATAAAATTCGGCTCTTTACAAATTTTATTTATTATTAAAATTAAAAAAAAATATATTATTAAATGCCAGTTATATTAAGATAAAAAAAAGAACTGTGTTGATACAAGATGTATATTATTTAAATAAATATATGTAGATAATATTACTAAGGACAATTTTTATAAAATTTTTATACATATACTTTAAGTAAAAACAAGAAAACAATTTTTATTAAAAGGGCTTTTTATAAAACATTTAAATTGATCTTTATTCCAATCAGCTATTAATAAAAAAAATTACTTTCAAGATTTACTTAATTGTAATTGATTTCTAAATCCTATTGTGAAATTATTTTCAGAAGCTGAAACCATTAAATAGCTTGGGCAATGTTTCTCTTAATTACTTGAAGAATTGATTATTGATTATTCAAACGTATGAATAATTATGACTTATTTCTTCCTAGTAATATAGATTGAAATGAAAATTTTCAAAATATTGTTTGATATATAAGAATTGTATGCCTGTTTATTATCTACGACAGTTTTGTAAATGTACATATATACATATGCATATCACTATTAAGTTGAAATATTAATTATTTTACATAATTTCTGTAACAAAATAGAGCATTTTTTTATTTTAAAGTATTGATGAGTCTGGAATTTGCAAAAAAGGTTTGTAAAATATTTTCTATGACTTAATCCTCCACATGTTCTGTAATAATTTGTTGTTGAAGAATATGAATAAAAAATATAAAGAAAGTATATATACATTAAGAAACTGTAAATTATATTTTTTGGTTTCAATAGCTTTTAGAGAAATAAATATTTAAACATTTTCTTTTGAAACAGTGGAACGATTACATACTTTTCATTTATGGCACAAAATAATTGACGAATCTAAAAATGCTAAATTATTTTCTTTAATTAAAACTTGTTGGTTACAATTACAACTTAAAACTAACCCTTTGGAAACTAATAATTACTTTCAAAATACAGATGGACATCCATTTTCTGAACATCTATTTTTTGAACTTCTCAATTTTGTGAACTGTTTTCTGGAAAAAGAACATTTTACGATTTTCTCTTCGAATATCTACACAACGCAATTTCCACATAACGAACTTTTTTTCATTTCCTATAATTAGTTTACTCTCTCCCTATATATATCGTTCAAATTTTCAATCGTTAATAAAATACTTTCTATTCTTCCATTCAAGTTCAAATACATTTTTTTAAACTTGTGGTGGATGAGACTTTTTGTTAAAGCAGTTTTTCAAATGTTAATTAAATTAAAAAAAGAACAAATATCAACAAACAAAAATAATAGTCCAACAAATGTAGAAAGATAAATCATTCATTGTGTTCCTGTAGCGCAATAGATAACGCGTTGGACTTCTAATTCAAAGGTAGTGGTTTCGAAGCCCACCAGGGATGGCCTAATTTCTGAGAATGTGATTTTCTTCTTTACTGTACTATTTTATTAGAATAATTAAATTTAATTAATGAATAAATAGTAACAAAAACAAGAAAAAATATAGTCCACCATATATAGAAAGGAAAATGGAAAATATCAAGGAAAATCGCTTTCTATTATGTCACTTAATATTGTGATTCTGTCATATATGTATATACTTGTTTATATTAATGGTAACTATTTAATAAAAAGTAACTAAAATAAAATTTTGCTTTGTTGAGCTAAGCAGGAATTTACTTAATTTTATATATATATATAGAGAGAGAGAACTTGTTTCAGGATTTAGTGACTTCGTTAATAGAAGCCCGACAATATTTTAAAATTACGACATATATTACGTAAATAGTTCTTTTTAAAGTTTATCTTTACCTAAATTATGTGAAGTGTAGTGAATAGCTTGACTCCTGCTACTTTTAAATGAAAACGTAATTCCTTCATAATAAACTCAACAGAATGTTAAATTACGAACATCGTATAAGCAATTATTAAAATGGATGTTTTTCTCATTTTCAGAATACCATAAATCATAGAAGATATAATTATGAAATGTATATTAAATAATTAGATGATCAATGTATTTTTATGAAATCTATAGAATAAATAATTCAATACATTAGATTTTTTTTAAAACAGTTAACATTTTTTTTAAAAAAATTATAATTTTGCTAAAGATTAATAAAAGAAATTGATTTAGAAGTAATTTAAGGTTTAGTGGAGAATATGCGATATATTGTAAATTATTAGAAAACTTTAATTAAAATGACTGGAATTATTGAAATGTTCTAATTAATGTTTTTTAAGTGCGCTGTGTGTGTTCTTAAGACTGAGTCATGCCCAAACTTTTTGTGCACATTTTGTAGAGACATATATTAATATTACAATTCATATCTTGTTTTAATTACTATGCGTAGTTAGAGATGACTTTTTCCATTTAAGAAGTAATGAAAAGAGGTAAACATTAATTTTTATGTAAACAAATGAGTATATAAAATTTCTTTTTTTTTTTAAAGAGTATACACAATTTTTTGTGTGAATCATACAATGCAAATATTAATACATTTTTTGCTTAAAGAAATTGAAACATAATTGATAACAACATTTATTTGCCTTAAAATAATAAAGTACAAAATTAACAGTTCCAGCTCGGAGGCGACACTACGCAATGTATAAACGTTTTGCACTAATCAAAACGTTATACACGTTATAGTAAATTATTCATTGTGCTTATACAAAACGATAATAAAAGTATAAAAATGAATAACACATAAAAAAATGAAATATTTCTATAAAATGTTTTGGCAGTATAAAAAAAGTACACATTAAAATTTTTATAGCAATAAAAAATAAAATTAGTTAGATGCTGATTGAGAGAAAAAAGTTTAAAGCCCTTATATTAGAAACAAAAGCTTACTAAAAACTTATTCCTTATTTTAACTCAATTTTATCACTCTAAAAAGCATAATATTTTACGGAAAACATTTTTTATTAATTTATAAGTTAGGAAGATTATAATTTTTATGGTACATAAAGCACATTGAAAAATAAATCCCTCACAGAAACTTAAAACCATTTTTTCGATTGCATTGTACAAGTTCTCCTGTGTCCATTTTCATTATATTCATTAAGATTTTTCAATCTCTCTGTGGATCAACAGTCAGATTTTCATGCGATGCAGCAGCTGCTATATCAGATATTTTATTCGTTGTGTTTTCTGGGGTAACTTTAGGAATTAAATTTACGTTCGCACTATTATGACTGACCATACTTGGTTCATTGCTTAGAACCTGAGCTCTATAACCATCAGCATCAGATACATATGCAATTTTTTTGTAAGTACCATCTGAATTATGGTAACCGTAACTTCCTACCACTTTTCCATTTGCTTCAGATACTTCCTTATGAAGTGTTGTTCCAGCTGAGTCTCTCTGATCAAAATTGAATAGAAACGGCTTTCTTATTAGATCAAGATTGTCTGTATTTGAGTCTATGTAAGCACGATTGAAGAATTGTGGCTTTACTTGACTTTCCTCCACTTCTATACTGTCTTTGGCTTCAGATTCTGTGGGAGCTTCTTCTGTTTCAGGCTCTGCCTCCGAAGCAGCTGTCTCTACATCCTCAATTTCCCTTTCTGGCTCTGGTTCAGGTTCGGGTGCTAATTCTTCAGACTCAATACTCTCTATGCTTTCAGCTTTTATTTCCTCGACCTTTTTTGCTTCCTTGGATTTGGGTTTCGCCTCTACAGATTTACTTTCAGAGGAGGAGCTTTCCGATGAGCTTGATTCAGAACTGCTAGATTTTTTTGCTGCTTGAACTTTTGCTGGCTTATTAGGTGGCAAAATAAAAATGTTCTTTCCTGCTGTTACTGGAAGAGACCTGATGTAACTACCCCATGGGTAGGCATATCGGATTCTATTTACTGGTGGATACAATAATACTGGGGCAGCTGATTTGACATTGGATACGGGTACAACTTGTTTTCTTACAACAGGAACAGCCAGCTGTCTTTGTTGAAGAGGAACTGCTACTGGATTTGCTGATATTAAACGTACAGCTCCATTTTTGCTTTGTTGAATAACAGGTGGTCTTGGATAGGGATATAAACTAGGACCTATTCTTTGATTCAAAACATAATATGATCCGTAGGGGTACCTATTTATTCTCACAATTCGACCTACTGGTGGTCTGTTGATAGCAACTGTGCGGAATGCAGGCATTGGCACAGTTCTTGAAGGAAATGAAAATTTTTGAGGAGCTATTGGGCAAGGTTTACCATTTATAATTTGAGGAACAGGTGCTACTATTTGAGGTGGGGGAGGAGGAGGAAAAGAAGGAGGTAGTTGAGGCAATCCCTTTACACTGGATATGATAGTTTTCTGTGGAGGTGGTACAACAGGAGTTCCCTTTGAAATAACAACTGCATCTGATTTAACTGGAGCAGCGACGGGGGCAGGGAATACTGGTGGAGGCGGAGGTGGAGGAACGGCATATTTTCCAACTAATGCTTGTTCAGGAACATTTTTTGAGGGCCATATATCCACTGGAGCAGCTGCATCAATAGATTTTCCAACTAAAGGTGGATTTGGAGGAGAATCGAACTGAAATTTGGGACTACTTTCAACAATAACATTGCCTTTTTGCATTACTGGTGCAACTGATTTTTGTTCCACAAATCTTGGTAGAAATCCGTCTTGTTTCAAAACCCAGGTTTCAGAAACTGATATAGGAGAGCCAGGTACATCCACAGGTACACCCTTAGATGGAACTGACTTCCCACCATCTATAGCGGCACCAACTGGAACAGTTATGAATTTTCCTGTTTGTGGAGAAGTTGGGATCCATATGTGTTTCACTTGCGGAACAGCTACACCTTTACCAACTGTTACAACTTGATCTCCAACAACTGGTGGTGGTGGTGGTACAGGCTGATTGACTACAACAGTTTGCTTGGGAGATGTGAAATCTGTGCCCTTGATCGGAGGTGGTGGTGGTGGAGGTAACACGAATGATGATGATTTTTGAATCACTGCTGGTGGTGGAGGAGGTGGAGGTGGGGGCAAGGGTTGCGCTTCTTTAATAATTTGTGGCTGAACATATTGCTTAATAGATGGAGGGGGAATGTCTACGATCTGCTTAACAGAAGGAATATCTTCTACAATTGTATCTGTGTTTTGAATAACTTTTTGGGACTGTATAGGAACAGGAGCTCTTACCCAAATTTGTTGAACAACACTGGGAGGAGGGGCTGCCACAGGTCCTTTTACTGGAGAAGGTGGGGGAGGTGGAGGAAGTTGAAAGGATTTTACATTCTCTGTATATTGCTTTGGTGCAAAATCTGATTTCCCGACTTCGACAACTTTGTCTTGTGGAACTTGTATTTGTGGTACTTGTATTTGCGGAATTTGTACTTGCACCCATCTTTCTGGAATTAATTGATCATTGGGGCCTTTGGTTAATACCCAGATATCTGAGCCAACATTGGCTGGACCATCTGGAATAACTTTGGATGTTACAGAGGGTTGCGCAACATAATTGTCATCTGGCAAAGGAGTTGCAACGGGACCAACAGCTGGCAGACCATTGGAATAATATCTTTCAAATGCATCATCATTATTTGGAAAATCTCCTGTTTCTCCTGATTGATTTTCTGGTGCAAACCATCTAAAATGACAAGAAAATAAGCAAAGATGTTATATCAAAACCCATGTAAATATAATTTTCTATTTTTTTAAGATTCAAAGATTTTTTAGAGCTTTAAAATTAGCAATTTTCAAAAGATTCTTAGGAATGAATTTTCAGCAGTTCCTTGGTCCTAAAATTTTATTTATTACAAGATGTATCAGTAAACAACATGTTAAAAGCCATTAATATTTTTCTAATAAATTTTGATAAATTTGCTTTTAAGAATTTACGACTTTGCACAACTCTTCTCAATGTTTCAAAATGTTATAAGTTATTTTTTTTATTATTATATAGCTCATTAATACAATTGTCGTTTTGTAATTAAAAAACTCACTTCCAATTTTTTTTAATGAAGATTTCTATAAAAGAACGGATTGATTACCATACTAGTAAACATTTAATCTATATTCTACTTTAAAGGAATATTAAAATAGCAAAGATAAAGCTTTATTTGTTTCACAGGTAATTTTCAGGAGATAAAATAGGATATCTTTCAAGAATAACACTAACTCTAATTTTCATACAGAATTTTTGATAATATTTATTCTTAAAGCAGAAATTATATCTAAAAATATCATGCAAAATGAATATGAATATCTAGTGAATATTTCTAGTGCTGTTTACCAATATTTCTTAAAAAAAGTTTCAACAGAAAATCGATGATTTTTTTTAGATTTGCAATGTTTACAGTTTTTAATCGCATTAAGTTCATAAAGAATACTAGAATTTTCCTTGCGTCATTAATCAACCTTTTACATAAAAATGCCAAAGCTCAATTTAAAGATATCAAAAGCATGAAGTGGACGACCAAATGAAAGAGAAAAAAGTCATGACTTGTTATGTGAGTTGGAGACATTTTCGTGAAAGTTTTACGAGTTCGTGACACTTATAGTCAATATAAACTCTATTACTTTAGCTTCATTGTTTTCATGAATTCTTTGTTTCTGTCTAATGAGGTCGTCTTTGTTTTTTCATAAATCAAATGAAAATGTTTCCTACGTTACTTTTTATGTGATAAATTTTGGAAAGTGTACCACTCGTATATTACATTTCTTAAAACGTATAATTCAAAACTTACTTAAACAAGTATTAATCCTTTTAATAACTATTTTTATGAGTTTTTAATGAACTGTATGAAACACTATAATGTTTTAAAAATAAACAAGAAAAATTTAAAATTATGCTTTGTATTTTTTGTTTAAATCATTTAGCAAACGCTTTATGAACAATTATTTAATTTTATTTGAGAGCTTTAGTTTAAACAAAGTAGACTAACCTTAAAAGCACTTTTAAATGAAAAAAATTTGAGGAAGAGAAATAAATATGGAATTCCAATTTCCCAATATTTTATGTGTATTCATTAAAAAAATAACATGTATGCAAAACATTCTTTTGAAATTGCTATGCATTTTAAAATTACTATTCTGTTAAAATAATATCGATGTTTGTGCAAATATCTCATTTTTAATTCAATAACCAAAAAAGTTTTTGTTGCGTTTTTGTAAAAATGATCTTTATTCTACCCCTTCAAGTACTTAATTTGCAGAATATGATCAAATTAGCTGAACGCGTGTTATTTTTTTTAAACAAAAAGTGAGTATTGCGCTTTTTAAGAATAATAATTCTCCATGCCATTTAAAGTTTTATTATGATAACTGCTGTTTAGATATGTCCATACCTAAGTTTACAATCTTTTAGTTGTATTATTCGGCTTACAAAAAGCAACGCTTCCTTTTGTGGATATATGGAAATTTACTATATAAATTGGAAAGTAAGTTAATACATAATTCTCTGCACTTTTCCCTTTAAAATACTCCGTTTTAACTTGTGGTGGTGGTGGGGAGGATTGCAGTGATTTTATATACATTTATTTTTTCATCGTGTTACAATTATACAATTGCAAAATTAAAAAGTTTCATTTCAAAAGTCTAGAAACTTTTATATTTAATTATAAGATTACTATTGCACTGAAAAATGACACATTTTGAAGTAGTTTTAACACAATTGATTGAATCGTAATGTTTGGAATTGTATTTAAAAAAAAAACAGATAACCCTGAAATAGAAATTAAAAAAGATGTATAAAAATAGATATTTTATTACCAACTATTTAATACTTCAAAATTCAGATAAAAAATGATAAAAGAAACAATTATACATAGAGGGACCTATTCAACAAAACTTTCTTTAAAATGACTCTTGTTAATAAATTAGTTGGAAGCAATTATTTTTCAAGTACTAGCTGATTATTGTTAAAGAATTGCTTGGTAAATTTTAATATTTGTTTTAATTTGCATTGATTCATTTTAATGAATTTTAAAAAAATAAATATTTAAAGAAAATATACTTAACGCTTTATTTAATGTGTACATTTTTTGTACCTTTGTATGTAAAATCTTATTTAATTCCCATCAAAATAACAAAATTCCCATAAAATTTTAAATATGATAAAATTTCCGTAAAGTTTTAAAGATAAAAAAAATACACTTAATTTTAAAATTTAATGTTATTGCTATTTACTGATAATTTTTTCTCACATGAGCATTATAAATAATTATAATCTTAACATTATAATCTTAATAATAATAATAATATATAAACATGTAACATATATTACTAAGTATGAAATTATTGTGAAGTATGTGAAAATGTGCAAGTTTCAATGTGTCAAAATAACTACAGCCGTAAAACTTTCAAATTGCCTTTCTACCAAATTTTTATACATAAAATGTATCAATGATATTTTAAAATTTATCTTAAGACATTTTTATGCAAGTATTATAAAAGAATGTACACTTTTTCCGCAATAGTCATTTTCAAAGACAGACATGATTTTTAGATTAGATCTTACTCTAAGAGTATTAAAATTTAAAAAATAATATATATATATATATATATATATATATCTTTAAAGAGAAAATATAAAATGCCATCATGATCCACCAATATGATTAAACTTTTAGTAAAATAGGCATTTTATGTCAATGGGATATATTTGACAACAATATTCTAAAAAAAAAACCATTAACTATTTTTATATACCTAATAAGTTGCTTAATATGGAAAATAGTTTTGCAAACTAAATTGACTAAACATATTTAGCTTAAATGATGTTATTTCACTTACCTGGGATCAATTTTGTCATTAGCAGAGATGTATCCATCCTCTTTTATCACATTTTGTGGTTGATTGGATTGCAAATCATCCTGTAAATAGAATCTTTGTCCAGATATATCCACTGTCCTCACTGCTTGACTTGGAATGGGTGGGGGATTTTGGACCGGTGGAAAAGTTGCCAGCACACACTGCAGCAATAGCGAAAACACAATCAACGCTACTGCAGAAGACATGTTTGTCTTCAGGTACCAAACAAGTTTGCCAAGCTGATGAGAGCAATAAAAGGTTTGGTTCATAGATTTTATATATATACCCTTAACGGGTCGTTAGAAAATTTCAAGGATTGGCGCCGGGTGCTTGATAATGATTTATTTGGCACTCTCTTGTTCTGTGATCATATACTGTGAAGGGAACTTTTTTGGAGAGAGGGTTACTGGAATTCAGGTCTCTGGGAAGTCAGCGCCAAATCTGAGACGAAATCGAGTCCGTTTTGAAGAAATCTGTCGGACGTGATGTCAGGAGAGTTCTGCAGAATGGAACTACGGAAATATGACATCAAAACGTAAGCGAAAGTGGGTATTGTGTAAATTTTACTGCTTATTGTGTTCTAGCCCTTTTCTGGACATCTTATTCACATGGTTTCGAAAACCCCCAATTTCGGCAAAACTGAAATAAGTGGTGGCAAACTGTTTTACGGTATTCTAAAAGATTACGTTCAATCACCTGCATTCAAATATTCGATACATAAAAATTGAAACATTTTTTTTTTTTTTTTGCTTTCAATGTACATTATTAAACAAATGCAAAGGGGAAATATTGAAACTATCTTTTCATACTCTAACGTTTATTATGATAAAATGCAAAGACAATTCAAACTCAGTATGACTCCAGTTTAAACAATAGTAATAAACTTAATATTTGGGTACTCACTTTTATCATTTGAATAACTTAACTATTATATTCTAAATTATTTACTACAGAAATTAAATACACTACTATTTTTTTCACCAAATTAAAAAATAATTATTTTTGTATTAAATGATTACAGTAAAAATATAATTTATTAAGCATCTAAAAAATTGTTTTGCTTTATGACATATTTTAAAAAATAAATATATAATGAGAATATTTTATTTTTAAATATAATTAGGTAGCATTATTGGATGCATACTTTTAATTAGATAAGAATGTCATAAATGACATAAAATGATATTTCAAACTATGTGTGATGGAGCAACTAGAAATTGTAAGACCTTGTGAATTTATTTCAATTTAAACGACTTTGTTAAAATTGTATTAAAGTATATTTAAATTTAAAATATTCTTTAAGATTTGTGAATAAATTAAATCAGGCGTATAGGTCAAAGAGATTAAAGTGCGTTTGTTTGGTTCGCATTGATAATCTTAATGAATTAGGGCATATTTATATCATGGATTTACTCCGTATTGATCTACAAAAAGTATATCTACAATTCTAGATCCCAATGTAATTGATGAATTTTCATATATATTAATTGAAATCCATGCACGAATTCCAAAACTACTGTTTAGAATAATTCTAAAATTATTTGAATATTACCTAATAAGGGAAATTCAATAATCAACAAAATAAAATATATGCACATTATTTTTGGATTAAATTATTCTAAAATCAAATTATTATTAGAGATAGTTCTCTCTGATTTGTACAAAACTCAAAAACAGCACATTTTAATTTCTAATTTTGACCTCAAATACTTTCTTATAGCAATTTCCAACTACATTACGCTTAAGCGTCGGAAATGTATTAACTTAAGAATTAAATTGGTTTTAATCGCATAATTAAATCATGGTTAAATTGTGTTTAAATTATTCACTTTAGAAACATGATCATGACTAAAATTAAGCTTGATCCCTAAATATTCAGTTTGGAGATTACTGACCTACTGCCAAACACCAAACAAAATAACTGTGTCAATTGCTTAGACTTCATAAAAGTAAAGACAAAAAAGGTGAAAACTTGAATTTTTTTTAAAAAAATATGATGGGTAAGTGAAAATAAAATTTGAGTTAAATTTTAGATTTGTGTAATTAGTTGTTTTATGGCATAAAAAATGAATATATAAAGTGATTTTTAAATTAAAATCATCACACGAAAATAACCTGAATAGAAAGTAATACATAGTACAGATTTTGAATTGAATATTTAAACAGATACGTTTAGTAGATTTCTCAAAGCTGCTTGCACTACTTTTTCAGAGAAATGCAACTTTTCTATATGATGCGAAAAAAGAGTTCAACAGCTGTTGGTTTTTTTGCAGTAAATGGATATTTGAGAATTTGATTTTAAGGTACTTGAATTATTTTGATATAACATGAATGTGGTAGTGTGTACGCCAAATTAGTTGCACTGTTCTAACCACCTTCAATTTGACATCAACACGATTTGTATTATTTTTAGCTTTAAGAAATTATTAGTCACAACCTTTATCACTAAGATTATAATCCATCAGTGGTTATCATAACCTTTATAAATTATCATAAAACCATCAATCACTTAAATGCAAGCATGAAGTTAATTACTGATGAATTTGCTTTGATAATTTTAACTCAAGTGACTCGTGGGGTTATTTATGAGCAGCTAGTTGATTAATTCCTAATTTAATTCCTTTAGTATGTCATTCACAAGTAAAAAGCCTCTTGTTACATCTTAAACTGTAAAGTTAGAGAAATTGAATTTCAGTAAAAAATAAATGCGTAGGGGAAATTTATATCGAAATTTGTCCAGATAATCTATTATGTGTTTACGAACACAAGTAACTGAGTGAGATGGGATTTATTAAAATCGCATTTTTTATAAAGTACCACGAAGGCTATTTCCGACGGATCTTGTAATTTGGAACAACACTCAATTGACGAAGACGACGTCTGAGCTGGCAAACCACTCACCTAACTTTCATACCGCATCAACGTGAAGAATTTGAGCTACGAAAGACTTTTAAGTGTACCAGTCATTCGATATATTTCCAAAGGCTCATGATCTTGCTCCCTAGGCAACCACGGCCACCTTATGTATAACTAAAGATCATTTCCAAAGATAATCTTTCGGAAAAGTTTACTTTCCTAAATTCTGTATCAAATCTTATTTTTACTTTGAGAAAAAAAATTATTATTTATCTTTTTATTATGAACGATTCTAAAATATTTTTTTATTAATAAATTGCAGTTGTCAGGAATGAAATAAAAAGTAACAAAATTTAGTATCAGCTTATTTTACAGAGAAGAATCAAGATATATTACTATAATAAATAATAATATTAAAAAAAAATTTGGTTAATTTCTACTAAGGTCAACAAAGATAAATTTTATTTTAGTTACTTTTTATTAAATAGTTACAATTAATATAAATATATGTATACATATGAGGCAGAATCACAATATTAAATGACAAAATAGAAAGTGATTTTCCTTGCAATTTTCCATTTTCCTTTCTTTGTATGATACTGGACTATTTTCGTTTACTATTTATTCTTTAATTAAATTTAATTATTCTAATAAAATAGAATAGTTAAAAAGAAATCAAAATCACAGAAATGAGGCCATTCCAGGTGAGATTCGAACCTACGACCATTGGATAAGAAGGTCAAAGCGCTATCCATTGCGCAACAGGGACACAACGAACGATTTTCCTTTCTATATATGCTGTTGGACTATTACTTTTATTTCTTACTATTTACTTATTTTTAATTTGAGTAATGAAATAATATTTGAAAAAACTATTAACATCAAATGTCATCCACTACAAGCATAAAAAAAATGCTTTTGAACTTAAATGGACGAATAGAAAGTATTTTATTAACGATTGAAAATTTTAAAAAGATAAATAAATAAATAAATTTAGAAAGAGAGTGAACTAATAGTAGGAATTGAAAAATGTTGTATTAAACATCAGAAAAAGAGAATTCCAGTTGAATGCAATATTTCTAACATTAAAAAAAACTATAACTTTACGAAATAATACATGAAGTTCATAATTTAAAAACGCGGTTTACACACTCTTAATAAAACTAAATTTTGAAACATTCAAAGATGATAGTATTGATTCATACGTAAAGAAAATCAAGATCTGGAAAAAATTATTTGAGTTTATAATAATTAAATCTGGTTCCATCGGGAAAAATTACACATTTTTCGTTGGTACCTTTCTGAAAACCTAAAAGTAATCGAGGAGGAGGGACTTCGACCAAGTTTTAAGATTTATCATTTCCAATTTTTCTTAGCATTCTATTCAAAGGATGAAAGAAAACTATGAATGACATACTTCAGTCTTTTGTTTTCAGAGACTTTCATTTTTCATGTGAGTGGTCAAAAAGACAGTATGTATATTCTGTGCGGCAAAAAGGAATAAATATGTATTTTGAATATTTATAAAGAGTTACTATGATATTTGTGCGCGCACAAACATTAGCCACTTTAAAAGAAGAAAAGCCGATGTTTTTATTTTCTTCGATCTAGTACGCATATACCAACAGCGGAAACTGCATTATAATCTCAAGCATTTTCTTACACAAAATTGTCCGGCTTTGCTTTAATCGTGTTTCTCAATGAAATGTCTGTTTTTATGAAAGAAAAAGGCCTGGAAATTATTTCTTTTTATCTGAATTTTGGTGTATTTGTGTCAAGACCTTGAGTGTATTTAATACAGTGATTTTATAAACCGTGGAATATATATAGTTACCTCTTTCTTCATATTATTGTGCATGCGAATTAACGTGAAAAGAAATTTTTTAAAGTTCAAGTTCTTTTTCAATTCCTACTACTAGTTCACTCTTCTCCTTATATATATATATATATATATATATATATATATATATATATATATATATATATATATATATATATAAAGAATAGATAGAAAGAATATTATATATAAAAAAATAAATATATATAAAAA
>BMAV01007154.1:99039-177639 GCA_019973955.1 Trichonephila inaurata madagascariensis
GTTCAAATTTTCAATCGTTTATAAAATAATTTCCATTCCTCCATTTAAGTTCAAATATATTTTTTTAAACTTGTAGTGGATGACACTTAATGTTAATAGAGTTTTTTCAAATATTAATTCATTAATTAAATTAAAAATGAATAAACAGTTACAAACAAAAATAATAATCCAACACAATTGCAAGAAAAATCGTTTTCTATTTTGTCTCTTAATATTGCGATTCTGTCATATGTATATACATATTTATATTAATTGTAACTATTTAATAAAGAGTAACTAAAATAAAATTTTGACCTAAGTGAGTATTGACTTAATTTTTTTTTTATATTACTTGTTAGTCATAAAAATACAAAATGAGTTATTTACTTTTCGAATAAAGCTAAAAATGTCATTTCCAATAATCTTAACTTTCTATTATTACAGTAAAAGCTTTCAAATAAGATGATACGCAGAAGCATTATGCGCGCTCAAACAATACGGTGCCTGTATCTTCCTATATATGAATAAAAATGGGTTTGCTATTTTTACTTTACGTCGAAATCATTCCAATCCACGCTTCTTAGAAGAACAAACATAGTGTTACGAAGCTTCTTTTAAGAAACATAACATTCAAAGCAAAATATATAAATATTTTTCAGGGACGCAACTGCTCTTAACAAAGAGACGACCAAAACACACTGTTCAAAGCATATTATATTTTGATAAAAAGATCACTGTTATTGCAATGGACTTTGTATTTACTCATTTCTCTGAGATACTTTGTATATTCTAAATTCGATAATGATTTATATTAATTATTGTGAATGAGAATAATTTATTTCCAATTATGTTCTTATTAAATTTTCAGCACATTTCAAAATTTAACCATTCAGAATTGAACTTGATAACGTATTCCATAACATTTTCCAACATTTATAATGATAACATCTATACATATAAATAAAAATGAAGTGTCTGTTTGTTATTTGAAATTAACAGCTTTTTACTAAATGCATTTAAAAGTATATAAGGTACTTATATGAAAAAATCAATTTTTAAAATTTTTGCCTGTCTCGGCTAATCTCTGAAACAACTGCACCAATTTTGACCAAACTTTCACGGACAGATAGCTAATGTTATAAGGAGTAACTTAGGCTACTTTTATTATAGAAAAAAAAAATTAGGGTTCCGCAAAAATAAAATTAAAACACCAGTGAAATGGTGAACAATATCCGTTTCAAATAGGGATCATTTATTTCAATCGACAGTGTCAAAGGTCATGCATCCCTCTCACCCCTTGCAGCGGCTTCCTTTCATCCGGTCCTCACCCCATCGACAGTGTCAAAGGTCACGCATCCCCCCTCCCCATGCTTGCAGATTCATTTCGCCCTACTGTTTTTTAGACCTGTATTGCTCAGTAAATTCAATATTGTATATAGAGATTTAATATTAACTTATTGCACATTACGGGCGCTATACATTAAAAAAAAAATCTTTTTTATCAGCTCTGTTATATCTACTGACTTAAAATTAAGCAAACATGGTTTTTTATTTAGCTGAGATATGCAAAAAGCTTCTTTTTGTTTAATTTACATTTCCCGTAAAATTAACTCATTAAAAGCTCCTTTATCCTTCAGTCTTTATTGTTTAATTTTTCAATTCACCCGTGCGAAGAACGGGTATACCAGCTAGTGAAAAATATGAAACTAATTTAATAATGTGTTTAAGTGTGTCGTATTTATGTGCAATGTACCACATTGCATGATTATTATTCCTTAAAGATAACTGTAACCCCTATAAAAATGTGTGCATGAAAATTTATTACTTTATTGAATGTTTGCATATTTAATATTGTTCTTCCGAGTATGAAATATTTGTAATAATTATGTCGCAATATTTACATCTTAAGCACTCTGCATAAAGTGCTTTCATTTCCTTTTCCTTATATAAAGATGTTTGTTTCATGTAGGATTTATTTTCCTTGAGTTAAATATAATGTACGCTATCATTTTAAATGTATAATAAGAATACATGTGTGTGTGTTTATGTAATATATTAAGAAACTTTCCGCGCGCGAATATCAAACTCTTTAACTACATTTATATCCTAAGCCCATAAAAATTAACTTTCTTTACTTTTTAATGTTTTGCACTTATTTAAGTAAAAATGTTTTGTTTGAAATTGCAGTATCTTGCAGTGAATTGAATTATTTTCTAAGAAAAAGAACATAAATTTTTCATCGCATTTATTCTTAAGTATTAAAAGTTTAATAAAAGAAAGATGGGTGTTTATTTATAAAGGTTTTGAATATATATTTAATCATACTGAAATCTAAGAAACATTTAAATAAGCCTATGTTCAAATAAAACAAATGTATATTTGTTGTGGCAATGAAACAATTTATGCTATGATTAAAGAAATATAACAGTTGAAGCAATAGGGAGTTTAAAGTAATTTGTTATCTTCTGAAGTATAAATAATGTTAGGTATAAATTTAAAAGAACTTCTATATACATGTTATCTATTAAATAAAATATACTCATTTAGTAGCTTTAAATTAAAAATTAAACTACCTTAAAAATTATTTTGTATTTTTTAAGCAAACATAAGACTATAATAATACGAGGAAAAAAATATTATTGAATATAATATTGATCTTTTATTTTATCTTATAATTCATTGATACAGAAACATTATGACATTTTAAAAGCCGTTCGTTGCAAAGGCACATTTACGTTAAATAATCAATATCATATACCCACGCAGAACACTTTTGTAAAAAAATTAAGTTTCTATTAAAAAGATTAAGATTATTTTTATTGTAATGAAGTATTTTATTTAAATAATTCATCGCTGTGGGGAAAAACTTAACAATGTATTAAATTCAGTTCTAATCCCAATATTCCTTTTCATTTATTAACCAAATTTATTTGTTGTCTTTGTTGCTCATCGTAATTTTAACATTAAATTGCATAACATTCTGTAGCATAAAAATCTTTAATTAAAAATTTAATAAATAAATAATCAGAATTTTTGGAGTAATCTAAAGATATTTAAAAACAATCTTTTATCTAGGTTTATCTTTAATTTAGTCATTATTTTAATTTGCTGAGTTAAATATCTATCGTTTCATGAAACATAGGAAAGGCTTAAATGAATCTTGCATGATATTCATAATTAAGTTTCCTTATATCGTGCATATATTTTATATTCCGGTGACAATAAGAATTCTAATGAAAAAAAGAATGAATGAATGAATGAAAATATGAATGATACTATTCAGAATGGAAGCATTCTTCCGTATCGCGTATCCTTGATATCTCACCGTATTATGCAAATAGTCGTGAGTGAATATTGTATTCAGTTATGGTCTATGTGCCGCATTTTGAAAAAAATATGACAAAAATAGTAAAATAGACTAATTTTGTTTTGTTTTTTAAATAAAAATGAGAAGTTCATATACATTTCTAAGACTTTTGAGATTAAATGTGTTGCTTTGTTTGTAATAAAAGTAATTTGTAAATTTATGTTTTAAATAATTCTAGTTTTGATCGTATATAATTACCTTTCATATCACACTTTTGCATTTCATCGATAGGGTAAAAAATATCGAGACTTCATATATAAATTTTTAAATATATGTTAGAAAAATAATGTCACTTTTTATATGTAAAAATGGGTCTAAAATATTATTTTTGCAATTACGAATATCTTTTACTGTACTACTTTTTTTTCTTTTAAAGTATCCTATAAATAAAGATTAAAAAAAATTATAACCCCCATATAAGGAAAATTATCATTCAGAGAACTTTTAAATAATCCGTATACTTTTATAAATGCTTACATTTCAGTTACGTTATATACTTATATTTATTTAGCAAGCATTAAAATTAAATCATTTAATTCAACTTTCGATATATACAACGGGGTATTGTAAATTTTTGATTATTTATAAAAATATTCGAGACAGAATAAAATTATTATTGTTAAATTATTTTTATTTAATCCTTTTTTAAAAAAAAATTCTACCTAATCACCATTTTGGGTTACACATTTCTCCAAGCATTCCTTGACCTTTCATTTTAAAATCCAGCCGATTCCATCGAAAACCATTGTTACACCCCCTGAATAACAGCATTTGTGCTTCTGAATATCCGACCCAAAGATAAGGTTTCGAATTTTGGGGGTTAGAAAAAGTCGCTTAATAAGAAAAGGGGCTAAATCGGAATAATAGGGTGGATGTGGCAAAATTTCAAAGCCACATTTTTCCTCCTCTATGCATTAAAATGAGTCAAGAGGTATATTACTGGTGAAAAAACAGATGTCATAAGTGATTCTTTCACGCAGTTTCTTGATCAAAGCATCACACAATTTGTTCTCAGTAGTGAATGGTAATAGACTCCAGTGATTGCTTGAATCTTTTTCAGGCAATCTGCTAAGATGACTCCGCAACGATTCCAAAATACAGATAGTGTGATTTTCCATACAGACTCTTGCATCTTAATCTTCTTGATAAGGGGGCAGGGGATCGTTTCGTTTGTTGTTCTTTGGTCTAGTACAAGGCGGGTGAACCAATGGCACGCGACACAATATTTTGGGCACGCCACCGAACAAAAAACGGATTGTATTTTAATTCAAAATATCAAAGTTCAACATGAAGTATTACAAACAAACGCGAGTGGTTGGTAGCAATTTTCATTTAGATTTTCTCAGTTCAAAGAATTATCGGAAACGCTCGGAAAGTATTTTATGTCCCCTGCTGGACTTCAATTAATAAAATGAACTCGTTCCAATTTTTTGATTGGAAATTGAAAAATTGGAAATGCAACTATTCGATTTCCCATCTAGTTCAATATGGATTTAAAAATTTGTTGAAAAAAGGAGAAAGTTGGAATTAATTGAAACAGATATAATTAACAAGCAGTATAATTAGAAATGCGAGTAATGAAATTTTGGAAACATGCAATTCAATTTCAGACTCATTTAACTGTTTGAAGAAGCTGGCATATGTTGTTTTAACCATTATTTTCATTTACATATGCCTGCGAGTCATTATTTTCAGAGAAGAATTACACTAAAGACTCACTTAGAAACCGTTTGGCAGAGATAACTCCCATTCAGTATGCATTCTGCTAAAAATAGCATTTTACAATCAATATAAGTTATTTGTCATCTAATCTGCAACAGCAGAAATCACACAAATGTTATTTTAATTTGAATTACACGTATAACTAAAACATTTATTACTATAAAGTACAAAATGTAGTTTTTCGTAGTAAATAAAGAGTTTTGAATTGTTAGTATTTAGTTTTATTATTTTCCCAATAATCACAAGTCAAAATTATTTGACGGCACGTCTATATCTGATTAAATATAAGAATAATGGTACGTTGATCCATAAAGTTTCGCCACCCCTGATCTCATAGGATGATATGCTTCTCTTTCCTCATTGTGGCAACATCAAGCTTGAGTGATGGCCATCACTTATTGGATCGTCTGTTAGGGACACGTGGCCAAATTGAAATTCTTCTTTCAACTAACAACAGTTCCATACGAGACGCTTTCATTTCTATAAATATAATTTCAGCATGAATTTGATAGGCATATTGACTTCTCAAATGATCAAACTGTAAAACTCTATTCACATTACTCCAGTCAATAGCTTCCCTGAAGTAAAAAAAAATCAGCTTTAATTGATACATAAGGGCATTAATTTACATAATGACATTTAATTGATATTTAGTGTAACGTTATATACGTAAGGATAAATTCACATTTAGAATAAATTTTATCCAAACAACTTGAATAACAAAAAACTTAAACCATACAACAAACTACTTAATTCTTTGTAATTGAAATTTTTGATATCTCTATACGCAATTTGACATCAACTGTCCTTTATAAAACTAAATATAGGTAGTGACTTAAAATGTTGAAAGTAAGGAACATATGTTTAAATTATATAATATATAAAATAAATACATTCTTTGTGTGCAAATTTTTCAATTCATGCTTTGCAAAATTTTTAATATTTGTTATTTTAATATGAAGGAATTACTATACTTTATTTAGGAGCAAGATATATTTCTCCGTTCATATGAGTGAAGTATTTATCATTTATTGCAAGCGTAGTGCTTAGATGGAATTGTAGAACACAAATGCATTATGCATATTTTGAATTAAATTTCATTTTCAAACCTTAAGTAATTACAGAGAAAAATGATATAGAAATATGTTTTACTCTTCCTAAAAATAAATTTAGCGTTGAAGAAATACAAATATAATTTACCATCTTAGTGAGAATTTTTATTTTACCATTCGCGACAAAATAGCACATGATTTTCTTATTTCCGACGCAGTTTTAATACATTGCTTTTTACGAATGAAATTAATTTAAAATTTTCAGTTTATTTTTGAAGTAAGCTTAATCTAGAGAGTTCTTGCATTTTATTACCAGAAATCATCACAATGTTATTTAAATAAATGTTCATCATTTAGTACTATTTATAGTTAGTATCATCTGAATTTTATCTGTTTTAAAAAAAAAAATCGAATCTAGTATTTATATTATTTTTGAAGTATATATATACACTTCAGTAATGAAACAGCCCATGAGGGCCAAACCTACTGGTCCATATCAGTATACGTGACCTTGGGCTCTGAGGTGCATGAGCAGATGTTCAGGTCAAGTGGTCATTTTGACGTGAATCCTCTAGTGTTAAGTTCCCAAGCAAGCTTGGTACTCCTTTATCAATCAACTGAAGGGATAAAATGCTGAGTCGACCTTGCCCTAACTGGGGGTTGAACCACCTCGGACCTGTGGTGGGGAAGTGGGATGCACTACCACTCAGCCACTAGGCTGGCATATATATATTAATTCTTACTATCGCTCCATATTTTTTTTATATCTAGACACTCAAAAATTTGATTATGCAAGTTTCAGTTCGCTAACTTTTATTAATATCTTTCCTTGTAATAATGTATAAAAGTACTTTGAAGACACAAAAAAGAAAATTGTAAATTATTTTAAATTTTCTACAATTAATTAATTACAATTTAATTAATGCAACTATTAATTATTCATTCGTACTTTTAGCTTAACAATGAACATTTTAAAGTAACTTCTAACGTACTCTCCATTTTTCCTCTAAGTAGTTACTAAATTGATATTCAAACTAACTTGATCTTAAAAATATTACAAACACAACTGTTGTAATTAAAAATAATTAGCAACACGTAATAAATATTTAACGAAGCAATTTTTATTAAGCATTTATCCGTTTCTATTTATTATTTTTTTATATCAAAATCTAAAATATGAACACTAATATCCATATTGAAACATAAGTAATAAACATTTTATCCTAATATTTGATAAATATCATTTGAATTATTTTCAGTGCTTTATAAGTAATACCTTCAATAATCATCATAGACATAAACCTGATATAATTCAAGAGCTGAAGTAACGAATACGAGCTAAAGAAAAACTCGGCAACGATCGGATTGTAAATTGAAGCTTTTAGGGATGCCTTATAAAATGTTTACTCGGAGCATAAGAAAAAAAAATGCAACCATTCTGAATCTAGATCAAGCACTAGTTGACTACAATACATCAATAGATATGCGACTGTCTAGAAATTCACCATTTGAATTAGAATTGCCCAAAAGTTGAATAGCCAGACAAAATACGCCAATAAAAAGACCTGATGATTGATGCGATTTCTTCGACAAAACCGTGATGATAACCAACTATCTTCCTTACGAAATTTTTTTCTGGTAAAAAACGAGCCAGAAAGTGTGGCTCGAATGCCAAATATGGTACTTCTCTCACCGGATGCCAGTTTGGGGCGTTTTGCATACGATTATCGGTGAAGCAACTCAAGAGATTGCGCCTAATATACCAAGATTTCAATTTTTATAGGGACTATAAAAAACAGTGACGGCCTTGAAGAAACAATAGGGTCTTTGTGGAAGAAAATTATTAATATGAAGCGGCATAAATTCCTCTTAAATAAGCATTGGAAGCAACCGAAAGTAAGCAAAGAAGTTGAAAATTCAGCGTTTTGAGGGGAAAGTTATCATTTTGCTTAAACAGAGAACTTAAAAAATAAAGAAAAGGGGGAAAACACGATGGCTTTGAGAATTTTCTCTTGGGAACAGTGAAAATTTATAAAGTCGTGATGGAGAAGAGGGGAAAAAATGGCAATTTGAATTTATTGTTCGGTGATTTAAATGTTGGACTCGTTTCGTATTTCTTGCGTATTTTCGAAATTTTGTTTTTTGATCCAGAATTTCAAATTGTTGTAAGGATTTGAGCAATCGACTGATCTTTATTTTAAAGAATTACGCTCAATGTAGTGAAGTTTCTTTCATATCTGGTTTTGTTTTGAATTCATAACATTATATAAAACATTACTATTGTAACTTCAAAAGTGCAGTTATGTTTGCATTTTTTCTATAAATATAGAGCACTTTATTTTATGCCGTTGGCTTTAAAATATAACTCCGACTCCCAGTTAATTGCCGTATTAAAGAAGTAATTCATTTTTTAAAGTGCTGTAACCGAATCTGAAGAAATATTGCATAAATGTATAATCATTTTTTCATTATTTTTTCCTTACTCATCACATAACCATGATTTGATAAAGATAATTTCAGAATCTCCTCGATCAAAATTCAATAAAAAACAATAAAAACTGAAAATAGCTCATTTAAATACTAACTTTCCATATAGTTAGATAATAAACTACCAGCTTTACTATGGATAATATAAATTGTCAAGGAGATTTATATATCAAAAGAATTATATTATTAAAGTGTGCCGCCAAACTTGTCATTAAGTTACTAACCTAGAATATATGATATTATAATTTAAAAGAAACCCCAATTAATGTGTTATTACATGAATGAATTTATTCGAAGCTTATGAATGACGTAAAACAAATGAGAAATTTGCCCCAAAACTCAAATACATTTCTCAGTTATTTCTGAATTATTCTTAAACTCTTGATGTATTCAATAATGTGCAGTATGCTACTAATTTAAGACAAATTATGTTCAATTCCCTGATATAATTATCACCCTTCAAAAGTGTTTTAATTTCTTCAGTTTTTAGAAATAATAGTGGTAGATTTAGTTTTAAATTTATTTACGAAGTAACTGACGTTCACTGGTGGAATTGAAAAGGAAGAAATTTTGTTAACTTTTTATGTATAAGTATGATTGAAGTACACATAATTCATGTATACATAACTTTGTGCCTTAAGATGTGTAATAAGTATTATTTCTGAACTCTTAGGAAAATATTTCTACACGGTGTACATTGCATGATTTTTAAAATTTGCAAAAATGAATTCAAATGGTGGTGCTTAGGCAGGAGCATGTTGATTCGGGAAATCAATTAAAAACTCCTTACATTTTGTCTCAAAATTTAATTTTTTCCTAAATTTTATTTACCTTACCATGAAAAGTATTATTTTATGTGCTTTTGTAATCAGCAGCAATAGGTTATTTTTGTTAAGTGTATTCATTTCAAGTTATCTTCACTGAATGTATATAATTTTCATGCAGTTATATATATATAGTGTTTTAAACAACAATCTCTTGATTTTTCCTTCCAAATGTACTACTGATAAAACTATATCTTCTTCCGTACTCAATGCTTTGTTGATTTTAATATTTAAAAAAGACCACCAATGTTAAGTAAATCATTGGTAATTTACTAGAAGATAGGCATTATGATCAAGGAAATCTAGAATTTGTAGCAAATTATATTAATTATATAAGTGTGTAATACAATATCGTCTTACAGATAAATTTTCATGTTTTGTAAAATATGAAGTTTCAAGCGTTGTAGAAAATTATAATGCTGCAAATCAAAATTACATTAACAGCAGATTCTGTCATTGATATTTAAGAAATATCCTAAATGTAATCATATGCATAGTTTATACTTCAAAGAAATATGATAAATTACAAGGGATTAAATCGTATTACCCTTTGCACTTATGGTACTAATTTCAATGATCATACTCTTATCTATAAGGTATTTTGTGATATTCATTATATATAATATGGCTCCGGAATTTGAGGTCATACTCTTATCAAGAAAATCAGCAGTAAGCTTCTTCGGCGTATCCAGAGATTTATTTTACTGTGTGTCATCTGTGGTTATAGCACAATTACTTATGAATCAGTTTTTACAACTTCCAGTTTTTCTCCTATTGGTGCCGTTGTTCTCCAATATATATTGTTTTAAAGACAAGATTATTTGGTGTCCAGTAATGGCTTCTTAGTACCTCTTTCAGATCTTCAGAGCAGAAGGCCATACACATAATAAGCTACAAAAGTAAGGTTGCATATTATTCATTTGTTTGATTCACAGGTGGAAACAAAATTAGTCTAGTTGGTTTTGCATTTGTAATTATTCGTAATGGTGTTAAAACTGAATATCATGTATTCAGGAATCACAGTAAATGTTCTGTTTTCATTGGCAAACCTTTTGGTATTAACTATACTATAAAATGAAACATGAGGTATAAAGACACTTTTGCGCGCTTGGTTTATTCAGATTCTCTATCTTTCTTATAAACTCTGCATAATATTTGGTCTTGCTCTATTATGTAAAAATTCAGAGCCTTAATATTCTTAAGGACACAGATATCCTAATGTCTTTTACCTTTAGTTCATAGCCAAATTGGAATTTTTGCTGGTGAAAAAACTGATTTTTTGACTAAGACCGCAAACAAGCGTTGGATTTACTTTTCAGTTAATATTCCAAATTCTTTTTACAACGCCGAAGAAATAATAATAATGAAATATTCTTATGTTTTTAAGTAATTTATTCGAGGTATAATTCAAGGCTTTTGAAAAAATAGTACACAATTCTATAACTACAACCCTTTAAGTTCATAAGAAATGTCATTTCTTTTAAATAGTATTTCGTTATATTTAGAAGAACAATTTTTTCCAGGCTCATCTTTTATTTTTATCTTTAAGGCTCTCATTTTTATACCCGGCGTATAGCACGTACCCGTAAATTTCGATCTTATTTTTTGTGTTAAAAGTGCGCGTTATATGCTGGATCTTACGGTTTATACTTCGATTAATCTTTACGGGCAAGGAAATTTTTCAGTCTATATGCAAAGATTGTATTGCAATTATTTATTTTGCAAATTGGCCGGCTGAGTGGCGTGGTTAGTTTGTCGCTGGCCTTCTGCACCAAGGTTGCGGGTTCAACCCCGGCCCAAGTCGGTAGATTTGCATGATGAAGAAAATCGACAGCGGCCATGTCGTATGATTATACGGCATGTAAAATATCCCTAGAGTGTCTGTTTAGCTTGGATGCTCTCGTCAAAATTAAATTCTGGTACAGGTTCGCATCGTCAGAGCTCAGGTGTCTTCTTCTAGGGAGGAAACTGGGCGTCAAAATTACCTGTGGCAATTGGTATCCGGCTATAGGGCACCGCATTAAAAAGTGATACCAGCTTCCGGGGATGTACTAGGTCTGTAATGGTTAAACACGCAGCCCATTAAAAAAAAAAAAGAAAAAAAAATTTTCCTTGAAAACCCCCACCTTTTCTGCAGGGGTAATTTTAAATAGTATTTAAAAGTTTTAAAGGGCCCCTTAAAATTAATTTAAAATGTATAAAAGTATTGAATATCTTACCCTTCTTTTTGTTTAAAGTTAAAGAAAACCCTAAATTAAATTTTCAGGATTTTTTTTTCAGTTTTTCAGAAAAACCTACATACTATTTTGTTTTCACTGATTTATTTTAATTTTTTTCCATTATTTTTTTAAAATTTATTTTTTGTTACTAACCTTGTTGTTTTTTTTGAAATATTTGTTTATTTTTGCAGCTACGATGTTTTGTTTCTTAACTTTTTCTGTGGTATAAATCTTTTTGTCTTTATTTGTTTTACTCATTTCTGTAACCCAGTGTAATACTTGTGTTTCTCCCAAATTATTTTATCTGTTTCCAATGGAACAAAATGTGAGAATAAAACTTTCTAAGTGAAATAAAAATTTAAAAATAAATCTCCCTTCGAAAAAAAAAAATTCTTAAATATTGATTTACTAATTTTTTTTAAAAAAAAACTGTCAGTATCAGTTATATAAATCGCTTACAGCCGCAACTTAAAAAGAAAAAAAAAGTTTAATTTTCTTAAAAAATTTTTATTGACCAAAGGGTACATAAGCAGGTAAGGGCAAAAGCCAAATGCGTTTGTCAAAATATAAAAACTCTATTAAAAATATTGCACTTGTAAGAAAGATTTATTTAATTGCATATATTCCTATCATATAATAAAATCACTGAATTTTTTAAACTTATGGGTTAAAAATTTCAAAGACTTTTAAGATGTCTTAAATTTTTGAATGAAGAGTTTTATAAATGCCTTTTCCATCGCAGTAAGAGGGGGGGTAGCCAGTGGGCAAGTAACTGATCCCTGGCTGGCGGCGAGTTCATCCAGTACCATGAAGATCCACCGGGAGGGAGCAATGCCAAATCTGTCGAGAGTTCAAACGTTTCCCTTTTGGAGAGGGGGAGGGTTCGTGCCAGGGGTCGTCCCGTCACTTGACCATGGTTCAAAAAAGGGGCGCCCAAAAGCTTGTTAGCTGCAGGGCCCCGTTAGTATTCACTCACACATTCCATTGCAGTAAATATGCTTTTATAGCTTATTAAAACATAAGGAATATAATTTATGTTAAATAAGTTCTACAGCAGCAGGTTAAGGATACATTATTTAAAGCAGGACAGAGTTTGAAAAAATTTGTTTTTCATTCTATTCCAAATTATTTGTTCAGATTCTTATGAAGCCTGATTGTTTGATACGAACTTTATCTCGCTAGCAGCAAATAACTATTTTCCGCACAACCAACATCATAAACCTGTAATAAAAGCGCCTTAGCCGCCACTTTCCGGCAAAGAACGAACCCCACTCTGTTCCCAACATTAATAAATCTATCCGAGGCCATAAACTCAGCCCTTTCTTTTATAGCTAGTCGGTCTTATTAACAAACACCCTCCGGAAACTAGTAATTATTCATCTCTCCGCTAGGTGGTGCCAGTAATCGTCTGAATAATACATAAGATTCATATCTTTTAGGAAGAGGTCTTTTCCTGTAGGAAGATATATCCAACCCCTCGTAAATTTATTTACGATTGGCGGCAGACGATATGGAGAACGCAAGCCTTGAATTTTTTTTTCTAAGAGTGTGGAATTTCTCGCTGAAAGCAAGAGTTGTCTCTGCAAGCACCACTGATTTCATACGAGCTATTCAAATTTTCAATTGTGTATCATCGATGGTTGCCAAATAGTAGCTGCTTTTTGTTTTTGATACCTATCAATATTTCATTTGGAGATTAGAGTTGTTTTTTCCCCTTCCGTTTCTTGACGCTTTTAAGACAGAAAGAAAGTAACCCACTCAGCCGTAAATAGAAGAAAAGGAATCCAAATTTCATTTTTGTGTGTTCGATTTTCGATTTCAATGAAATTTATTGCCAAACAGTAGTCGGAAGTGTACAACAAGTGTACTTGAGAAGTGAAAAACAAACCATTACTTGAAAATTGATAAAATTTACATCCTCCCTACATCATTTATACTATAGTATTAAACGTCTGAAATGGAATTAACCTCGAATAAATTTTGCTACATAAATTGTATGTTACTTTCCACTTCTAGTTATCTATTGTAATGTCAAAATGGGGCACCTGGTAAAACTGAAACGTTCTTAACAAATTTTTTTTTCAAGTTTTTATTAGAATGTTATCATTAAGAAAGTTAGCATTAAATTTTTCTTCAAAAAGCAAATTTATGCCTCATATTTAAGGTGAATTCTTCAAGAAGAAAAAGAAATTCAATAAAAAAGTATTGTCGTAGAAGGAAAAATTCCTTGGGTAAAATTAAGTGACATGAAAGGACATTTTTTTTTGTTAGTTAAAATGACAGGCGTATGTCACAGAATTTGCGCATAGCTTAGAAAAAGAATTATTACCATCAAGAGAAATAGTCAAAGAATTTACGACTGACAAACTCCAAGTAAACTACATATAAAATACGTGGCAGATTTCTTATGCATTTTGTAACAGACATATATTCTAAGCATACAGCTTTATTGTTATTATTTTTACATTTAACAGAAAGTACCGAGGACTTTTTTTTTAATTTCAACCTTTCTTTTCATATGAGATTTCTATAGCAGAATAAACAATTAATGGAATAATGATTGTATAATCTTGATCTAAAGTGATTTCTGTTGAAATATATTTTATTGAAAGTAGTTAATAGCTTTGTAATGAGAAACATTTTCTTTCCCCTTGTAGGTTATTTTATTTTAAGGGGATAAAAGACTTCGATGATCAAGTTTCTAAGATATGCACCATGTGTAAATCAGCACATTCATAAAAGTTTGATTCTATAACTTTTTTTTGCATTTCATTTCATTTCAAAATCAGAAAGGTTTACATAAAAAAAGAATCTTTCCCTTTAATATTTTTGAATCAGAATTATTCCGTTTCAAATGTATTTAGAACTCATAAAAGAATGACAGTATTTTTAATTGAAAAATGTAATCTTCAAAAATGTACATTTGGGAAACAAGATTTGTAACTTTGTATTTTGATTCGAAATCCCGTCTTCAGGCTTTAAATTTTAAGATCAATTTATTTTAAGTACAATGAGTAAATGGATACAGAAAATCTTAATTTCTTTCAATACATTTCAAATAAGATTTATAATTATCATACTAGAAATACATACAAATTAATTTTACGTATTAACTTTTATTAATTGAGAGATACTCACACATTTTACAAATGTTTCATTATTTTTTTAATGCACATTCTTTGGGGGAGGGGAGAAGACACCAGATTAAGAAAATATCACGTAGTCAAATTAAAGGAATTTTCAGCAATGGTTGTTTACATGGAAAAATGTCTGCTTCTGATATAAAATGTGCTAACTCTGGACAGGAAAGATATAAACACTTTTTTGGAATTTTTGTTGAAATGAGTTCTTGATTATCTTTGATAATTAATTAGTTAAGTAGTTTACTATGACTAAACTAATTAATTAGCAAGTTTACTATTATTTATGTTTATTTTCTTTTATTTCTTGAAACTTTTCTTCTATTTTAATGAATATATTTGGGAAATATTCTATATTTAAAATGGATATTTTCAAACAAAATTGCAAATAGAAGCAGGTTATTTTTTAGAATTCATATTGAACAGTCGAACAGGAATAAGTGTTGAAATATAGCGTTTGGATTTATTTTATATTAGATATAAAGATTTGAAAATTGCATAAAAAGAAATAGGCAAGGCTTTTCATGAATAAAAAAAAAGAAAATATTTAAGAAATTATTAAAAGTACAGGCATTTAAATTTCTTGCAGCGCAACCCGCGATTTCCACAAACAACGTAGATGTTTCAAAATTTGCGCAACCCGCGATTTCCACAGACAACGTAGATGTTTCAAAATTTGTGCAACCCGCGATTTCCACGGGTTTGCATTTTTCCGACTACTTAGCTGTGTAACCTGTTCTGTTCCTGTTTTAATTTGTTTTTATGTTCATATTTTTATAATCATATTCTATATTTTAAAATAAAAACTCTTTCACAGAATTTTTCTGTTTATTTTAACTCTAAAATGTAGATTTTAATAAGTAGATTTAAAATACGTAATAAAAAAAATACTCAATTTTTGAACCTACTTTGATAAAATAACTACGCAGCTAGAGGTTTTAGAAATGGAATAATTTTATCATCTAAAGATGAAAAAAATTAGCTTATTTCAACTTTTAAAACGAACACATAATTGAGATGTGTACTCTTCTATTTCGGGAAGCCGTTCGTGACCGTTGAATTACTTTTCCAAATTAAACTTTTAAGACACAATTGTCATTCCGCACATGTCACTTTAGTACTCAAACTCGTGATTTGTGTGGTAGTTTACTAATATTAATAAATTGAGATTTGGCAATTTTGAAGAATCTTTTGGTACATATTTACGGCCTCGCGTTCAAACTTTAAATTTAAGAACTAAGAATTATTTTAAGTACGAAATTTTTTAAATATGAATTTTATGAAATTTTATTAAATTTACTCTTATTTTGTTTATTGTTCAAAATAATTTTATAATTCTTCTGCTTTTACTATATATATATCTAACAAAATACTTATACACAAATTATGAAGCCGTACTTCTATGCACATACAATTTTATTTTGATAAATTTTGTTTTTAAATATACATTTTAAAAGTTGGTTAAAAGAATATATTTTATTTGAATTGCTATACGGTTTTATTAGAGGAAAATTAATTCAAAGAAGAAACAGTTATGAACTAATTCAAAACCTTTTCTAAATTGGAATATGTTTTCCCAACATATTCCAAAGGAAAATCCAGTTGATTTAACTGCATTCTCAATTTTCTTATGTTTCACTGTTGTATCCTAATTCTTCTATTTTGCTGTAGTATATTTTATGACAACAGGAGTGTTATGCCTCTTTCAATATTGGTTTGAAAATGTTGAATATAATTTCTTTGATCTGTCACTTTTTATGCAACATAGTTTTGTAATCATTATTAATTATATTATTTTGCTAATAATAAATTACTTTTCTTTCCAGCCTGTTATTCACACAGCGACGCACAGGACTGCTTAAGTAAAAATGGGACCTACTACAACAGAACTTGCTTCGATAGCAACTACTCTATGATTCATAATCTCAGTTCCCTCGTAGTAAATATGACCAAAAAGCCACCAGCGGAGGAATATTTTGGGTAAATGTGTACTTTAATTTTCTTCAAAATATAATGAACTACTATACATGATGAATAAAAATGTTTGAGAAGGGAGGTGAAGGATACTGAAATTTTTCTTCTGCTTTAGAATTTCTTCAACGTTTTGTGCCCTTAGTTATAATCATTTACTGACATATCCTTTAAACATACTAAGGTACTTTCAAAATATTTTTTTTTAAATGGCAATTTCTATGTTACTTTCTCTGTTATTCTGAGCCGATTACCTATATCTGTGAATAAAATTTTTTGAATTCCACAAAAGTATTAAATGGGGAAAGTATTATTAGTACCTTTATTGTTAAACTGCCAGGTCATTAAACTGAATTTCCTATAAACATTTAAACAATAATTTCTTCTGATTTTTGGACTAAGGTATATGAATGCTTGATTGGTTGCATACTTTTTTCATTCTTTATCTACTAAGGAAAGAAAATTTTAAAATACATTCAAAATTATAAAATCCTCCCTGTTTTCTTCGAATGCTAAGATTATTTACTTAGAAGAAATTTACTTATTTTTCTTTATGAAAAACAATATGATATCTATTATAAGTTATGATGGTTATTGTATTTCAGAGTTGAAGTAGAAATCGTGTATTCAAGATTAGATTCTACAAAAGATTGTGCCAAATAAGAAAAATATATGTTGTATATTAAATCTCAATGGTTTTCTAGTCCATACCTAGCAAAATATAGACATGCAATTAGATACTTGTTGCATAAACAGGTTATTCTTAACGATGCTTTGAAATAAGACTTGTCTCACCAACAGTTAAATCTTTTAGATATATTGCACAATATTATTTGAGAACAAGCCACTAGTCGGTCATATAATATATTGATAATGTTTTAAAAGACAAATTTATCACTTCCGCAGAAATTTATTCATTAAAACTTATATAAATAACCTTAACAAATCTATAATTCTAATTTAACACCTCAAGCTATATTTTTTTTTTTTGTTTCATAAAATATTTCTATTCTTTAATAACGGATGAATACAAAGTACGAAGAATTAGAAGCTTAATTTAACTAAATTGATTTTTCACTTCTATAATTTATGTTGAACTTATCTTTTTTTTTTTTAGGCATTATGTTCTAGGTGAATCCTCTGGTATTGAAGAAACAGGGGGAATCCGCTGGTCCCTTGCACTCTGCCTAGTCTTGGCTTGGGTTATAGTATTTCTTTGTCTCAGTAAAGGAGTTCAGTCTTCAGGAAAGGTACGAATGTTTATAATCAACATTAATACTAATTTAATACTATTTACTATATTAATACTTATTACTATTTAAAAAGGGTTGTATCTTCAATCTGTATTAATTATTTAAGTATCAAATAAGAATTTCTTCTGGAGAAGGTAAATGCTTAATACGACTATTAGAAGATAAGTTTTTAATTGTGAAAAATTATCATAGACAAAATTTTCATGTTGAGTTACTTAAGTTGAATGTGGTGACAAAGCTATATAATTAAGACTGTCTTCGCCAAGTAAACAAGAATATGAGCTTAATACGGATAATTTCAAACAGAATAAAATCTCAATTTTCAATAAAATTTGTTACGCTTTAACTCGTATATCTGTTCATAATAGATTCTTTTAAATTTCAAAATGTTGCATAATTGTTTTATTTTTTTCCCAAAAAAGTTTTGATTTAAAAAAAATGTAAACCTTTTTTTTAAAAAATATATCAACCCCAAAAAAGATGAGTATTGATAAAAATTTGGTTTTCTGTAGGATATCGAATACCGAATATAATATTTACAAAAGAGTAATTTTATATATGAAAAAAAGTTGAAGATTCGGTCTTACTCTTCAACATTATGTGAAAACAGCCTTAAAGTTAATTGAAAACCACGAATGGTATAAAACATGCTTTTTGAAATGCAGTTTTAAACATTAAATAAATTTTACTATTTTTGGAAATATTTTTCATGTATCTTATAATATATAAATGATTTATAAAATTATATATTATAAGATAATTAAAAATAAGTAAAATAAAAATGTCGATTGTGAAAATTTTTCCGAAGTACCTAGTAACTTCAGGCTTTGTTAGCTTGATGATTTATAATAACTGCACGTTTTATGGCGAATGAAATTGGGTAAAAATTTCATCAAAAGAAAACTTCGTGTGAAATAATTAGGCATTCACATGGTGAATAAAACAGGATTTCGAAACCCCTTTCCTGTAAATCTTAATGTCATGTGGGAAATTTAGAGCTTGCCTGTGATATTTTAGTCTTTATTTGATCAGAATTTTGAAGTTCAGCTTTAACAACTTTTCGATTATATTCTAGAGCAACATTTATTAAAACAATCAAATTCTCTTTCTGCATTTTAATAAGACCCATAAGTTTTATTCAAAAAAATTTCACGAGATATTTAAAATTAAAGTATAATAAACTGATATTTTAAATGAAAATTCAAGCTGATATAAGAAGATATCTACGTATTTTAAACTTTTTTATAAATCATTTTTACGAAAATGTTGTATTAGAGTTTTTAAAATATAAATCCATGTATTAAAACCCAGAAAACAACAATTTACAGTTCAATAAATATGTATTAAGAAAACAAGAAGCAACAGGAGCAAGAACAAAGAGTCATTTAAAAATATACTGTCAATGATTCGAAAATGAGAGCGACAAGACAACAAATTTGCTTAGTAAAATTAACTTCAGAAATATATTTAAAAAAAAATTACAAAATTTGGCCCTTTAGTGCTTATTTTCTTTCAACATTTTTAGACTTGTATGTGCATCACAATCTCGAGGTACTTACATTTTCCTTTCTCAAAGTGTTTGGTAATTTTGTCACGTGTCATGCTGGGATACTTGAGTTATATTTTGTAAACTCAACACTTCTTTTTGTCAAAAAATTTTTACATTTACTTTATTTACATGTCTAGAATATAGATTACGTGTATTATAAAGTAGTTTACAATATATTTATTCATTATTGCTGTTTTATGATTATTTTATAAAAATGTTAATATTAATAAACTTAATACTTATACATTGTTTTTTTTTTTTCGTTATATGATTTATATATTTAACAATGATAGCTTGTCAACCTGCATATTTATTGTATGTGACGTTATGTAAGGGAGAATATGATGTCCTGGGTATATATTTTTTCGCTTCCTTTGGTCTATACTTTGGTAGTGAGGATGAGACACTTCTATGAATTGGCAATTTCGTGGGGGGCCTTTGGACCCCAAAAAAGAAAACATTGTTTAAGGCGGCAGAAAAGGAAAAATTTGGATTTTGTGGGATTCTTTCCTGATGCTGCAGTATCATATCCTACGTGACCTCTGGGTCAAGCGCCGAGTTTGACGATTGTCAGTTGACCGGCAAAATGTCTCCCTAGCTAGCTTTCATGGTGGAGGCACGCCAAGAATAATACTTTTCCTTTCTCATGGACTCATTTTGACCTTACTTGGACAAGGGTCTCATTTTATCACAAACTTTGACAACTGAGCGAACTGCAACTAATGTCGATTTGCATCCTACAAAGCACTCAAGAATGTAATAGAACAATAATCATTTTAGGGGAAGAGTTGTCTCAAAAAATGTTAATAGGAAACAGTACCATTCCTCTCTTTCGAAATTACCTCCAAAATAGAAAAGTAGAAAAGCCAATAAAAGAAAATAAACATAATCAAAACTTTTCCTGTTCAAAAGCTCGAAAATTTAGATTCTCCATCTTACGTGTCCTAATCTTATGTACGAGCCTCTAAGTCTGAAATTATTTTAATTACCCTCCAAACATATCAAAGTATAACAAAAATAATATGCCGGTTTTTTCTGTGCCTAAAACGATATTTCTTTTAAACCAACCTCATGCCACGCTCATTGTCCTCATCATTTGTAGTTTCACTTCTTCTTCGTCAATTCTAACACATCTTTTGTCCTCCACAATTTCCATAAGGCTCAGCTCTTAACCAAATTTCAAAGACTTATTCCCTTACCGAATTTTGCTTCTTCTAAATCGAATGAAATCTCACGTATCTGTGAAATTAAAGTGTAGGGTGTCAGCTCAGGTGTTTTCAAATGTAATTCAAAAATTTTGTAGCCTGGGTTTTCAATAACCCCCCGAAATAATTCAAAGCGACGTTTCCCGATTTTGATCTGCAAACCAAAAGTTTTAACCCGGTTTCTCGTCCTCACGCTTTTAAAATTTTTTTGTTTTCCTGCCCCTTTTTAAAAATTCCATTTAAAAATAACTTTGCCACCCCCTTGGTATTTCCAATATCTTGTCACCCCCCTTCTTTTTTTTGCCAAAACCAAATTTATGCAAAAAAAAGGAAAAAAAAGGGGTTTTTTAAAAAAAATTTTAAAATTTTAAAAAACCCAAAAATCAAGAAAAAGTCCCTTTTGAAACCCGGGGGAAAGGAAAGTACAGACAACCCGGAAAAGAAAGATAATTTTAAAGCGTGATGGGTTTTTCCCTTTCCTTTGTTTCCCTGCCTTTGATTTTGGGTTTCCCATTATTTGGGAACCCGGAATGTGTTGATTTTTTTTTTTCATTTTTGGTACGTAAAAGTTTTTTTTAATTTTTGAAAATTCCCCAAAAAATTCAGAACAAAAACCCTAAAAAAATTTTGGGGAGAAAAAAAAAGAGTAGTTTTTTGAAATTTTAAATTTTTTAAAAAATTTTAAGAAAATTTAAAAATTTCAAAACGTTCCATGGTTTTTTATTTTTTTAAAAAATTTTATATTTTCAACTTATTTAACTTTTTTAAGCAATTTTTTCAAATGTATGCATAATGTAAAGTTTTATATGATAATTTACAAAATATGGGGAAACGCAAATTTTATATGAAAATTTGAATTTTTGATTTCCCTACATAAAAAATTTTAAATTTTTTTTTTTCAATTTTTCACGTTTTCTACAATGCATCCAAGAATTTTTGACTATACATTAGATGAACACTTTTGAAAAGTTTTGTTAATAATTCGACAAAAATTGCAAAAGCATGGAACATTTTTTAAATTTGGTTTCGAGGCAAATTTTTATTCTGGGGAAAAACAGCTTTTTTTTTTAAGGAAATTAACTTAGTTTTTTTTAAAAAAAAGGATTTCAAATATAAATTTGAAATTGAAAACAATAATATCATCCAAATATAAGATAGATGCAGAATGTATATATAAGGTTCTGAATATTTATTGTAACAGTCGCATTGACACGGGGTATATACAGTGAAAAAAATTAAAGTTTTTGGAACTTAAATTACTGAAGAAATTACAGAATGTATTTCATTATTGTTTATCTCAACCACATAGTATATTATACATTTCATTAATCACAATGAGTAAAAATAAAGTATTTCAATACGATTACATTAAAAAATTTCAACTTTTTCGAGGAAAATTGATTTTAAAAAAACAGCTTTTTTTATTTAAAGGAAAATAACTTAGTTTTTTAAAAAAATTAAAACCATAAATATATTTTGAAATTGAAAACACTAATACATAAAATATAAAAGATGCAGAATATATATATAAAGATTCTGAAAATTTTTATTGTAACATCCATTGACACGTAATATATACAGATATAAAAATTGAAGAAAGCAAGAACATTCTAATATAAATTAGCAGAATGAATTTCATTATTATTTCATTAACCAGATAATATTTATATATTTCATTAATACAATGAGTAAAAAAAAAAGATTTAAAATGATTAAATTACAAAAATTAAAAAAAATAACAAATTCAACTGCAATAACTAGAAAACTGCTTGCTAAGTCGGGATAAAAATTTAAAAAAGCACCGGCATATAGGCGACTGTATTGGTGGTTTTTTTTCCTTTTCTTTGTTTTGAGAAAGTTTTTTTAAAATGCGCGTTTATCTTGTCTTTCAGCAATAGTCAAAGAAAACTGTCATTTGGCATGAGTCCTCTTCTTCAAGAGATTTCACATAGCCCAAATTGTGCTTTTCGATGGATCTGTTACTTATTTCCAGCCCCTTTGGAGACGAAAAATTTTTTGGACATTTCGCCAAATGCAGCTATGAACTTTCATTGAATTTTGCGTTTTGCCTGCACGCACTTTCAAGAATGGGTCGGGTAAACGTTGATAAACGGGCATAATTTTCTCCACTACTTGTGCCGAAAAATAAGCATGGAACTGTGTGACTCGGGGGTTTCACCTTCTATATCTTTTTATAGAAACAAGATGTTTCCCCCTTCGGGACATTGCCATGATAGGCTTTTGTCAGTTGACGAGCAATGATCAGGCGGATATATGGCAGTTTTCATTTTATTGGTATTGGGAACATTATTTTTATTCCCTTTTCTATAGAAATTTTGGGAACTTAGTGATGTTTTTATCTGTAAGGCTTTTTTGCTTACGTCCATAAAGATCATTTTTTTTCACCTTCCATTTTTTTCACTTTGTTGCGTAACGATGTGTCTAGCCTCTTCGCAATATGATTGGGGACTCTTCCTTTTGATTTTTATATCAGAACCATATTTTTAGTCCGACAAAAATAGAAAATTTTTTTGAGTCACCATCACACTCAGCATGGAACAAACTCATTTGGCAATCACTAATTGACCGTCTCCACATAATCGGGCAGATGCACCCCATGGCTCCAGAAGTTCCATCAAATTTTTGTCACACCATCCGCTTCCGCCTTTGTGAAACTCTGCACCATTGACCATATCTCGACCGTAACTGCACAATTCTAAAGTATTTCGACAACACTTCAAAGTCAAGGACAAGTCCACTAAGGACATCGATGATTATTCCCAATCCTAGGTTAGATGGTCCCGCTTTTTCCGTACCATCATATGACACACTCACATCAATTATTTTCTGACTTTTTAGTGAAGCATCAACTTTACGTGAGCTTTTTAGCTGCTTGAAATTTACATTTTTTCTTTTACCCTTTTTTTTTTCACGGATAAGTTGTGAGATTTGGCAAATTTTTTGGTCCATTGTTGGATGTTGAGCACAGATGAAAAGTTTTCCAAAACAGCATGCCCCCCGCCTATGGATAGAAGGCACCACTACTTTCTGTTTTTATCATGTGAATTTTTTGGCCCCCTTTTTTTGAAACCAAAACACTTTCCCTAGCTTTTATGACATGATTCGCATAAAAATTCCATCTTTGTAGAATCCCCCGGGAAAGGGTTTTTTAACAAGGGTACAGTTTGTAAATATTTACAAGGAACTTTCGAAAATTCAGAAAACACAGCCTTGTGGGTGAAAAAAATAGCTTGCCTCAGGTTGAGAAGATGTACCGGTTCAGATAATGGGTCTCTGCAATGTTATACTTTTCGTTTTTTTATCAACAGTTTCAGGACACTTCGCCATCGCTTTTGCTATTTTAGCCAACATTTTCTCCTTTTTGTAGGACGACCTTTTGGGTTTCTATATCTCGATGATATAAATCCATATATTTGTTTTAAACAACAAAGTTTAAAAAAGAACTTTAGTTCTGAAAAGAACCTTTTTTTTTGGTAAAATCAATATAAAGTTTGAATAAAATTGAACGAAAAAAAGCAATGCAAGTTCGAACGAATTGTAAACAAAAATGCCAATTTTGGTCTCAGATACAGTTAAAAAAAATTGTTGCCATCCAGACCTTCAAAATTATCACTTAAAAATAAAAAATTTGAGAGGTATGTCTACAGTATATAAAATTCGCACTATCAAAGCATGACGTTTTTTTTAGCATGACATCAAAAGTAAACAAAGGGGGGTGGTCATGGATACAAATCGAAACTACCCCTAACTCAGTAAAAAATGAAACCACAAAATTTTTTTTTGCGTTTGATAGAGAGACTAATATAATATTAAAATAAGTCAAAAAAATTTTTTCGATATTTTAGTCAATTTTTCACATTTTAACTGTCCACTGTAGCCTTAAAAACTGTGTAAAATGCTTTTGGAACTCTCATTTTAATCAAAATCTTAACACTTATTCAATGCAACCTTTTTTTATGTAATTTTAATTAATTTTACTTTTTACTATAATTTTCACATTACTTTCATCTTCTCTTATTCTGAATCTAGCTATAAAGTTTTATTATATTTTGAATTTCTTAAGGGAAGTAACCTTTTTTTGGTCTTGTGCTGTAAAAACCACCACCAGTTCAGAATACTGGGGGAACGAGCGGAAAAACTGAGATTGGGGAAAATAAACGGGCACGAGTGGTATAGGTATCGGGCCGTGGTTTTCCTTGTCACGAGTTCAAGCCTGTACACAAAGACCCACCGTGTAGGGGAGGTACGAAATCTGTCGAGAGCTGAAACGTTTCCCCTTGGTGTGGTGTGGTAGTTAGGGGGAGGGGAGGGGTGTCACTGGTGTCGTCCACGTCACTTGATCATGGTTCAAAATTGTATGGTCCGTCGCCAAAAGCCCTCGTGTAGCTGAACAGTGTGACGTGAATATTCAATCAATAGGAAGATAAACAGCCACTAGTGAAATTCGATTTTTTTAATTCAAAAGACATTTTGTATTTCTGCCTGTATCCTCTTTCTTAAAATGACGTTTAATCGGTTTTAAAGGGTTATTTGATGATTTGACATGTATATTTAACTTATGGCTTTTTATGAATCTGATTATTGGTGTCTTTGTATAATTCAACCACGGTAAAGAAAGAAATGTTTTTTTAACTTTTATCAAACTGCTTGAACTTTTTATGTTATACCATATTTTTTCTTTCGTGTGTTCCGGTACATGTAATTTCAGAGATGTAAAAAATACCCAAAATGTGCTTAGTTTCACTTTTTATTATTTTATCTTTCGAAATGAAAAGTTTAGTTTTTAATTTTTTTCAAAAGAAAATAACTTTTAAAATATACTAACAAAATTTTACTACAACATTTATATACTCATCTCTAATATTTATACAGACGTGATTTTTGATTTTGAAAATTGTATTGCCTAAAATTGCTTTTAACATCAAGGCTAATCAAATAATTTTTTTTCTTTTGAAATTTGTTTTAATTATTTAAAGTTTACAAATATATTTAATCTTTGAGGGAATATTAGTGTTCTAACGTATAAAATGGCAGACTTTTATATTTAAACTTTGCTTCCTTTTTCATTAAAAGGAGGGAGAATAAGTTTCCGAACGAAACTTTTTTCCGTGTCAGTTGCTTCCTACAATGGGCAAACGAAGCAACTTCATTTATCTCATTTATTAATGTCACTATATGGAAATCTTAAAATTTCATGAAAAAAAAAGACAAAGAATTTTTGAAGTTTGTCTTACGATAGTTTTTAAGGTCTAGTTTTGGCTATTAAAGTATTATCTTCGAATTGTTATGCATGAAATGTTCCTTCTTGAAATAATTTTTTACCAGTAGCTTCTTTTCTTGCGAAACTTATAACAGTTCGTGATGCCATCTGTTGCTTGTAAGATGCATCATTTATACTGCATTTATTATATCTCATTCTCGCCATACAAATAATTTCTGATTATAGGATACATTTCGAAGGTATAAAATTTTTGGACATTTTAAAAAGCAAATCTTTGGAACAATAATATATTATAAGTATTTTAAATATACGCATTACAGGTGGAAGTTCATAAACAAATATTAATAATAAAACTATCGATTTATTTTAATATAATGAGTTGACTAACAATCTCTATCTATATTAATACAAAATAAAAATGCAACTAGTATCTATTATTTAAAATGTCATTTTTATTATACTGAAACTTTATAGAAAAATTATCAAGGAACCTAATATTAATAAAATTTTCAATATATTTAATCTATAATTGTAATCTATACTCAGACCTACATATTGTGGGAAGGCTATTGGTTATTTAAGATATATTTGTATTAATAGTGTTCCTGAAATCAAATTTCAAAACAGATTTTCTGGTATGTGACCTTTCTTTATGTTCCCGTGGAAATTATTCACTAAGTAAATAAATTTTTATGGTTAATCCTTTAATTTTATCAAGCTTTTAAGTCAATTATATAAAAATGTTAGTAAACTTAAGCTAAAGAAAACATATAAGTTTTTTAAATAAAACCATTATTCTCTTTATTTAATATAATTATAGGAAATTGGTTTTCTTCTTACAAGTAAATCGAAATAAATGAATACATGTTACAGTTATAACTGATGCATTGAACAAGTGCAGTGTTCAATGATACATTGAATCTCATCGTATAAAAGTGAGATCCTTATAAAATTAGAGCAGAGGAAAAGCTGTATTAAAATAATAACTAGTAATTCGTAAAGTTGATATACTTCATGAATATTTTTTTTAATTATAAGCTGTATTATATCATGAATTATAAGCAATGGTTAAACACATAGACAGATACACAGACATATTATTTTGCAGATTTGAAATTTATATATAAATTTAATCATTTATTAATAAATATCAAAAATAAGAGTTATCAAACGTTAACATCTTGATCAATTCAAATTCAAGATGAAATAGTTCTCAGAAAAAAATAGCATAAGCATCAGCCTTTAAAAAAAACTGTTCAAAGCAGAATTTTAGGAATTAAATATTACTTAATTTAAATATTTTTTCAAATTTTTTTCCGAACTTAATGGAGGGATTATTCACTTTAATGAATGGTAGGAACATTTCACTACAAAAATAAATAAATAAATAATCAAGCACATAGCCAATATTTTAAAATATAGAGATTTTGGATATAAAGGTACATAGATGATTACCTCAAAATTAACACTATACATTTTTGCTTCAAAAGCTGCTTATTAATTCATACCTTTTAAGTTGTTAAGACTTTTTTTTTTAATTAGGAATGAAATATAAGATAACTACAGTAGTATTATTTTGCAGAAAATGAAAATATATAGAATTAGTATCGATAGTTCGGAACCCTGTTTTGCATAAATGGATATTTTCATGATATTAGTGTCACTTAGATTAGAATAATGTATAAAATTGTTTTAAGGACATTGTGACAAAACAATTATTTAAATACAATATTTGGGAAAAAATTAATTTAGAAGAACCTTTTTAAAAATTTTCCCTCTTTTTGAAAAAATATTTCTATTATAATAATATTTTGCTTGTATAGCTCGGATCTCTGTACAGAGGTTCAACTATGTTTTTTTGAAAAATTCACATTATTTTCAAAGTTACCACCAATTGAAATAATTATCGGCGTTTTTTTTAAAAAATTTCTCCCTCTGTTGTCGTAAAACATGGAAAAACCCCAAATTTCTAATTTAAATATATATTTCAAACATTCCAGTTGAGCCTCTGTGAGAGGTCTGAGCTATATAGAGGCAAAATATTATTAAAATAGAAGCTTTTTTTCGCAAGAGGAGAATATTTTGAAAAAGGGTCATTCTTTTGTTCATTTTTGTCAAAATATTGTACTTAAATAATTTTTTATTGTAATACTATTCTTAAAACAATTTTATATACAGTTTCTAATCTAAGTGACAATAAGTATCATAAATATTATCCATTTATACGCTTGTGCAAAATCACGGTTCCGAACGTAGGCGGATACCTTAATATAAAAACTTATTTTATAAAACTTATTTAAAATAATGAATCAAATGAATATAAGTTTCAAATGAATATAAGTTTCCAGATAATGTGTGGATGCAAATGAATCCCATTTATTTAGTGTGTTTTTGTATGTGTACAGGTTGTGTATTTCACTGCATTGTTCCCGTACGTGGTGCTGGTGATCCTGTTCTTCCGAGGTGTGACTCTACCCGGTGCCAAAGAAGGAATCCTTTTTTACGTCACGCCCGACTGGAGCCGATTGGCAACAGCCCAAGTGAGTTACCGTCAAAAGCTTTCGTTTTTCAAAATTTTTGTAATATTTTAATATTAATTATAAAAAGGATCGTGAGAGTGTAATCTAGTTCAGTTTGTGCACAAGCATGTATCTGTAATACAGTGACAATTATAAAACTGAGCCATAAGAATGATTAGGCTGCTATTTTTGTGGCCCCAACTGAAAAAAAAAATACCATTTTTTACTTCTTTAAAGATTACAAACACGGCAGTAGAAGGTCATTAATATCTGCAATCCACGAACTTGCTTAAGTTTCATGCTATTTTCTTGAATATATATATATATTAATTAAATCAGGCTCTCAAAAAGATAATTATTCGAGTTAAATATAAAATTTTACATAATTTGTTTTTATATTAAGTAATTATTAGAATCGATAAAGTAAACAAAACAATGATAAAAATGTTGTGTTCGCATTGGGAATAATACGGTTAAAAGGCGCTATACTTATAGATGACGAAAACACACGGCAATTTGAGAAGCTAATCCCTAAATTACTATATTTGTTGATAGAAATATTTCTTGGTAAAGACTTTACTAAAATATGTTTAACTAAATCCACTATTATGTATGGAGTTTAAGTTCTTAAAATATTTAAAATTGATCCATATAATATCTGAACTTATAGCTTATAAAACAAAAGTAACATTTAAATAGAATTGTTTTTTAACCATACATGTAGAGTATGCTAATTCTGTGACATTAGTGAAGATATTTTTTAGGAAGTAAAACGGATTATATATATATATAATATAAAATTGCAAATAATGAAATGAAGTTTAAACAGTGTACAACACAATAAATTGTAATACCTTAACATTTAGGCTAAAATTTTTCTTTGTCTTCTGATGAGGTGGGATTGATGCGAAAATTGTAGAAATGGGTACAATTAAATTGGATATCCATATCGTAGTTTGCCATTCTAGTAAATTTCCATGTGATGATCTTGGTCGCAGTAGCATAATGGCCAAGATAAAGGACTCGTAGCCGGCGTGTCAAGGGCTCGAGCCCAGTGCCGCTGAAGACCCGCCGTGTAGGGGAGCGATGCACGTTAAATCTGTCAAGAACTCATATGTCCTCCCGTTATTATAGTGTGGTAGTTAGGAGAGGGGGTGACATCTCAGGTGTCGTCCTCGTCACTTGACAATGGTTCAAAATTTACGAGGTCCGTCGCCAATATCCCCCGTGTAGCTGAACAGCGTGACTTTAATATTCACACTCCCTCACTTACATGTTGATATGCTTAACTTATGTTGCTAAAGCTGTCAACTTTTGTGTAAGTGTTCTATGTTTAAAATTTTTTGGAAGCTTCATTAAAATTTCATATTACTGAAATGAACTTGACTATTTTATCAATTGATTCCTCAGAAACGATTTTACATTTGTTGCGACTTTTAGAACCGAAATCTTTGCTGTAGAGTTCCATACAGATTTTGAATACTGGTCTTCATTTCTGAAACATCTCAACTTGAGTGGTGAATTGAATGTTTACTATTCTAGCTGAGCAATCATGTGAATTAAATATTTACAGAAATAAAAACGAAAAAGTGGATAATATATAATTTCCATCTTAAAACCGGGGCTTACAATATTTTCCCAACAGCTTTCATTTTGTTTTGGGATAATTTTAGATTGAATCTACTAACTAAAAAGTAGAGTATATGTAAAATTTTCGGGAGTGATTAATAAATTGTATGCGTATCATTTAATGGCAAGCCAAAACGAAATGAATGACTCCAAAATGAAAATTGTTCAAACATGTTTGTATTTTTCAGTATTATGCCAGAGTATGCATTTTCAAACTTTTTACATGCTTCGCCTATCTTTAGAAGAAAATTTTTAACCCTCTCTGTCTGCTGTAAAAAATGTTCTAGTAAAAATTGATTGACCGAGAGATGATGCTGCTTCTTGAAAATGACTAATTTAACCACAACGATATCGCTTCGCGGGAAGATGTTGTTTTTCGTGAAAGGATTGCATGCTTAATTATTTTATTATTTTATGTCGTAGTTTGTATTTGAGAACGTAATGTATGAAATGAATTTGTAAAATCATACTGTGTCTAAGGAACATGAAAAAAAAAAAAGGTTATATCGATAAAAAATGCTCGTTATTCCCAACAGAACCATAGGATCATAACACTTCGAACTAAATAGTGTTCCAAGTTTAACCCATTTGTGATTGTTGATGTAAATAACTGCATTAGCTATCAAATAATTGAATAAATCACTGAATAAATGGGACCTATACGTTCACATTCATATGCAACCCTAATAAATTTAAACTGGTTCCTCTCGCAGTAAGCAAGTCTTCCAATCCCGAGCTTTCTTCCCGGCAATCTGCATTTATTTTGAAAGAACCATAATTTAATAGCAATACATATATATAATCATTATTTTTAGGTATGGGGAGACGCTGCCGTCCAGATTTTTTTCGCTCTGAGTCCAGCCTGGGGAGGTCTCATTACCCTATCCTCTTACAACAAATTTCACAACAATTGTTACAAGTAAGTTGATTTTAATTTTAATTATTCGTAAAGAAATGTGTGTGCATTTAAAAAAAGAATTGTCATGAAAATTACGTTATGCTAAAACTACTATACCCACAAACATATTTTTAAATATTCTAAATATGTAACTAAAATTCTGATATAGTTGTAACGTACTTTTAAAAATTATCGTTTTATTCACAAAGATACAACTTTATCTCCCTACAAATATGTTCTCAAAGTTACTCTTTTTTCCCCTTCAAACTTTAGTTCAAAAGTAGTTTAATCATATATATATTTTAAATTGAATTTAAAAGGTGAGGATGGTAAAGAGAAAAATGTTTTTTCTCCTCTAATACTTAAATTAACCATATAATTTGATTTTAGAATTCAATAATAAATACATTTAGAGCATTCTTTTGTGCAGTATTTCTCATAATCAATCTTTATTGATTCCTGTAATAACTTTGTTGTATGTTTTTCAATTATTTGTAATTTTATTCTTAAATTAAAATGACAAATTTTATAAACACGTTTGCTTACACATATCGCTTAAATTAGAAGGATAGAAGTGCATCATTTTAAAGTATGGCGTGTAAAGTCTTTTGATTATGTTATCTTTTAATATAATATCACTTATTGCGATCTAATAATTACATCTATTACTGTAATTTGAAAAAGTGGAAGTTATCTTCAAGATTACAATTGCTAAGAGAATACTAATTCCTTTGTAAAGTTTGATATTTTTTACAGCACTTGCGGTTAATGCATTAACTTTATTTATCCAAAGTATAACAGCTTTTTTGTTTATTAAATTTGAATAATCACTTTTGAATAAATAATCGACATTTGTAAAATATTAATATGTAATCGACAGCTACAGAGGCCTAAATAAGTTGAGAATGAACGATTTGTTTTTCCTAGGGATTCTCTGATCGTGTCCATCAGCAATGTCCTGACGAGCATCTTCGCCGGTTTCGTCATCTTCTCGGTGATTGGCTACCTGGCTCACGAGCTCAACGTCAAAGTGGACCGGGTGGTGGATGAAGGAGCGGGACTTGCATTCATTGTCTATCCGGAGGTAGTGGCCCGCCTCCCTGTGGCACCCCTTTGGGCATTCCTTTTTTTCTTCATGTTGCTCACTTTGGGTCTGGACAGCCAAGTAAGTGACCGTTTCCTATTTGTGAAGAATATAAATATTATTGGGAAAAATATTTATTTTTAAAATAATCATTGGGTTAAACTATATTACATTTCAATAAATTTCAATAAAATTAAATTATTTGCTACAGAGTTTTACGATTAAAAAGCTACCTCACAAATCTACATGCTCCTCAGGTCCTCACCTCCTTTTGGAAACTCACTATCAGCGACTCCGAGATACGCGAATGAGTATACTTGTCTTCTCTATGGTGTTTATTATCTTTGGTATAGCCGCAGGACACAAGTGGTCGCTGGCGTTGAATCAATCAAATCTTGGGTTAGAGTTCTGGTGACCCTAAAGTGTAGAGAGCTCTAAGCTCCAAATCTTCACATTGGCGTGTTGTGGAAGTTTGGAGAGTGGGCTGCTAATTTCCGGTATCATTCGCTTCAATTTATACTATAGTTCAAAATTACTAGATCCCTTGACAATATCCCTTGTGCTGCTTCATAATGTAGTTTCAATAAACAATCAAGCAATCAACCCATATACTACCACTTGTACGTTTGGTTGATGCCTTAGCAATGTTTTATCCTCAAACTTCCTCCTCAGCTAATAAGTTACTTTTTTCATCTTCATTGTTTCCCTTTAAGTCTAGAGCATAATCTTCGTTATTGAAAAAACAATGGGCGCTTGCCTCCATTTAGCCACAAACAATTTTCTTTCACATATTAACAAACCCAGTTTTAGAGAAAAATTTGCATAAGATTTTATTATTTTACTAGAATTCTTAGCAAAATATACTTTGATTTAATAATTAAATATCCATAGTAAATAAAATGGAATTCACTTAAACTGCTAAGTATACGAACTGCAAAATTCGTATTGACTCGTTATAAGAGTAAGGTGAAAATAGATTGCTCTACTTAGTTTTCGAATCTCATTTATTATATCCGTATCCTTTGAGACGCACAAAAGACACCCACTATTGTACTCTTCTGATTAATGTGCTGACAGGTATATTTGTCATAATAAGCATTATAAATAGTATCCATGATTAATTGCTTGTTTGAGTAATTCGTTCAATTTTATCTTATTTTTTCAGTTTGCTCTTTTGGAAACTGTGACTACAGCTATACTGGATCGTTTTCCAACTCTTCGTGAAAAGAAAACATGGGTTGTTTTCTTCCTCAGCATCTTGGGCTACAGTGGAGGCATTATATTCACCACAAACGTAAATTTTCCTTTCATTAAAAAACACGCAGTCATCAACAAGTCATTACTCTACATGTTTACTTCATACTCAACTGACTCATAGCAAAATACATGACTAACCCTTTAATTTGAAAAATTCTCCTAATTAATATTAAGATGTCTCAATAAGTGCGAATAAAATATAGTTTAAATCAAGTAATTGAAAAAAAAATTAAATTGGCCGTTCTTTGTTTTTAAAAAACATTTGGTAGTAAGAAGGATGCGCTTGAAAGCATTTAATTCTAGTGCAAATTAGCAATAATATTTAACGGTTTTTGTTTTTGTTTGATAAATGTTAATGGTAAGAAAACATAGACATAAGAAAATCAGACTCAGTTAATGAGTTTTTTTCCTGAAAATGAAAATTGAGTTATTTTTGCTCATGAGCAATTCTTAAGGTATTTTTAACTGATACTCACAAATGGAATGTTTTTTTTTTAATTACGAGTACAATTATTTAGCTACATGTCTAAAAAAAACTTTTATAGACAACCTTCACAGACAAAGGGAATTGAGTCTTATCTTGATAAGACAGCTTAGAAATAGTGCACCATGAAAAAGTAAAATATTAATGATTTAATTTAAAGTAACAAATACGGTCTGACCGAATTTTCGATTACAAATCAATCTATGTCCACATGTTCCATTATATGTTTGTATTAACATGGAATGTCTATAAGATGTTCGTTCATTACTACGATTATTTGTATGTTAAAATGATATGTATTTGCCTTTGCAATGATAAGTTGAACTTGGGGATATGATTACAAACGAATTGGCACAACATTTTAATAGCAGACGAATCATAGATCAACCTGTAACGCCATGATCTCGAATCCGGAGACACTACAGAGATACAGAGAGAGGTTGCCTTATGCTTCGTCATACTGGTTCTGCACCTGTATTATGCTTTGGGGAGGTGTTGCGTTGAACTCTCGAACTTTCCAATTCGTTTTGTCCCAAATAATAACAAACCTACGCTGTGCATGTTAAGTTTTGGAATTTGCTGTTTTGTCTTACCTTCATAATTTGTATGAACTTCTGTTCCAAAGGAACAATGTGAACCCATATGTAGTATGCAATGTCCAAGACTTGTTCGTCCATCAGTTAGAATTATTGCTTTGCATTTACACTCTCAAACTATCGCGTATCGAATACGTTTAGTTGATTGTTGGAAAACGATGTAGGCGATATCACCACCCACTGCCATAATAGATTAACTGTGACAATATGTGAAGGTCGCAGGGGCTGAAGTACTCGACCAACTTTGCTATCGCCTCTGGAATAACCATTGCTCAGTGCTAAGATGTATAGTTGCTTTTGTTGCAGTTGTGGCGGCAATACACTATACTGCCTTAATCATTTTCCTCCTCTCGCAGAAGGCTGTATATTTAATAATTTTCATTTGTTCTGTGACATCTCTTACGAGTAAATTAGACTTATTTGAATTTATTTAACTACGTGTGTCTCCTTATTGGAGCTGCATTTTGGATGGCCAATAGTGCAGATATACAGATTAATTACATCTACAATAACTAACTATTAATAACTAGCTAACATAATGAAAGAACAAACGAACTAAATAACTACGATTTTAACTTTTAGATAATGCACAAACAGATTAATTCCTCTTATTCATTTTATTTTAGGCTGGTGTCTACTGGTTGACATTGTTTGACAAATATGCTGCCAACTTTTCGGTCCTAATAATTGCAATTTGCGAATGTCTTCTGATATCTTGGAACTATGGTATGGAAATAAAATCTTTCCTTTTGTAATATATATATATATATAATTTTAATAAATCGTTTAAAATAAAAGTATCTATAATAGACAAATGTTAGCTTAAAACTCACATTAAATTACTAAATATAATAAACATGACTATTTTTAGAGACATATACATAATTAGTTATTAAAATTTATAATATACCTTTTCAGGCATGCATATACCATATTTTATGAATAACCGATTACAATACGACTTTTTGGCTTTTCACAATTTAGCTTGAGAAAATTATATGCACTTAAAAGTATCATACACCATAATTTTCTCATCCAACTGTTAATACTCTAATTATTATTAAATATGAGAATAAATAGAAATTTTTTTTAAAAAACGTCAATATACTTGAAAAAAATATGGAAATCGATAATTTTAATCAGGAAATGTAACTTTAGGTAACAAAATATAAGGGAACAACGATATATTCATATATTCTAAGATATTTATATTATTGTCATATATAAAATTTTTGATCTTTATAAAAATAATTCTACAAGATGTATATATACGCTTTACCATTTTTTTATGATTCATTAACGAGGTAACGGGGAAGTCATTGACATTAGTTTTTAAATTAACTTTCATATGTGTACTTCACTTGCACTGTCTCACCGAAAACATCTGTATGGAATATTTCCAAGAAATTTATTTTAACGCTGTTAGTACCTTTCACCATTTATTTAACTCTCAGATTAAAAAAAAAGAAGAAAAAAAAAACCCACACAAATTGGGAAGTCTGAGCCTAGAGTAAAAAAATCATCATTGAATTGCAACAACATGAATTTATCGTTAAAGTAAATTACATAAATATTTTAAATCTAGCTCACATTGGTTTAATTTTCTAGGAAAACATACACATTTACTTTTAGAGTCCCAATATTTTATTTAGATTACTCATTTAAGATATTTATATCAGTTTTATTCTTAAACTTAAAATAGTTTTTCAACGTTATGAAAGAAATGAGTCTTTTTTGTGAGCGTTTTTTCCCCCTAAGATTGAATAATAAAATTTTGTAGAACTTTTCTTGACGAAACCATATGTTCAAATTTATAAAATGTAGGCTTCTCTTGTAATAGAATTTGTTGAAAATTATTTGATTGAATACATTTTAAATTAATTGAAATGAAATTTTAAATATTTTGTGTAGAATTGCAGTGAAGAAATTTTAATGTATTTAATAAATATTTTATATAGAATTTTCTTAAATGCAAAAATTATTAGGATTTAATCATTGTTCTTGCTGCTTGTTTTTCATCAATATTCCAAAATGAACAGAATTATTTTTTAAATTCTCATTGAATTCTTTATACAAGCTACCGTAAAATCCAGCGTATAACGCACACTTTTAACACAAAAAATAAGGTCAAATTTTAAAGGTGCGTGTTATACGCCGAGTATAAGAACAATATCTGTAAAGTTAACAAAAGAGATGTGCATAAAAAAAATTCGAAATACTCATATCTAAATACTGTTGCATTTAAAAGAAATGACATGCCGTATGAACTAAAGGAGTTGTTGTTCTAAAATATACAATTTTTCAGAAGTCTGGGATAATACCTCGAATAAATTATTTCAAAACATAAGAGTACTGCACACGTATATTCTGGGTTTTCATAAAGAAGGAGGGTGGGGGGGATGAGCGTTATACGGCGAATAAACAAAAATGCAGCCTGAAAGTATAAATGCATGTTATACGCCGGATTTTACGGTACTTCTTCCTCCTCGTATTGAAAAAAAATGATTGTATATTATGATAAGAAATATGAATTGCATTAAAATTAAAGTGTACATTTAAAAAAATTGATAAAAAAAGTCTTTAAGCCCCTAAAACTCCTAAGAATCGAATTAGACTTAATTTATAATCAGTAATTAATCATCAAGAATGTTTAATTAATATGTAATATTTGTTTATGGATGTTTAATTAATAACTAGCTATAATTCTAACAATTAATATTTACTTTCAAATACTTTTCAAAACCATATTATTTGCAATGTAACTATTATAAAAAAAAGTTATAAAACATATAAAAACTCTAAAGAATTCAAAATAAATAATTTATCACAATATTGTAATCTTAATTATTTAATTTTGATTTTATAATACAGGAGGAAAAAATTTCTCCGTGATGTTGAGAAGATGATTGGTACTAAGTCATATGCTTGGTCATTATTCTGGACTGCGATGTGGAAGGTACTTACTCCGGCTACATTGGTGGTAAGAACTCTTTAATCTTATTTATTAGTAATTTAATAGTAATATACAGAATTATAATTTTGAAAATATTTGCAAAATATAATACATGTCCGGAAAAGAAAAAAAAAAGTGAAATTTTGACTTTTTTTAATTATTTTCTCAATATTTTATTTTTAAACTAACTTCCTTTCATGCAACTTTTTCCTGATGAATATATATGTTATGTTGCATTGTTGTTGCTAATGCCACCTGTCTAACGGTGTTAGATCGAGGCCCACGAAGAAATTTTTCATTTTTCATATCCGTAGTTTTGAGCACCATACAGGTAACAGTACGATTTGGCTCGGTTCCACCCCAAATTTGAAGTAGTGCATCCTGGAGGTAGTCAGGGGCCTCTCACTTCTCTTTCCCTTCCAACCTCACCGGAGGACTTGCGGCTCAACGGCTATTTAGAGCGGGGGTGGCCAACCCAAATGACCTCGCGGGCCACTTCGGAAGAACTTAACTATCCAGATGGCTGCGTATAAAGATATATATCTTTATAATAGATTTGGATCCATTACAAACATTTGTTGGAGTGAAAATTTAAAACAGATTGATATAGTATTGTTTTCGTTGTTTTTCATGTATACAAACATAGATAATATAATAATAATAATGCAATGATCAAATAAAGTTTAAATTATTTAATTGGTGAGATATCTGTTTCTCAACTCTTTCACTTTGTTTTTGCAATTCGATCTCGCTGCATGTGTATTTGCGTATCGTAATTGATGTTTCAGATTTTCATGCGTTGAGTTTGAGCATGGTTTATGTTTGATAAATTTCAATTTAGAAAAAAAAATAGATTCGCAGTAACAGAAGCAATGTGATAAAATAATAACAGTTGTGAGATTTATTTTTTACAAAAAAAAAAAAAGATATATCTTTGAACGAAAAATATTGCACAAAATAGCCCAAATTTGTAAAGTTGTAAGGAATCTAGTGGGCCGCAAAATTATTCAAGGTGGGCTGCGGGTTGGACACCCTTGATTTAGAGTACCTCCATGCCGCAAAGACACTATAACATTTACAAACATCCATGCCTTGTCCGGGATTCGAACCCAGGCCCTACAGCCCAGCAGTCAGCCTCACTAATCACTCATATCAAAACATTTCCGTATTAAATGGCATATACTTGTATATTTCCTAGTATTTATAACCTAATATTGCATAACTTGCATCATAACAGTTAAAATGTAGTGATTGTATAGGATCTGACAACTCTTTTTTCCGAAAAGTTCCTTCATCAGTAGTTTTTAATTTTTTTATAAAATTCTGTGTTGAAACAGCATGTGGCAGCGGATATTTTGAATCAAAAGTCCTCATAAAATAGGAGAAAGGGGGGAGACACCCTCGAGGGAATGAGGTAATCAATCGGATAAATAAGGATAACAAATTTGAACAAGGCATAAGGAAAATGAGCTAAATAAGATAATTAAACAAATTTTATACAAGAAAAAATACAATAAAAAATACAATTTTTATTTTCTTTTTCTGTTTCAAAATGATTAGGTAATTCTTTCTGATTCCTGATGGACCTCTAAAATGTTGTGACATATGCTACAAAGTGCTGTATAATTTGTACTCAGAATGTATTAAATTGTACATTTACATACTTTTCAGATGAAATAAAATCAAATTAGTTTTGATTCAAATAGCAGTAGTAACTAAAAAATTCAGATTTATACCAATTTTTAAAGCCGGTTAGGTGGCATAGTTGATTAGGCGCTGGCCTTATACGCCAAAGTTTGCGGGTTCGACCCCAGTCATGCCCGATTTTCATGATGCAAAAAGTCGACTGCATATATGTCGTATGATTATGCGGCATTTTTTAAAGATCCCTAGAGTACCTGCTTGGCATGGGTGCTCTCGGCTTCTATTATTGAAAACACATTCATTAGTTTAATTATCCTATTTTCTTCACATATAAAATATTTACTCAAAGCAAATGTTTTTTAGCATAGTATAAACTAAGATAAGCAAATTACTTTTCTCAAACTAAATTTTTAAAAAATTGATGTATTTTGATAGAAATAAAACTTTTTAGTTTATAATTTTTTTTACTCACATTCATTGATTTCACGCTCTACTACTTTATAAAAGTAGTTTGTTTTTTTTTTAAAAAAAATTCTTTTTAAAAAAAACTTTTACAGAACTTTGACGAAAAGTTTTGGGGCAAAAACCGGGTTTGTAAACCCCTTTTGGGGGCCCGTTTAAATGTTTTCAAAAACTTTAAACCCTTCTGAATTTTTTCCTTCCGTTGGGGGTTTTTCTAGAAAAGTTAACCTTTTAAAAATAAAAAAAAAGGTGGGGAAAATTTCCTTTATGGAAAAAAACCCAAAATTTCCGAAAAAAAGGATTTTTGATAGTTTTTCCGGGGCTTTTTTGGGGCGGTTTTAAAAGGCCCCCAAAAATGGGGGCGGCCCGCCTTTCAGGGCGGGGCCGGGGAAAAAACTTTGGTTTTTTTTCCCAGGCGGGGGGGGGCTTTGGTTTTATTTCCCCCGCTTTTTTTTTGGGGCCCAAAAAAAAATTTTCTTTTTTGGAAAAAAGCCGTTTGCCTTGGGGGAAAACCGGGAGGCCAATTCTTGGTTATTTTCGGAAATTTTTCCAAAACCGGGCGGAAAAATTTGCGAATTTTCCCCTTTTTAAAATGAAAAATTTTTCCGGGAATAAACTTATTTTAAAGGTTTTTTTTGTTTATTTTTGGGTTTCGTTTCAAAAAACTTTTTTTAAAAAATTTTTTTCCTATAATTTTTTTCATTTGGGTTTTTCAATCTACAAAAAAACATGTATTTTTTTTTTTAAAAACTATCATTTTATTGATAAGTTTTTTTTTTTTTTAATTTTTTTGGACGACTGAAAAGTTTGCCCTTTCCCAAAGGGTTGGGAACTAATTTTTTTCTTTCACATGCACGAGTCTTTTTTTTTCCCATTTTCAGAAAAATTGGACAATTTTTTTTATATTCTGGTAAAAATTTTTGACGTACGTTTTTCCCTTTTTGGGGGTAACAATCTCTTAGTCATCAAATCTGGAAATGGGATCCGGAATTAGTCACCAAATCTGGAAAGGGTATAATGAATTACTCTCCAATTCTGGAAATCGTTATTCTTGATCAGGACAATTGAAAAAAATTAAAAAAATTATTTGGGGATCGGTCCTTTACAAAATGTTTCAAATTTTAAAATTTAAACTGACCTTTTAAAGTGGGTAAAAATCGAGTTCAAAGATTCCGTTACATACAAGTAAAACTTATAAAAGCGTGTTAATAATAAAGTTAGTTGTTTTGCATCAGTCGCCGTAGTCATGCGAAAGTTTGGTGTACAAAATGACTTGATTAAGATTTAAATTTAAAAGAAACGTTTTTTTTCCTGTCAGATTATTTGTAGAAATATTCGTCATATCGAAGAAATTATTCGTCGAGAAATTCTTTTTTAACTCATTGAAACAACATGTAACAATTGAATGAGATCCTATACAAATAATTCACTGAATATTAAAATTCAAAAATTATTCTTTGAAAAAAAAAAAGAGTTCACAATGTAATAAAAAATATTGTTCACGTTTGGTATAATTTTATTCTTAGTGCTATTTTTTTAAAAAAATAAATTAATTTTTAACTTGTTTAACATATTATAGAATTTAAATTTGAATTGTACTATAGGTTCTACGTGTTTATATGTCTTTAGAACTACATACTATTTTTTTAATGGAAATAATCTATTTCTTACCATTCTATAGAGTTAAAAAAAAAATAATATCAAAGTAAAGAATGTTCAAGAATTTTTTTGAGTATATTTTTGAATTTCAATATATTAAACAAAAGTTTTTGAATTTATTATGAAAAATATTCTCAATTTCTTTTAATAAAGGGTTTCCAAATAATTCTTAATGAATAAATCGTAGGTTAAGAGTTGATGTTTTCCTTTTATAAATTACAATTTTGTCTATAAAGTCCTAAACTACAAACTAGCAATTAAGAAATTCATACGAATATTTTTTTCTGCCTATTTCTGTATTTAAATGCTCTAAATCATCTTATATTTGAATTAATAAATGGGATATCTTCAATACATTCAGCCTGATGAAAAAGTATTATATAAAATCGGCTTGCAGAGAAAAGAATCCTCTTCCCTCCATTGACGAAAATTCTTTCATACCAAAATGTTTCTTTACTTTTTTTTTAAAGCATAGCCACTTTTTTCAAAATGATACACTTCAAACTCCAATGCTTTCAGCAATTTAGGTATAATGCTTCTTTTCATGTGAAGGCAGAAATTGTGTAACAAAAATTGGCTCTGTTTCCACCCATGTTCCAGTCTGCTTTCTGACAGTTTTGAGAGGAAACAACTGGAGTGTTTAATTCGTTATCTTCAGTTGTGTATCTCGAGTTGTAGAGAACTATTTAAAAATAAATAGGAAGTCATTCATTTCAGTTCCATCAACAGAAAACGCTTAGAAAATATATTCTAGGAATGAGGTGCTCTTTTGTTCCTTTTACTAAAGACAATAATTAACCTTAAAGGATATCTTAATAGTATTTTAAAAAAATAATGGAACTGTTTATTCGATTATTTTAAGAGAATAATTGTTTAATTTTATTATAAATTGCTAAATAAAAATGCAAAAATTTAATGCATTTCGATTTAAAATTCAGATTTTACCGTATAACATGAATAACTCAAACTCAGTGGTGCAACAGCCCATGATCCTCCCGTTGGCGTGGTGTGGTAGTTAGGAGAGGGGGTGCCAGCTCAGGTGTCGTCCACGTCACTTGACCATGGTTCAAAATTACGTGGTCCGTCGCCAAAAGCCCTCGTGTAGCTGAACAGTGCGACGTTAATATTCAATCAATCAAGCAAGCAACAGCCCATGAAGGCCAGGGCTTACTGCGCCCATCCCAGTATATGTGACCATTGAGCACTGAAGTGCATGTGCAGATGTCCCGATCAGGTGGTCACTCTAAAGCGAGAACCCCAGAGTTTAAGTCACCAAGTAAGCTTGGTACTCATTTATCGACCCATTGCAGTAGGAATGAAAGGCTGGGTCAACCTTGCCAACCCCGGGAATAGAACCCGGGCCTCTGGTATGGAAATACGATGCGCTGCCACTCGGCCACTGAGCCTTCGTAACACGAATCATGGAAGAATATTTTTCTCATTTAAGGTATCCGACCACGTTCAGAGTACTTTTTAACAAAATAGAATATTTAAACATTATAAATGCTTTTTTAGGACTGAATATCAATAAATACTAATAATTAACAATAACAATATTTAAAATAAATTACCTAAATTTTACAAAAATCTCAATTATAAGGAAATTTTAGCTATATTTTTGAAAAACTTCAAATCGATAAGAGAAAAAAAAATAATAAACAGATTAGTAAAAGTATTACTAAAACAAATTAGATGCACTTATCTAGAAAATGTACTAAAATGTTAATGTTTTATTAAAATTTGAAAACTTTAGAGCTGATTGAATAAACATTATAAGAAATGTGACATTCTTTATGAGACCATTATTTAAATAACAAGCCATATCTCAAGGAGTATTCATACAATAAGAAATATTTTAGTACATTCTCTAGAAAGTAACATAAATATCAGATTCAAAAAGTTTTACAGAAATACATTCGTAACATTTTGAGTTTTCAGACTCGACATGATAGATTTTGAGTGATTTAAATGTCCACTTTTGGTAGATCAAAACCCACTTTCAGTTTTTTTTAACTTTATATAATTGATTGCAACTTGGCTTCTAGGAAGCGTAGAAGAAAAAACGAAGTATGTTTTGTAAAGCCTAAAGAAGCTATTCAATAAAATAAGTACAAAATATCTGTCTTGACCGAATTCATTCATTTTTAGTGTTCGGATACTTTAATAGAAACTCATTAAAATTACATGTGTTAAATATTGTCTACTCTTACTAAATTTTAAAAATTAAATGTGAAAAATGAACAAAACTTTATAGAATTGTTCACATTACGTAATTATTTTTATTCATCACTTAAAATTCAAGGCTATTTGATTACATACTACGTTCGGAACCTTGATTTTGCAATAGTGGCTTAATATTTTTTTATATATATTTAGTGTTGCTTGAATTAGAAATACATATATAATTGTTTTTAAAATTTTATTTTAGTAAAAAATCACTTAAATGTTTTTTTTTATTTTTCGAAAAAATTAGGAAAATTACATTTATTTAAAACATTTTCCTTTAATGGAAAATACTTTTATAATATTTTCCCTATATACAGCTATAAAAATAATACATAAATAATATTTTTCCTATATACAGTTAAGATTTCTTTTCATAGGCTAAACTGGGAGTTTTTTAAAAAATCCCCATTATTTTTAGAATTACGATAAATATATATATATTTATATGAATATATATAAATCCACTTCAAAACTATATATTTCAAAAATCTGAGTTCAGACTCTGTAAAGAAGTCTTATATAGGAATTATTCATTTTCCTGTGTCAGCGAAAAATTCAGAAACAATACATTTGAGGATAGGTTTATCAGATGTAATTATATAGGTAATTTCTTATATATGTAACTCCCTATTAATAAAATTTTAATATGTTTTCTGAAGAGCTTGATATTTTTAATGTCTTCTTATATTTTTAAATGTAAAGTCTTACAGCTTCTGAATTCTTAATATGCATTAATTTTTATTCTCAATGCATTTTAATATTATTTTTTGTGTTGTGGTTTAGTGTTTCCTTTTCCTTTAACCCATTCAGGACCCTGATCACTTATATGTGATTACTTCATTAAACACAGTATCATATGTGAGATTGAGTTTTGTTCGTTCTGAGGTCCATAATTACACCGGTGTGATCTGAACTTGGAACTAATTGATTTTGGGATGATTATAAACTATAAATGTCACCGTGTTTTATTACAGTAACTATTTTATAAGAATTTTAAGTGGAGTTAGTACCAGACAGTTTTTTCCATTAAACCTGATATTCCTCTTTTTAAACTGTTTGTATTTTTTCAATTGTGTTTGGGAAAATTTTGTGGTTCTGGCTGTTCGTTTTTTCATCATGCACTCTGTAACTGGAGATTTTTGTACTGTACATTTCTTTTTAATAAACAATTGTTATAGAGGAGTGTTCCATAAAAGGAGAATGTTTTAAAAACAATGTTCTTTTCGTTTTTCTTCAAAAATTACATTTAAACTTTTTATTGTAATATTCCAAGAGAATTTTTACATGCATATTCGAATTTAAGTGACACTAAATGTATCAAAAATATTCTTTTTTATGATTTTGCAAAAATCAAGATTCCTAACGTAGACGGATACTTTAATGTTTAAGCAAACCCACCCCTTTTATAGACTATTAATATATATATATATATATATATATATATATTTGATGAAAAAAAAAGTACAGTATAGTCAGTTTCATTGGAAAATATAACCATTTGTTTTCTTCTATTTTGTAAGCATATTGATCCATATTTCAATTCCTCCTATTAACTCACACTCTATTTATTTATTTGTTTGTTTATTTATCTTGGTGGAATTTTCAATCGCTTATAAAATACGTTTTAAAGCACTCAATTGAGCTGAAATTTAATATACACGATTATTTTGGATGACAATACAATAATTTAATTATAATTAATAAAAATTAATTGGATTAAAACCAATTATTTAAAGATTTACAAATACTGTCACGTTGGCGACTTAGCGACCATTTTGGTGACTTGTGTCAAAACTTGAAAAGGTTTTTTTCTCCCGTTTTAAAGCATTCAGTTGAACTGAAATTTTACATACACGATTGTTTTGGATGACAATACGATACTTTAATGATAATTACTAAAAATTATTTACCACTTAATGTTGTGATTCTGTCATAAGTATATAAATATTTATATTAATTGTAACTATTTAATAAACAGTAGCTAAAATAAAATTTTGCTTTATTTATCTAAGTAGGAATTGACTAAATTTTTTTTATTTTACTTGTTTTTTTATGAGACAGTGCAACTTACAATATTATTGGTTATTATTTAAAATATTCTCCTTCAATCAGCAGCCGATTTTGTAAACAATATATTTAAATACTTATTATCCAAAGGTGCAAATAAAAATTAAAGATGTAAGAATTTGTTTGTCTTTATTCTCTGAAAACTTTCTCTTTATTTTTCAGTTCATATTAGTCTTCAACTGGATCGAGTACAAACCGGCTACTATTGGAAAGTACGTTTATCCTGTGTGGGCGAATGTGGTAGGATGGATCATTGCCTTTTTCCCAGTGGTGGTCATTGTACTCAGGATGATCTACAAGTTGTGCACCATCACAAAAAGACCATTTCGAGAAGTAGGAAACATTTCTTTACATACTTAAAGATAAATAATAAAATAAACAATTTCCCTTTGTGTCAATTGCATGACATTTTTTTCTACCTAACCATATTTGGAAAATATATCAAGTCTTTTCAAAATTCATTAACAAAAATATTTATTAAAAATTTGATTCTTTTGAAAAAAAAGTTAAGATTTTCGAAATATTTTATTTTGATCTGAATGATATAATTGCAACACATGAAACTTCGAGTCCGTTAGAAAAATAACCATAAAAATTTCTAAACAACATTTTTTATCTTGTATTTGTGAAGAAATTCGACATAATTTTCATTAAAAATCTCCAAATATGTTGCTCGTTTTCATTAAGATGTATGGAACTATAGCAGTCAACTTCGACTCCATAATTGTTTGATTGAGAGATTGAGATTTTTCAAAAGACCTGTCATGCAGGTTTATTGAAACTTATTTGTTATATATGTCGGGAGAGGATATCGTGATTAAGTTGCCAACTGGAATGTCATTCTTGTCGCCTGACAGTGGTTTAAAGTTACAAAATGTACTGGTTGAAGTTACAGGACTTTTGCGTCATACAAATGATAAGTAACTGTAATTTATGTACTAAAATTTTTTAAAAATTTAAAACTTTCATTTTGTTATTACTTTGGTATTATGAAAGATTTTTGATAATATCTTAGACCAATTATAAGAGCCTTTACTCTTTAAATTCTAGTGAAAAAAGGGGGTATGTTTAAAATTCTGGAACAATTATAATAATGAATTAAAGGTACTTACATAACATCTTTTGATTTATTCTAATCAAAAGATTTCGTGATAGGCACCCAATAATGGACGCCCCCTCGCATGTTCCAAAATGTTTGTTTTTGTTTCTGATTTCATGTCTAGCCAAACTAGATCAAGTCCATGATCCCATTCACTCTCAAAAAGTCTAATACTATTAAAAGGTCTTCATATAGATCTTGTTTTGAAAGCCCCAGAAAGTCAAGAATGTGTGTTCTGGAGATGCCTGGCAGGCAGAATATCTTACACAAGTTGGAAAATCTTTGTTACCATCCCTAAAAGTCAAAGTTCGGAGGTGGCCACTCCGGAAACGAATCAGAATATAATTTGTTCCTTCCTGCTGCATTGAAGGTAAAGAGAACCACCAGGTCGTTTAGCCTCATACCGGTGATGAGCAGGAGGAACAATTGTTTGCTTGCTGTTGATGTAGATGGAGTGCAGTTCTGAAAAGGTGAGAGCAGTCGAGTTCATAGTGTTTTGAGCTGCGCCATCTTTTGCTAGAGACTCAGCAATCTCATAGCCCGTGATGTTAGCGTGCGAAGCAAATGTTCCAAAATAATAACGATAACAGCATTTGGCGAGCTCTGTGGATCTAACAGTATTTTTTGATTTGGCGAATTTGATCGACGGTATTTTTCATAAGTCCCAAACTAAATTAACTATTTACGGATTACCATTGTTTCTAATCAAAACAACGCATTATGAAATATTGTTATGAATGTTTTTAAAGCGATTGTTTAATGTTTTCTTCAGAAACTCAGTTTGCTGATGCAACCTACAGACGAATGGGGACCTCCACCAAAATTGGCGACTTTTAAAACCGGAGACCCAGCTGAAGACGCCTCTTCTGAATACATTCGAAAGAACTCTTTTGACAATCCCTCCTTCAATGTGACCTATACATTCGAGACGGCCATATGATAAAGAAGTTACCTATCTACATAGAATGATCTTATTTAAAAATATTTTCCAAGAAAGTGCCGGAGTGTATTGGGCCGAAATCTACTTTAAAAAATGTCAAGAAGTGCCACAGACTGGACAGTTCTTCCTATTCAAATGGCGACAATTGTACATAATTCATAATTGGTGACATTAAATATGTCACCACCAAAAGATTATCCGAGCTGCGAAAACTCTTCTCAAAGGATGTTATATTTTATTTCTATACTTTAAAACATAGATCATTAATTTATCTGCATCCCTTTTAAGTGTGTGGTATATAAAATAACTAAAATTGTAATTTTTTTAAAAGAATTAAATATAGTTACTCGCGAACAGTATAAATCACTAAGGAACTTTATCCCCAAATGTTCTTAAATGTATTTTGATGTCATAGTCGAACTCACTGTTCTCATTCAATTTTCATTAAAGAGCATGATTTCTTTTATTTATATTTTTAATCATTTACTCGCAAAATATTGTTTTACCAATCTAAACTTAATTGATATTTTTCGCTTCCTTTTTTCCTTTTGAAAAATATATTAGTTGAAATAACAGTACAAGGAAGTTTTATGCCCCATTTAGCAAGCTAAGGAAAATAATAGAAAAAAATTCTGTAGCTAGATCACAAGTATGTGATCAAACAGGAGAATATAAGCTTTTCTTCCATGTGTAATTCATACAACTGTAAAATATTTTGATTCATACAGCATTCGTAATATGTGTTCATTATTTTATCAATTCTGTATTATATCTATTGCTATCACTTCTGTATTATATCTTAAACTTGCATCTAAGAACTGAATTCATATTTTTGTTATAAAGGTTTTATGTAATGTGTGTTTATGTATCATGGACTGGGGTCATGAACAAGAGAAAGACAAATTGACTCGAATATCAGAATTACATTATTGTTGGATATTTATTTATTATATATATGTGTAATAGAAAATATCGAAAACTTTATCTAGCACAAAGTTTGCACAGTTCGGGACAACAAATAAGTTACGTATGACAAAATTAAGACATTATATATACAAATCATATTTTTTAAATTTAAATTATTTTATTACTTTAAATATTGATAAATGTTAATTAGTACTAGAGTTGGTATTGATTTAAACAGTTTATCACATTTTCCTAAATTCGAATTATACCTTATTTTAAACATTTATACAAATACATTTATTTTGTAAATAACTTTACTGTAGTAGTGATTTAAGGTATATACTACAACAGTAAAGAGAATAAATGTATATTTTCAGATCTTATATGAAAATTTTCAAATCAAAATATTAAATTTCATCGTCTTATATTCTTAAATTCATTACAAAGGTATTCTGAGTTTTCTCTTTATAATTTTGTTGTCCCCCAATTCTTAAGAATTTGAACGTATAATGTATATCCACTATTGAACATTTTTTATTTGTATTTATTCTTTTTTCACGCCGAGGGCTCTCTACACTTCTTTTTTGGAAATGTTTGAATATTGTATTTAACGAATTATATTTTTACAATTTTTATATATTTCTGAGAATTATTTTAGATAATGATGTGTTACACATTTTACATAACATTCATTTTCATTATTTTTGTTTTTATTAATTTTTTTCTTATTGTTTTCTGCAATACATAATGGCTTTTGTCTATGCTGTGTCTATATTTCAAAGCAAAATGCTGTTTCTTGTTCAACGTTCCTGATCCTTATTAAAAAAATGTTTTTTGAAGTTAATGCACTTTATATATTTTATACAATGTTGAATTCTACGACAACTTGAATCCTTTATGAAGCATTGTTGTACACTGCTTAATATGCCTGTTAAATAGCACGTAATTAAAAAGCACATGCGCTTTCTTCTGTAATTAATGCTCTATAGATATCAATACATTTGTAGTCAATTTATGTTTTATTAAAAGTTAAAATAAATAACAAATTTTCAGAGGTAAAAATATTGTTTTATAGAACTGAAAGAGAAAAATATCTCGTATCAAGTTGCTGACGTAAAATCAATCTTATTTATGGGCGAATTCAATAGAAATAAAAAAATAAAATTGCATGAATTTTTACAAAGATTTTTAAAAAAAATAAACTTTATTTTATGTACATAAATGAAGTATGGTTTATTGAAATATAGATAAATGAATTTGTTTAAAACTATTTAATTATAGACCAATATTATCAACACATTGTATCAACGTATATATCAATGTATTAATATTAACAATTTATAACATTTAATTTTTACTTTTGGCATTTGCTCTTTATACATACACATTTTTATGATTAATTCCCTCATTAAATGTTATGAAATTAAATAAAAGTTTGCAACTGATTTAGCTTTATTATACGTTGCCTTATCTCAACATTTCTGTTTCCAGTATTTTAAGTTATAAGTAAACAAGAACATAAGTACGTATTACTATAATGTTAGAGCTTTATTCGGATCCACTTACTAACATGAGCTTTTTGATGACCATTTTATGTGAGGCCAAAAATTTGAACAAAAATTATAACTTCTATGCTGTAAATGGTCCAGTAAGTTTTAGGAATAATATTCATTATTAAAAAAATTTTTGGTAAAATAAAACTTCGATAACAAATTTCAAAACACTGTTTTTAATTGTTTTAGTTCCACAGTTTTCAATTATTTGGGAACCTTTATGCTATTTTGTTTTGTTAAGGAAATAGCTTTTTAAATTATGAAATGATTAATATAAAGAAAAACATATGTGAATAACTTAATAAAATATTGCTTAACTTCTTTAATTCACATATAAGTTTCTAAAATATAACAAGCATTTTATTTTAAACCTTAACATGTTGATTTGCAGTTTCAGAATTTTTTTTTTATTTCTATTTTTTAAGTTATGATAAATGCTTTCCTTAATTTAAACTTATGAATAAAAGAGTTTCCTGATATAAAATCATTTAAATTTGACTTTGTTTTAGAGGGAAATCATTTTATTAATTAGTTTTATATGATTATTATGAAAGAAATTGTGTTTCGTAAAAATGATAACATTTTATACAGAAGTTCATATTTCTAAATAATTTTACTAAGGCAATAGTTGACTTTTTACATTCATTGGTTTTAAATATAAATTTATGTGAAAACACCTGATGCTTTGGAAACTACTTGTAAAAAAACAAAGATCTACTTAAATAACTTAAAGTCATGTCTCCTAAATGGAGATATTATTAAAATTTCTTTTCGTTTTTGAAGAAATACATTATAAATATCTAAAGTATCTGTGTAATTCCTACATATATTAGATGAAACCATTTTAGATCAATTGAATAGAACTGTTTATCATTTCTTAATGAAAAGGAGTTATAATTCAAAAGTCTTAGTTCACAAATTGATGTTGGGAAGCAAAAAAGGAATGTTTAATTATTTCAGAATAAATTACGCTAAAATGATAACAGAAGATAGCTGTTGGATACGTAAGCTCATCATAATAATCATTTTAAACAAAATAAATTTTATGTAATATTTTGAGCAAAAATAGAAAAAGAAAAATAGAATTTTTTCTGGGATCAGAATTTTGTGAAATATCAGAAATACAAGTATTGTATAGTCATATAATCTGTGTTTAAAAATGTATAGTTTATACTGAAATATTGTATAGATATACTTGTTATATGATGTGAGAAATATTTTTACAATGTGTCTCTGCAATTGTTGGATAGTAGCAACTTTGATTCATATATGAAGAACTGTTGTAAAATAAGTCTAATATATTAAAAGAAAAAATAGGTAAAATTGAGGAAAATTACATAATTTTTTTGTAGTAGAATTCAGACGAAAATGTGAGCGTTCGTTTTTAATGGTCAATATTAATTGCATGCAAGCAATTAACATGTGCCATTAAATGTTGCTATAAGTGCTATTTACCGCCTGAAAAAAATGAAAATTTGTGAATTTTCGTTTAGAAATGTAGCTTCTGAGTAGGTACTTTAGATTCCTCAAGGATTAATGTGTTTTACATAAAATTGCATGTAAAGTGTAAAATAAATTAGTTATAGAAAACTTGAAGTTGGTTAATCTGACAAGTTTTGGCTCTCGATTGTCCAGGGTAATCTTAGAATCAGATCTAGATATTTCTGTGAAGTACTCAAATGAAATGCCTAAAATGAAAAGCTGAACAATTATTTTTCAATGCAATTGGTTGTTTTAAGTTTTATTTTTAGATAAATTGGTAATTGGCAGTTGTGTCTAAGATTACAATGGTTAGCATGAAAATATTTTTAAGCACGGTGAGCAGGCTTGCCTTTCATATTTACTTCGTACAATCTTTTTTTTCAGTCCAATTTATCTTTCTATGAGAAAATAATTCAATTTTTTTTATGCACGATTAATAGTTATAATTCAAAATTAATGTTTAGCCCTACATGTGGAATTACTACGATAAATGTGTTTTAAGTCTTATGAATCAGTAATTTGTAACAACTATACATAGCTTTTTAACATAACATTGATGTATTTTAAGTTTTGTATTTCAGTAATTTAAGAATAGCAGATAAGAGATTTTTTTTGTATACACAGCAAAATAATTTTTTATATCAGTTTGATACCAGTTGTTGTTGATAAATTATACAAACCTACGTGGTTTAATATGGTATGTAAAAGAATAATAATTCTTTTACATAATTAGTGAATTTCATCAGGTAGTGTATTAAAGTTTTTTTAGACTTGAATGAAATATAGTTCCCTTAGTTTATTTTTATTCAGTCATATCTAAATTTGTTAGAAGGTTGATGTGTATATGCTAAATGTATGAATTATATAACTTGCTGTGTAAATTTCTAAAGTATTTTTACTCTATATCGTCTCTTTCACATAAATAAAAAAAAATCGATACTTTATTAACGATAAGATTTTTATAGCTCATATATTATGAAATTAATTCAAACTGAAAAATCTACTAAATGCAATTGTTTGAATTGAATATTAATTTAAATTAAATATAAATAAATAACCAAAAACAAATAATAATGGCCCATAGTTAATTAGTCATAAAATTGTTCACAATGCAAATTTTATTTACAAAAGCACTTAAAGGCCCTTTTTTAAAATGCATTAAAATAAAATACATGAAAAATGCATTGGAATGACTATCAAATTATGAATAACATTATTTAAAATGGAATTAAGTAAATAAAACTAACCAAGTTTATAATTTTATGCGTATTATACATTTAAAGTTTTGTAAAATTTATCAACAAGACTGATATACAAACTGATAAAAATAAAGAACTAATAGAAATAAAGTTTAAATATGTTAACATTTAAGAAAACGTTTATGCTTTGTCGGCGAATAACCTAGCATTCATATTTTATACTTAAAGTCAATAGAACTTATACATAAGTTTCAGATGCAAAATATTTCCTATGTAGAAGGTTTGGCTAGATTTTAAGAAACGTAATTCTGTTAATATTTTTTACATTTAGATTTTTTAATCCGTTGATGTAAAGGTGTAATTAACTTATTGTACTATGAAATTTTATTTCTTTTAGTTCTTATATTGAGTATAAAATATTTGCTGTCCCCCTCCCCGAAGTAGCTTGCGTAAGTCAAGTAGTACTTTATTTCTCCCAAAAAAGCTAGATCATGTAGAGTACAACTGTTTTTATTCAGAATCTCAATTTTTTTTTATCTTGTATGTGAACTACTGAATATTTCTTACTCTATGGAATTAGTCAAAACAATATGTTTTCATATACTGTTTCTTTTATTTGTTCTTTGTATTATCAGGTCATAGTATGTAGAGAAGTTAACCACTCAATATTCACTTTCACACTTAGCAAAGAAATATGTGTTATATAACTTTTTAATGTTATTCATTGTTGCGTTTACAGTATTAGATTAATACGTACACGTATTCACTGTTACATCAATAACTTAGGATATTGTTATATTTCTCAGATGATCTAGGCATCATTTCATTTGCTGTACAGTTTACAATGTAATATACTTACAAGTGGACAATAAAAAAAGTTTTGTTTGTAAAATTGTTTGAGTTTATTTAAAAATTATAACAAATAATTACATATTTACAAATTCATATGTAATTTAATTTGCATATTAATGGAGTAGACACTGTAGAAACAAAATAAATACAATTGCTAAAATCATCACTAGCATCGTTGTTCACATGAAATCAAAGTTCGTGTTTCGAATTCATTATATGGAATAGTATGAACCTTAGATCATTAAATGAAGTTGAATCTCAAAATCGTTCTTTAATGCGATGCATAATATAAATATGTAGTACTCCTTATTTAAAACCTCTTAACCTTATAATTGATCAGAACCTAGTAGTTTTACAATGATTTTAATCTAAATTAGGTTTAGGAGGAAAATTATAAATATATAAAATTTATTAATCTAATTTTAAAAAAATGAACGAAAAAAAAATATTTGGAAATGCGTCTAGAAAATATTCAGTCTCCTTTCTGAAAATGCTTGAATCGTCTCTTTTAAAAACTATGGCTATAATCCTCCATGTAGTAAAAAGAATACTAATATTCTATTTAGTACAGACGAATGAAAAATATACTGTTTCATGTATTTAATTGCTTCTGTCTATAATTTCATAAAGAAATATTATTGAACTAAATGAAAAGACATTTTTTTTAATAAGAACATTTGTAAATATTGTAAAGTTTTATGTGGTTTCTGTATAAATATAAACAAATATTTTATACTGATGTATTAAATGTTTAACTTATTATTGCGGTAAAATGTATCGTTTCTGATTATTTATTAGCTCTGTTTATTTCTATAATCGAACTTTATTAGTGATTTTTCTCTTCGAAAAATTACATGAATTAATTTTTTAAAATGAAACACTTGACAACACTGAGTTATGAGCAACACTGTTTAGGGAAATCGACTTTACTCTGTCTAATGTCCTCTTCTGCCATGAATCTTTCAATATTAACAACCAATTTTCCACAAATTTAAAATGATTTATATGCGTTTAGTCGATTGGCAATCTCAATTACAAACTTTTTATAATGGTTTGAGGGTTTAATATCCATTTCATAACATTTTCAATCAGTCACTTAGCATTTCTTTCAAATTTCAACCATATGTAGAATTTCATTAAAAAAACCCAGGGCACCTTCTTAATTTCCTCAGTCATTGTGATTTGATGAAACTAGATGTTTTTGATAACTCAAATTAATTTATGATGTCACTGATCAAAATTATAGTATGAATCGGTTACATAACTTATATATAATAAGCATACTTGATGGAATTTAAAAAAAAAATAAAATTTCTCTTTTTAAGGTTTCTTTTTTCTCAGCTGCTTCTCCTATGCTAGCCTCAAATTCATGAAGATAAAAAATATCGTTAAAAATTTTGTCATTTGTCTCCTTAAAAATTGTAATAATTAGATAAGACATATGATACAACTCTTGGAAAGTTAATAAGGATTTATTCGACATTTGTTTAAAAGGACGAAACTTAATTAAAACATTTGTTTTTAAAGCACAACCATTACGGGATATGTATTATAAATCTGATGAAATAATAAAACACTCAAATTTAATCTGAGAAAACTTTGAGGATTTTTCATTTATCTGAAATTTTCAGTACAGCATTGTGATTTAATTTGCAAAACAATTACTTTTAGTTTTTTCGACTTTAACGAAATTCATTATATATTTATCGCATTCTAAGTTTGTTACGATACATGTATATAATATATAAATAGGGATAGACAAACAGGGATATATATATTTATATATCAGAAGTATTATAAAATTTACAGATAATTAATATACATTAATTAAATAATTTTAAGATTACTGATATACATATAAAAAGGGTGAATTTATCTTTTATTTGCTGAGTATGATATGTACTGCTGTGGCAACACACAAAATGCAACATTCTAAAGGGAGCATGCAAATCATGTGAAATTTACATCATGCGTTGGTGGTGATGAAATATGCAAATCATTACCGTAATACCGCAGACGCACATCACGGGTGACCGTAGCGCCACTCGCAAACGCTATATAAAGGGAGAACAGATTCACGATTTGAAGCAATGGTTATTGTTTTTTCGTGAGTTTTTTATTTATTTTTTTGCATAAGCTGTTTATTTATACCTCGTAGAAGACATCAAGCGTCTTTTGACCAAGTTTCTGAATTCGACCGAGGAAGAGTAGTAGCTTATGGGGATTGCGGATTATCCTTCAGAAAAATCCGTCCATATGTTAGACGAAACCAAGGAGCTGTGATGCGGATCTGTCATCACTGGATGCTTGAGGAAACGAAGGAACGACGGGGTCGATCGCACCCACCTCGTTGCACCACTGTCCGTGATTACAGGTGGATTGTGCGCATGGCAGTAATGGGTCACGCAGCCACATCACAAATCATAGCACAACAGATTCAGTCAGTTACAAATCATTCGGTATCCACTTGTGCCATTCGACACCATTTGCAGCAAAGTGGAATGTCCACAAGGCGTCCATTGCTTCGTTTAATCTTGACTGGAAACCACAGGAATTTGCGTCGTCAATGGTGCAATGAGCGGAGGACATAGACATAGTTATTGTATGACGTTGTGTTTACTGACGAATCCCACTTCTGCCTGCAACATCACGATGGTGGGATTCGAGTTTGGAGACACCGTGGTGAGAGGTTACTATACTGTTGCGTTACACATAACCACACTGGTCCTGCACTCGGTATCATGTTTTGAGGTGGTATTGGATTTCACTCCCTCGCCCCTCTAGTACGCATTGCCGGTACACTGAATAGTCAGTGCTACATCTCTGAGGCGTTGGAGCCCGTGATCCTCCCATACATTCAGCGCTTGCTATCAGCCATATTCCAACAGAATAATGCGCGAACCCACACGGCACGCAATGTTCAGGATTTATTCTTTACACATCAGATTGAATTGCTTCCTTGGCCTACTTCTTCTACCGCTATATCACCAATCAAATATGTGTGGTCCATGCTTGCACACCGACTGACCCCGGATACATCACCCTCTGCTACACCAAATCAACTTAGGCAATATGTAGAAACCACATGGAGACTGCTGTACCCCAAGGATACACCCAAAACCTCTTTGATTATATGCCGAGGCGTGTGACAGCGGTTATAGCTAACAATGACGACAGCACTAACTACTGATTTTATCATCATTCACACGTCACAAGCGGCTGTTATTTTAATCGTTTGATCATTCTCTACATCTTATTATCTTCCAAATAAATTTCGCTGTGATATCTTTGGTCCTTCTTGTCCTTTTTGGTGTTGGATTTTGTGTGGCCAGCAGTGTATATGTAAGTTTGTTTCCAACAAAAGCTAATTATTTTTAACCGACTGAATATTTCTTTCAATTTTGTGTTGCAATTCTCTGATGGGTGAAATTCACAGATTCTCCATATATCTACATACAGTGAAGCTATAGAAATTAGAATTCCACCTATTGTAATGAGAAAAACTGTTGCTCACTTATCAGAAATTTAAGATGAGCTACAGGACCCTGATTCTTTTTTTTTTTAAAAAAATTTCAACTCAATCAGTTTTTCTATATATTTCCATCATGAAAGATGATGTTAAATTCTTATCAAAAGTTACAGTCAAAATTTCTAGTACTTGCGCTTATGGTCTTTTTATTGTTGTTACTCCGTCCGTATTCTCAAGATTTAACATGTATAAATACCCAATGTAGTTTTTTCTAGATTATTTACAGCTTAAGACAGAGATAATTTGAAACCTTTGTGTCCTAAGTAAACTTCTAAAGGTCGTTTATAGACTGAACACAAAACCTTGCATACGACCTCAGTATTCCGTTATTTTTCCAATAAATTTTTCTTTCATATCTCTCGTCATTCATGGTGTTACATTTGGATGTCCAGCAGTGTAAATTTGAATTAAGAAAATTTTTCGGAAAAGTATGTCATATGTGTGTGCATTTGATGGTTTTAATAGCATTTTTATGCATTCGTATAGCAAAACTTTAACCAACTCGCTATCCTCCTGAATTTTTCCATATGAATTAAGATTAGACTTGAAGTATTCTAAAAAAAAATATTCTAAAAAATTTTAAAAATTAATTAAAAATTATACTGAAATATATTTTTTAAGCATGTTTCATCGAGAATCTTATGTACGAACATATTAACTAACAAAATATTGAAGTTACTTTGAATATGAAATGAATTTTATTTTTAAATATAATGTTGCGCATAGTAATAAAAGGTGATCCAATCCCAAAATTATATTCTGCGTATCCTAAAAAAATCCCTGTATAATTGCTAATCAATCAATGAAATTAATAAGCTAATAATATACTTTTTACCCTAAAAAGGTTTCGATCGATCCATGTCTGGTACTTTTCATTGTTTTGATAAACAAAGTATATACTTAAAAGCTATTTGTTGTTCAGTAATTTCAAATATATTATCCAATTGCTTAAAAAAAAACTAAACTGCGCACGTTTGTGAAACTAATCAGACATTCTATATATTGAATATTTGATTAAAAATTATTCAAAACACTAGATATTTACATGATATAAGTAAAATATATATCCTTTACAAACTCATTCCCAGTTATTTTCCCCTTCTAATTTTTGTTATTTTATGGGGACGTAGTACGATTTAAGCAAAAAATTTTAATTTAAGGATTTTTAATATTTTTTTGGTTGCCTCCTATGTATGTATACTATGTTAAACATATTTTGTGCTCAAAATTTCATAAAAAGCTAACCATGTAATTTTTTAAGGAAAAAACTTGAAATTTTTGGTGATTTTAAAATGCTACTCCTCCTACAATAATTGACATACACGCATGAAATTTGATTTACAAGTACATCAAACTATGTATAATAAGAGTTGGTATGGGTTTTGCGTTAACGTGATTGGTATTCTCACAATACTTCTTTTTATGAATGTTTATTGAAATTTCCTTAGAAAATGTATAAATTCTGAGTTTAATTATTTTTAAAAAAATAAATATTGCTTTGATTCAAAAATGCATACCAACTTTTGTTACATGTACTATTGGGAATAGGTAAGAAAATTTCAAAACATTAGTCACAATAGAAAAAAAGCCTTAGCATTTTAAATGAAGACAAAATAGTTATTTTATCTTTCTGAGATACGGCAGTTTAAAGTTTTGATTTGCCATAGGGATGTGAATAAAAACGAACGTAAAAGCTATCATAATTCTGCGTTTTTTAATTTTAGAGCTTTCAAATTTTGTGATGCTATAGAAAAGTACATAAAGAAAAATTTAGGCTAAAAAAATTAAATTTGATTTTTTGTCCGATTTTGGTCAATTGAATCGTACTGTGTCCCATTAAAACTATTAGCAAAGGAGATTAAAACATAAATTTATTACATAATTAGAGGCTTTTTGCTTAAATGAAATAAATAGCAATTTTACTTTGAGGTCTTTTAATATGAACTCCAAGTTTTGTGTAATTATGCTACTTTGATTAATTGAAATACGCGTAAATTTTTATAAACTCACAATGCATTTTATGAAATAAATCGAATGAAGTTTTTAATTGCTAATTTTTATATCTATTTTTTTAAAATTATGTGTCTCAGTGAATAAATTTACTCACCAACATTCCAAAAACAACATCCAACATTATTTGCGATGACATTTTCATTATTTTTTAAATAACAAATAATAGCGAAGTTTTACGAACAGGAATGTATGTAAACATCCTTTTCGTTTTAAATATATCTTGTCATATATCTGTGTAAATCAAAAGAAATTTGCAAAGAATATAGTCTGAGAAATCTTAAGTAAACATTAAAACAAGTATGCAAACAAACATTGAAAAGAAATTTAATTGCCAAACTACCATCCGAAGATTTATTCTTTAAACATTCCAAAAATAAAAAGAAAGTAAAAGCCTTAATGTCTGCATTGTGGTAAAAAAAAAAGAAGGTAAGAAAAAAAATCTTAGGCGGAGTTGAGATGTCTTTTTCCTTTCTTGAACGAGAGCAGTCGGAGTCAAATGATCGACACTGTAAATAGCACATGCCCTAATTTCTCGTTTATATAGCTCTAGGTTCATGCTTACATACGCGGGGAAACTCCATGCGTAGGAGGTTTGGAAAAATAGAGATCTCTTGTATGCATAGCGTTGTTAGCAGCATTTGCAAATTCTTTTCTTCTACAAAAAATTCTAGATCTTCCTGTTGTGCCTCAATTTTGTCATTAGTAATTCTCCGAAAAAATAAAAAAAAAAAATAAAATAAATGATAATTGGGACCAGAATCCCTAATGGGTCACAGTGTGAATCAATTGACAAAGTTCCGTCAAAATTCAAATTAAACTTTTGTTGCTTAAATTATTTTTTAGTACAATTTTCTATAATCGCACAAAATTTGAAAGCTCTAAGTTAAATGAATTCAGCATTATGATTATTTTCATCTTCGTCTTTATTTACATCCTTATGGCAAATAAAAATTTTAATCGGATTTGTATCGGAAAGAAAAAAATAACTCATTTATCTTCATTTAAAATGCTAGGGCATTTTTTTCTATTGTGCTAATGCTCGGAATTCTTTTTACCTTTTGTAATAGTACACGTAGCAAAACTGGTATGTATTTTAGAATAAAAACAATTTTTTTCTTAAAAAAAAATAGTTGCATTTAGAACATAATATTTTTGAAGAATTTTTCAATGAGCATACAGAAAAAAAGTACTTTACATATATCAATCATGCGAGCAGTAAACTCATACCAACTTTTTTATACATAAATTGATGTAAATTTCATCTGTGTGCGCCAATTACTATAAGAAGAGTAGTATTTTAAAATCCTATCATACATTTTAAAACTTTTCTTTAAAAAATTAAATAGTTATAATTTATAGTAATTTGAAAACATAATCTATTTTACGAAATCTGTATATACTGATTACAAGCAAAAAAATTCTGAAAACCATTAAATCAAAGATTTTTGTTTGAATCGTACCATGTCCCCTTTATTTGCTCTTTTTTTACTGTAAGGAAAAAAAAAAGATGGATCCCGTAATTCGACAATAATACCACCAGCCACGAACACCTGCCCACATGGCTAGCATGTTTCTTTTAATGATAATAATAATAATACATAAAGATTTCGATTGTGATTTGTCCTTACCTAGTTTTCTAAGAAAGATCTTCAGAAGACTTAAATTTTCTTTTAAACGTAATTTGAAAAGAAGATAAATAAAGAAGTAGATATAGTCAATCCCGAGATTTACAGGAATAAGTGAAATTATGTATTTTGTATTTAAAATAAATCATTGTAAAAAGATAAGGTAGAAAAAGTACTGAAAAAATGGAACATGAATAAAAAAAAACAAAGAAAAAGAAGAGATAGATTAGATTAATATAAACTTTTTTTTATCACAAAATCAAAGAAAATTTTACTACTCTTAAATAGCAATATAATAAAAAAGTCTACTTTTGTTAACTGATATCCATTTAAATTTTGAAAATAATAAAAGTTTTTAATTTTTATTAGAAATTGTACAATAATGTTAAAAATTATTAGTAATAAATTTTAATAAAAAGTTCTAATTTTACTCCTAAATGGTTTCGTACAAAATTGGTACTGAATCAACTTTTTAAGAATATCTTAAACATATTATAAAATTCTGAGAGATAAATATTGACATTTTCTTACCTAGGGAATAATCCTTGAAATTATTAATATTTAACATAAAGAAGGAAATAAAGATATATTTGATAACATAAATATTAAAAATATGAGAACCATCATATCATGGAAGCAAAAATTTATGATTATGCTAAGAATTTGCATTTTATTTTAAAAGGATAGATAAAAAGGAATACTAATTAAACTTTTATTGCTAAAAAAAAATTATGAAAATATTATAATTGAACTTGAAACTGTGGAATTTTTTAAAATGAAATTATATATATATATATATACATAAAAAAAATTAAGTTAATATAATTAAATAAATAAATTAATTAATTAATTAAATCCATTACACTGGATAATTAAATAAAACGAGTTTCCGATATTTAGATTTATCAAATTTTTCTAAATATAGTATTATATTTATTCTTCCAAATACTAAAATTGTATTATCATACAAAAATAAAGTTAATTTAAGTTACAGTGTAAAATTTTTGTGATGGAGAAAGTTACTAATAAAATTTATTATATTAGTTTTTGTTTTATAAAATACTTTTAGAATAACTAATATAAAACTAACTTTTATAACTTTTCTAATGAAGTTAACAACCTAAAAAGGAGGATTTTAAAATATATTAGTAATGAAGAGAGTTGCGGGGGGGGGGAGCATGGCAGTCCATTCAAAAATACATTCAAACCTCTATAAACGGACCTCCATATTGCAAATTTTTCTATATAGCAAACTTTTTTTCCTTGAATCTTTAACAATTCACGAATTTCTTTGTAAAATAACCTCTCTTTAACGAAGTGCATTTTCTATGTAACGAAGCTTTTTCTTTTGTGATTCTATTTTTGTTCTCCCTTTTTTAAAAGTATTTCTGAAAAAATTCAAATTATTCTCACTTTAACACATTTTCTGGTGGTCATAATTCTTGACCTGGTTTTATTAGTTCCTAACTCACTGAGAGCATTAGCGTTTTGGACATTTCATCCAAAAAGTGCAACACTTAACCCCCATTGCCCAGTTAACTAGAAAAAATTTTCGATATCGTCTTTCAACCTCAGTGGAGTTGTACCGTGTTCCAATTAAAAAATAATGTATGCTTAATATTACTTGTATGCTTTAAATTATAAAATGTCCTTAAAATTCATTAATTTTAATATAAAATTATTTTCTCTTAATATTGGAAATAAAGTGAATTCTTCGGCATTCTTTTTTTTTTCTTGTTTTCCATGCAAATTTTCTTTCTTTCACTTTTATTTTTTGATGGGTAATATGTATAAAATAAGCATATATTAATTTAAAAAAAGGTGAGAATAATTACTATTTTTCTATATATAGTGTTTATAAATTTAAAATTTGTTTTATGTGGTTTATAGTGTATATTAAAAGATGAACCTCTATATAAAGAATCTTCAATAAATCGAACTTTTTTCCGGGATTTAGCGACTTCGTTATATAAAGATCCGACTGTAATTACTGGAACAAAAAATCTTTACTTGCAGAATTTTTAATACTTTTCCGTTTGTATTTTCATGCAAATACTTGAGTTGTCAAGCTTCCTTGCAAATAAGTGTTTCAGTTCTTGATGGAGTTAAGTTGCGCTTAGGAATTCTATTCAAATTATCTTTATTCATTTTTAAGGCTAATGCTATTCGTTCATTCTAAGCAATGCTTCTGAAGATCAATTGTGGGAATTTTTTTAGCTTATTCTTAGTTAATGAAAGAAGATGAGAGCTTGATTGAGTGATTGTTTATTTAAATCGCTTTTTGAAGCTATGCGAGGGCTATTGGCAAGAACTCGGAACTTTGAGCTAAGAGAAATTGACACCAGAGTTGACACTCCTCTCCAAACTTCCACCTCACGCTAACCTGAGAGTTTTGAGTCTTTGAATTGTAATTCTCTTCCCTGTATTGTTTACTTATTTATTCCTTGTATATTTATTCTTTTTTTTTAAAAAAAAGGAAGTTAAGTAAATTGTTTTAAAATTATATTCGTATTATTTAAATTAAAATATATACAGCAAATAATAGGTTTTTTTTTTTAAAAAATTATTTTTATTATTTTTTTTTATTCATTCAAAACATTTTTCATGAATAAAGTATTTCTAAATGCCTTTTTGTTGTTAATTTTTAAGCTACCTGTATTAAATATTAATAATCACAACGAAAATTCCGATTCTTTTTATACGAAAAGTCTGCTTCAAAAGCACTTATCAATTTTTTTTCATAATTACGGGAGGCCGCAGCACGTTAAATCTGTCGGAGCTTAAAGTCCTCCGGTTGGTGTGGTGTTGAAGTTAGAAGAGACGAAGCGTGCCAGTCCAGGTGTCATCCTCATCTCTTGACCATGGTTCAACATTACGAGGTCCGCCGCCAATAACTCTAGTGTAGCTTTATAGTGTGACGGTTATATAACTCTGATTTATAATTACGGAAATTTAATTTTTTCCACTGTTATTAAATATTTGAAGCGAACAAATGAAGTTAAACTGTCTATTCCAAAGAAAAAAAAATCAAAAATATAACTGGAAAAGAATGCATTTTTTTAAAAGGAATATTATTGAAGAATGAAAAGAACGATAGTGTACTCAACCCTTTTAAAGAACCAAAAAATCAAACGGCAAGTGACTAATAGGTTCTCAAATTGGCAGGAAAACCGGAAATGTGCATTTGCGAGTTTAAATTTACCGCATAAACATCGAGACCCGTTATCTAAACAAACGAGTGACTTTGCATTTGCAGCAGAATCCCTTTCCAGGACGTCAAGATGTTGACGCATGCGCACTCATCTCCCAAACGAAGCTGAGGATCAACTTGAAGAGATTCGAGCGGGTGCTTTTCAAGTGTTCGTTTCAAAAACGTTTATGAATTCGAAACACTGGATTACATTCGAAGTTTGCTTCAGAAAGAGATATGTGTTCTTTTAGTGTCTAATCTGACTGTACGAACGGATGTGATCTAGATTTGATTTAGAATAGGATACTGTAGAGGTGAGTCTTGGATTCATTTTTCTTTTTCACCAAGATAATTATATTTTTATTAACAGAAAACAGAAACACGTTTATGCTATGTTTTGGTTTGGGTAACGCTGAGTCATTGAATAGAGAGGGGATATTTTTAGCCAATCCTAGTGCCATAAGTGCGTATTTTCTTGTCTTACCAACTGTTCGCAAATGATTAGAAGAAGCATTAGAAGGCTGTATGAAAGATGGGGCTGCATGACTTTACGACTCTCTATACTATCATGGAGATTGCTTTAATTGTTAATAACACATTCAATTTGTAATTCTATAATCCTTTGAAATACCCAATCGAATTTGATTTTGTTATATTTTTTACAAATTGAAAATTAAATGATAAACTTCTAAAAAAACACGAATTTTCTACTTTTGGGGCAGATGCTGACGTGATGCTTTCAACCTCGTACTTATAGTTAATTAAAATTATTTTATTTGCTTTGTATTTCATTAAGGTTTTTAAAATATTGTATATTTCGAACATTTCCCGGAATAAACAATTTATGTAAGTAACATTTTATAAGCTATATTATTTTTAAAATTGCGCTTAACATAGAAATAACTGTACTTCAAATACTTACTTACTACTTATAATACTATCTGCACAATTTGTAATTAATTTTTAACTTAATCTTGTGGAAAAAAGAAATAATTAGTGAAATATTTAACATGTTTACATAATGTTTATTAAAAAATGATTAAATATAAATATATAGACACGTTATGCATGTAGATACATAAATATTAGCTTTAGAAGGAAAAAAAGCGCATATCGAAAAATTTAGGAATGCTGATTGAGACTGTAGGTATAACAAAACAGGGTGTAACATTATACATTAATGTACTGCAATATGCAAATGATTTACATTGACTTTAAAGTGTCACTTTTAGTAAATTTTGTTCAATCTATAAAATATGAAAAAATATTGAAAATGTTCATATAAGAAAAGCAACTAGAAATAAACAAACGATTCATTAGAATAAAAAATAAATCCTACTAATAATATATTTTAATTTTAGCTTCTTGAAAATCAAATTGATCATGAATACATTGGGAAGTTATTATCATGCAAATTTCAAATTAAGTTTATAAAATTACAATTTAATGTACTGGAGTTTTTAAAAACATAAGTTATACTTTCCAGCTAAAACATTTTGTAATTATTCAGTTACATGCAAAAACGAAGAGAAAATATTAAATTGCAATTTTAATGAATTATAGAAAATAAATTACTCAAATTAGCCCTTTCCACTATTTTTCAATTCCTCTACTATTAGTTCACACTCACCCTTCATATATATACATATATATCTTGTTCACAAATTTTCAATCGTTAATAAAATACTTTCTATTCATCCATTGAAGTTCAAATACATTTTTTAAACTTGTAGTGGATGGCACACTTGATGTTAATACAGCGTTTTTCAAACATTAATTCATTAATTGAATTAAAAAATGAATAAATAGCAACAAACAAAGGTAATAGTCCAACAGCAAATACAGAAAGGAAAATTGTTCGTTTTGTTCCTGTAGTGTAATGGATAGCACATTGAACTTCTAATCCAAAGGTCGTAGGTTCAAGTCCCACCTGAAATGGTCTAATTTCTGTGTGTGAATGCGATTTCTTTTTTACTATGTTTTTTTATTAGAATAATTAAATTTAATGAATGAATAAATAGTAACCAAACACACACACACAAAAAATAGTCCAACAACATATATAGAAAGGAAAATTGCTAGGAAAATCGCTTTCTATTTTGTCACTTAATATTGTGATTCTGTCGTATATATATACACATTTATATTAATTGTAACTATTAATAAAAAATAACTAAAATAAATTGTCTCTTTGTTGACCTAAGTAGGGATTCACTTAAAAAAAATTTATATTACTTGTTAATGCTGAATTTGCTAATGTTTATCAGTTAAAGGATATTCATTTCAATTAATTTCATTTGCGTAGTAATGATAGGAACCTAAGGAATAAACACCGCATTAACAATTGGAGGGCTTTAGGTATATATATTTGTTGTTTTTTTACATCAGATACCTTAAATTTAATGGTTGCATAAAATTTATTCTACATCCTTGTTATTGTGTCACACAATGAGATCAGTGAAAACGAAAATCTGAACTCATTTACAGCGGTTTATTAAGGATCTGCGTTTAGCATGGAGCTACTATGCAGCATTATGAAAGAAGTAGAAAATGTATCTGTATTTCAAAAACCCATATACATTCAGTACATGTTTTATTCATTATTAGTAGCATTCAACTATAAGAGAATAGAAGAAAAGTTTAATAAGTGTTTACCAATATAGGTATATAATAACAGTAATTTAAATGTTAGATAAAACTATTGGACAATAAACTAAAAATAATATTTGTTGATTGTAAGTATAGTATAACGAAGCGTACCAATCCTTGTTGCTCTTCTAGATGTATTGATATATTACGATTTGCCCAACACTTTATATTTTAATTATGGAAGAAAATTGACCTAAGTAAATGGTGGACCTTTCATACAACTAATTTTCTATACTTCAACCTATTTAGTATTGAGGATATTCGGGTCCTGCATTTGACCGATTTGATTTTGAGCTAAGAAATGTTCCTGCCTGTTTTTTTACAATTTTGATATTTTCGCTACAGTTGGGTTTCATGTCTTAATTTTTTTCTGTTAAGCATTCTTGAGTAGACTTTATTTAATTGAAATTGAATATTGACATTTATAATTTTCTAGTTAAATTTGCTTTAATAATTATAATTGTTAAATTTGATTGATTCAAATTAATAACTTCTTTACTATACTAGAATGGGTCTAAAAATTTGTATCCATAACTATTGATCCAAATAAAATTATTTGAAACCAAGCGCTGAGTTAATACCTTATCTGAGCTTTAATTCATTCAATTCTTGTATTATTTCAATTGTTACACAGCCCTATTTCTTTTAAAAAGGCAAATTTGCAATTTTTTTCACCATCGCGGAAAATGTTTTCCCTTTTCTGATTATTAAAAAGCAACTTTCATAGAAAACATTTTGATAAACTAGTAATATCTACTTTCTTCAAATTAACAAATATTATGAATAAATAAAAAATATGAAAAAAATATATATGTTTGCACTACATGGTAAATTCATCAATATCTTATTGAAGTAATTTTTCTTAAAAAATATATATAACACAATCACTCAAATAACACGAAAAATTCTGAATACAACATTTTATTTGACGTGAGATATTACCAAATATATTTACCTATATATATTAGATTACTTAGTAATTGATTTATTAAGAAATGTATACATATGAGATACATTACCTTATGAAAAAACATCATTAGCAAATCAACAATCTTTGGTTTTGTCTACTCAATTTGCTTTTTAAAATTAGATTAATGTTTTTGGCTTATTATTTTAGCATTATTCATATCATATAGTTTATTCATAATATTCACACTGAAAATGTATAGATATCTCATAAAAATTATTTACAGCTTAATAAATTAAAATATTTTTTAACTCTCATTAATCTAAAATATCTGAATTTTATAATGTTATTAAATTATTATACATATGGATTTATTTTTTAGCGAAGTACAAAATTTTACTTAAGACATAGCAAAATTTCAATACTGACACATTTTAACTGTGAGAAATTTATCAGCAGGACGAAATCCTGAATGTGTGCATTGTAATTTTGACGTAAATATAGTCTATATAGATATTGATAATTGTGCAAAACAGTGGTTTTCTTGTAGTATCTTTATTACTATTAATGGTTAACTAATTTTGTGCTTTGTATCAAAGTCAAGGAAGAATTAAGAAATGAGCTATTAGTGAAGAAACTAGCAATTCGAGCATCTATCAAATAGCAAATCTGTGTAGGTCAGGGTTTCTTAAAGTCTGGGGTGCGCTCCCTCCCCCTAGTTGGGCGTGATAATCCTATTGGGGGGAACGAGCAAATCGAAAATATACATTCGGACACAATTAAAAATAAATTACACATTTTCACTAATATAATATGCTAATAAATATATCAGTACTGCAGAATGTATTTATTTCCATTCATCAACACAAACTTAATAATAAGTTTAATAATTACTTGTGACCCCATAAGATTTTCATATATAAAATTTAATACTTATCTTGATAACTGGTATAGTTTATCATTAAAGTCGTATTGTAGCTTTACGTCAAAGCAAATTATTATTGATTTCAATACATTGTTATTATATGGAAGGGAGGGGGGAGTGCTTTGAAAATTTTAATTGAAAATTGGGTCACAAATATTGAAAGTTTAAGAAGCACTGGTGCAGGTACTTACAAATTTTCACGTCATACCTGTGAATGACGAAGAAACCTATCTTGTAAAGTAAGTGTTTCAAAATGATTCATGTTGGAACAAGAATATAAATTTAAAGACACAAACTCGTATAATTTCACTTGAAAAAAACTCAGTGATATAAATGAAAGGTGAATATAAATACAAGTCTTAGTGTATTGATACAGATTTAAATACTCTGAAGCAGAAATAAATAAGACATTTTGGCTATAAAAGATTCATTTATTGTATACTATTTAAATATCTTAATACTGTATGAACAATTTGTATCGTCATTGTTAAAATTGCATAGTTGGATGAAATATGAAGCTATAAAGAAGATTTAAAAGTTTTAGATCCAGACAAGGCGTATCTGAATGTCTAATTTGAAAAGATAAGAAAATGAATTGTTTAATTCGAAATATTAACACACACATTTTATGTCATTTTCGATAAACACATATTAAAAATATTTAATCGCGAGTCTTGTTAAGAATCATGGGAATATTTTAAGCTTTATCAGTTTAATTTGCTTCAAACGCCTCGTTATTTGTATGAAATAATCTATTGTTGAAACCACTATTATATGAATTTACTTTTTAAAACTTCTATTTTTTTCTCTAACAAGCTTATAAACCTCTTGAAAATGGCTAAATAATTAGATACACGTTTCAGTTGCCTTTTAACACCCGAGTTTTAAAATTAATAAAGTTAATGAAATCCGTCAAGTAACTCATGCTTTGTAGCTAAAGAAGAGATTAAATGTAGTAGAAAGTGGGAAGTATCAAATTTACCGAGATTAATCTATAAGAAAAGTGTTTCTTCCACTAATGCAGTTTAAATTGTTGTTGCTCTGATTGCAAGACTGAATAATTACGAGAGTAGCAGTGAGAGCATTTTAAAGATTTTAAAGAAAAATTGTGGAAATATTATATGAATCGGAACATGCAGAAAAATAAATTATACTTGAACGTGAGATTGTAAAATCATATATTGCACATATCCATTCTATAATTTTGTACAATATTTCGCTACCATACCTACAAACTTTCAGGGTGTTTAGGGGTTACAAAGACGACTCAAAATCACAGAGGATTGAAGGGTCGCAAATGCCGTAGTTTCAAGCTATGGTACAAAGAAGCAGAGAAAAGGAACAGAAACAGGAACATATTAATAGGACAGAAAACATTTTATTGAAAGTTTACTACGACAGGTCTTCGAAATTACTACCAGAAGTCGTCTAGCAGGCCTGACAGAGCACTGCATGGAAATTCTTACCTTCTTGAAGATTCCTGGCAGCTACAGATATTCAAGCGATGAGATCTTCAATGAAGAAACGAGCGTCTCGAAAACCAATCTCTTCATATGATTAGAACCAGACTCACGTCCCCTTCTGTTCCCACTTGCAAAGGTCGTGTGATGCATGTTCGCGTAACGTTCCTGGTACAACCACCGAGCGGAGTACACATCACGATCCGCAGCTCCATACACGATCTACATGTCTACGAATCTTTCGTTTGAATGCAAGTTCATTCTACTACCTCGGGAAAAGGATCGCAAATGACGACTTTCAGCAGGATTTGTTTTCACGAAACCTTCTGTTCAGCCCTATCTACCTCAAAGCTTCCCTGAGGAATTTGCTATAACATAAAGAATTCTATGTAGTGCCGCTGTCTGGCCTACTAGATGACTTTTGGTTGCAATTTCGAACACTTGTTGTAGTACAACCTTTCAATAAAGTGTTTTTGCCCCATTAATATGCTGCTGTTTGTGTTCTTTTCTCAGCTTCTTTGCACCGTAGCTCACAATTACGGCATTTGCACCCTTGCATTCCTATGTGATTCCAAGTACTCTACATACCCTGCAAGTTTATTGGTCTGGTAGTGAATTACGCAGTAGTTCCTCTTAAAAAGATTCAGCTGAAATTAAAACTTTGATACTATTAAAATTTTCCATTAAATGGCTTTGCAAAAACTTTTGTTGTATTATGGGCGTAATAGTTCAAGACATTATTATAAGAAATTGTTTAAATGCTTGTATGCATTTTTGTCAGATTTCTGAAAATATTGTGCTCAAAATCCCATTTTCTCTTATATTTTCAAAAAATATTTTCCTGATTTTTTAAAAGTATTTTTTATTGATTTTCTTCTATTTCCGATTTGAAATTATGTTTGCTTATACTATGAAAAATTCAAATAATATTAAAAATAATTACTTTTTTGTTTTTGTTTTTATGATTCATTGCAGATAGCGTCTGAAATAATATGATCTATGTCGACGAAACAGAGGAAAAAAGTGGTGAGTTGATGTCCTATTTTAAAATGTTGGATTTAATCGATATTTTATAATATTGAAAACATTTTAGCACTTAAAGTTTGCCATTAAAATAATAACTTTTTTTTTCTTTCTAATTAAAGATGTTAAATTTATATTGGTAATATTTAGTTTGTAGTTTGTATATAATTTTTATTCAAGTTAAAACTTGCTGAGGCTCAGTCTTGTTAAAAAGAAGGCACATGTTTTCAGTATGTTTAAACATTTGTATTGGAGGTATGATTTTTTATTAAAAAAAATGCATAAATATACATACACAAAACTTTCCTTGATTGATATTATTTAGAACTTGTCAACCAAATACTTGAAGTTATTACGGCTTATTTTTGTCCTTATGTTATGCACACCTACACTTATTTACACTGTCTTCATAGTGGAGACCTCAAGTTTGAAGATAAATTTTAAATGGCTCTTCTCTGGATTTCTCGAGGGCAATGGATTAGTTTTACAATGCTTATGGATATTTCTGTTAAATCAGAGGTGTGTTCACAAATACAGATTTCTCCAAAAAATGTCATTTGGAAAATACATTGACTACTCTTTGTAACTAAATTTACGTATCGAATTCCATTATTAGAATTAAACGGGGTAACACATTATTTTCACTTATAGTTTCCTATGTACAGTTATAAGCGGTTATTTAGGGCAATTATAATTACATTAACTTAAACTTCTGAATATTACAATGAAAAAGAAATTCCACGCATAAAGCGAAATGGGGTGAACTGGTGACATATGAAGAATTGTTCTCTCTTTTCTCTTTTAGTTAATAATAAATGCCTACATTTTAAGCAGATATTTACAGAACAATGTTATAATTGAGTTATTTGGACCATATACTGGGGTAGTTTCTTCCTTTTTATACGCATCACTGGTATGGAAATATAAGTAATGTTTTTTTAAATAAATGCACGAAGGGTTTTTTTTAAAAAAAAATTATATTTTTACTATACATTTTAGAATATTTCAGCATATATATACGTTCTTTCTTCATTTAAACTGAATGCAAGTATGATTTAGTTTTTCCTGTATGTTTTTGAAATATGTTTGAATGCATGAATTGTTTTCTTCTTCTATTAATTAAAAATCATTGTAGCATGTTTGAGTACTATGAACTTGAGATTTGACGATTTAGTCTCATCAATTGATCATTGTCATCTGAAAGAATTGCATTTTAAACATTCTTATTTTAAGATAAATATGCACTGTCTGCCTAGTTTTTAATAAACTATCATTTAAAAAGATTTTTATAATGGAAGATAGCAAATAGTATATATACACAGTGAATCATGGTTCATCATAAGATAAATGTTCTGATTTACGAGAAATCAAAACTACTCTTTGCTTCCGTTCAAAAAATTTTCATCATTCCTTACTGTATATAAATACGTTAAGAGTCAGAATTGGAGCCAAAAACCATTTATTGGAATGGTTGTATACGTTTTTGGCAGAGAACGAAGCACTCTGGCCATCATTTTTATGAAAGAACTCGACAACGACGTCATCTTCAACGAAGATGACGTCTTTCTCTTTGCCCAGACATTCAAGAATTTTTATTATTCAACAAGGAGACTGCCACCCGGTCGTGTTCCTTGCTTGGCACAAGACATCTGTTGCAGATGTCCTTAGTCATTAGAGTAATTTGATACTTAACTTTTGAACCACTTGTATTATGAAAGAAGATAATATCGCGTTGGAAAGAATCACTTAAAAAATAGGCTTAGAGGAATTGTTGACGTAAATAAAGATGTTTTTTTTTTTACTCGAGTATATCAACAAGGAAATGCGCATGAGATTCCTGTAAACTATTTAAGATTGAATAAAAGAAATCTTTCTGTTGGGCTGTTACATTACGCAATAAGAAACACAAATTCCTTTAATTTAAACCTTAATTCATGAAAATTGCTTAGAAATGAAAATATTTAAGGTACCCGACTACGTTCGGAACTGTTATTTTGCAAAAGCGTATAAAGAAATAATTTTTATGATATTTAGTGGCACTTAGATTAGAATACATGTATAAAATTATTTTAAGAATATTATTACAATAAAAAATTATTTATATGCAATATTTTGGTGAAAAATAAACTATCTACAAAATATTATCCTTTTATGGAAAATGCTTCTATAATAATAATATTTTGCCTATATATAGCTCAGACTTCTGTACAGAGCCTGAAAAAGGATTTTTGAAATATATAACTTAGAACTGGATTTTTCCAATATTTTGATACAACAGAGTGGAGAAATTTTAAGAAAAAAAAAACGATAATTTTTTAATTGGTAATAACTCTGTAAATAATGTGAATTTTACAAAAATCCTAATTCAGGCCCTTTGGAGAAATCTTTGCTTTATACACGCAGAATATTATTATTATAGAAGCAATTTCATAAAAGGAGAATGTTTTGAAAATAGGTAATTCTAAGTTCATTTTTCGCCAAAATATTTCATTTAAATGATTTTTTATTCTAATAACATTTCAAAACAATTTTATGCATGTATTTTAATCCAAGTGACACTAAATATCATGACAATTATCCATTTATATGCTTTTTTTTTAAATCATGGTTCTGAACGTAGTCGGACACCTTAATGGATTTGCAAATACAAATGTACACTCAATGTGAATTAAAAATGTTTCCGTGAAAATTGTTCTATACTTCAAAGGTAATAATGTTAGGTGCAAATTGTATAGGAATAATTGTTTTTTCTCTGACGAAATATTAGTCAATAGTCATGGCTTTGCTTTCAAGTGTGACGTTAATAAAAAATTTAAGCAAACCGATGAAATTATAAAATAGATTTTTAAAATGAACTTGCAATTTAATTCAAAAATATAAGTATTGTAACCTAAGAATAAATATTAACTTTTCAATAAATAATTATCAAAAAGTTTTACATTATTATAAATGTTTTAAAAATAATAAGAGAATAATTTGAATCTAAAACACAGAATACGAAGATATCAAATTTAATTTTTCGATTATATTTAATCAGAAAACGCGTGATATTACATTTATTATAATTTTGCATTTTAAGTCATAAAAGTAATTTATCTTTTTAAAACTGTTTGTAAAATAGTATTAACTCAAATAATGAAACTTTCCAAACTCTGAGAGCACTGTAATCTAATTTTAATTAATCATATGCTATGTTTTGTACAATGCTATGGACATTCTTAAAATATTCATTACGAGAAGTTATTTCTAAAATGATTTTTATAGCACTGAAACAGAAACTGAAAATCATCTGTCATGAGTATGAGTCTTATGCCACTGAAGACCCACCGTGTAAAGGAAGCCGTTACACGTTAAATACGTCGAGGCTTCTTCTGTTGATGTGGTGTGGAAGTTAGGTGAGGAGGTGCCAGCTTAAGTGTCATTCGCGTCACTTGATCATGGTTCAAAATTGCAAGATGCCTTGTTTTTGCCTTTATGCAGCCTTACACTACAACGTTAGTGTAACTCTCACTTCTACTTATTTGTCAAATGTGAAATGGTGCTGATTCTATTTAAAGAAAATGCTCAGAATATTTTAGTGTTAACTATAATTAAAATTTATAAGCAAGTTATATCAAAGATTAACACAATAAGATAAAATGATTTCTCGCATTGATACTACAAATAAAACCTGTTTTGTATTGAAATAGATGCACGTTAAATCGGTCAAGGTTCAGAACCCCCCAACTGGAATGGCGTGGAATTTTTTATAGGAAGGATGTTAAATCAGGGGAGGACCTTGTCAGTTTACTATGGTTCAAAATTATGAGGTACGTCGTCAAAAGGCCTAATGATGTCCCCAATTATGACGTTCATATAAAACGTTTTAATCAATAAATGACAAGTCAATTAAATAAAAACAAAAACAAATTTGTGCCCTACGTATTATGGTATTGACATTAGAAATTGCTCCAATGAACATATTATGCAATTCAATAAATATAAGCATACTAACAAATTTTTAGATGATCGCAATTTTGAGCTATTTATGCAATTATTCAAGATTAAACTGTTCCATATGTTTTTAGCAGAATAAAACCTCGAAAAAATGCATAGATGTGCTGCTTAAAGGTTTCTTATAGAATTTTTTAATTGGCTTACTATACTCTTATGCAGTGATTCTCAAACTGTGGGGCGCACCACCATAGGGAGCGCGAGCATATCAAAAAGTCGAAAGTAAAAGATTATTTAAGAAATAGTAATTTACTGTAACACTTACTTAAGATGTCTAGTATTTAAAAGTAAAATTTTTCTAAATTTAATGCATATCTTGATATTTTGTACTGTTTATAATTAAGGTCGTGTTGTAGCTTTATCGTCAAAGTATATCATTATTGCATTCAATACATTGTTTATTGTATGGGTGGATGAAAGTTATATATGATTGAAAAATGTGTCGCAAACTTTGGAAGTTTGAGAAGCACTGCTCGTATGTCATCAAATGAGTATAGAAGCCGAAATTAAAGACTCATAGTAAAATGTGAATCATCACAAAGTACTGAAGCAGACGAAGCATATCAAAATACACATACTTGCGACTAACTTTATCGCAGTCCGTAATTAGCAATATTTTACACAAACAAGAAAATTTTGATATTCCAGTGCCTCAGAGATATTCTCAAAAAGCTCACACTAAAAAAAAACTAAAAAAAATAAATATTTGTTTTAACATAGGGAGCAGAACTTTGAAACAGAGTAATCTGATAAATATAATTTTGATTATCTATTTAGAATACTTAATTACCGCTCTTATTCCTGCATGGAGATCACAAGTAACAAGATGGAAATCCGAGACATTCAGAAAACAAGCATTTTTAATAGAAAAACGAATAATAATGTTGCAAAATTTGATACATTTGTTCATAGATTTGTGTGGTAAATTATTTAATAAAATGATGCGACTTTGAAAATGATTGCATGTCTTAATCAAATGATCCTTATATTAGTTACGTATCACTTACACTAGGGGTGTCCCACACGTGGCCCACCGACTATTTTTAAAAAAATTTTAAATATCAGATTTTTAGTTTTTTCATTTTGAAATTTATTTAAGTTGGACCTTTATATATATATATATATCTACAATGTATTTGCCTGTTACCTGTTCTTGTTTTAAAATAAATCTTTTATGATAATAGAAACGTCCTTTAGATTAAAATAGATTTATATTTTATCAAACAGTCACACATTGGATTTTTCTATAATAAATTACTTTTTTAATAAATTCCGAATTGCATTATTCATATCCTTTACTATGTATGGTATGATTCTCTTTCACTTCTCCTCCTCCTTTTCTGTTTGGAGTTCCTAAAAAGCAAGATGCAGTCAGAGATGTTTGTTAAAGTTTTAAAAAAATATTCAGGACGGTTAAGATAAAGGACAACGTATATACTTAATCGTTTGCGCGAATGACGGCATTGTCAAATTTCAACAATGAGTAACGAAAGATCAGTTAAAAAGGAACAACGTAATATTCAAGAAAATAGAAACTGTAATATTTTAAACATTATTTGATCATTGAATTATTATATTATATATAAACATTATTGTATTATCTTTGTATACATAAAAAATAATGAAAACAATAATAATAATTCATTCTGTTTTAAATTTTCACTCAATAAATGTTTTTTTGTTTCCAAACCTGATATAAAGGTACATATTTTTACGTGCGGTCCGCGATATTATAATGTTTTTCCAAAGTGGCCCGCAAGTCCATTTGGGTTGGATACCCCTGACTTACACAATAGCAGCATTAAATGTGTTCTTGGCATTTTGTGGCTGTTTGATCTCTTCTATGACGTCAAATAGAAAAAGTCATATAGCCTCTTAAAGAGCTAGGAGGCTATATGTTTGAAATTCCATGATTATGAAAATTAGTCGCTACTGCGTCATGTAGGCTTTGGGAAAACGGACGGTATTTTGCTAAAAAAAACTTATATTCTTTCCTGGGTCACCACTTGATCTAGAGACTGACAACCGTGTCCGTTGTCTGAATATGGGAAACGACATTCGCTGCAGGACGTGATACACGTTGTTCACCTTTTTTAACAGACAACAGAAACGTTGTGCGTATAGCTGTGAGGATTTCAGTTGGTATCACTCAGTAGCACATGTAATTTTTTTTTGTTCGCCTTTTGATATTGATCAAATATACTATCATCTTAAAAGAACCAGAATATATATGCTGGATTCCTAGGAGTGCTTTTCATTCAGGAAACATTTTGATATAATCACACAGTTCACCCTGGTATAGTCGGAAGCGAAAGGACCTCTCCTTCTCATCACTCGATTTATACCTGATGTTATCATGCAGCACAGGCATTTATGACTTGCTAGAGTTGTTCACAAATATCTCGTGCTTTCAATAATATGTACACACAATGGTCTCTCCAAAAGTTAAGGCACATATGTTTTTTCGAAACTCATTATCATAAAAATAGCATAAAAATAAAATTCCTAAAATGTGAATAACAGAACGGACTTTAACAATATTTATGTAAATAGCGTGATATATCTGTCACTTTTATTTTATAGAAATAAGTACTTATATAGAAAATAGGAGAAAATATGTAAAAATCAATCTTGCGCAACTTTGTGTAAGTTTTGTAAATAATTATTGATCTAAAATAGTTTTTGCTAATTTATTTTATATTATTCAGAAAAGTTTAGAAATGACTAGAAGCGCCATTTCACCAATTCATTAAGATAGTAGAGATTTGGATGAATGGAAATAAGGTTTATGTTGATAGACGTCTCAATGTGTACCTCGCAGTGTAGTCTAACGACTGTAGGATAACATTAATCTGAAGGTTCTACGTCTAAATTACATGTTCCTGATCGGTCACAAGTTATAGAACATCTCATCAGGAAATCGCTTTCTAACACTTTCGGCCAGAAGGAGAAGCACTACTCTCCTCCTCAATTAGTTGCAGATATTATGTTGCATCAGGAACTAGAATATCCTCTACACTCCTTCACAATGCATGTGTATGCAAAATGACCAGTTGTATGTGACGGCAGAAGTTTATATTTATGTTAGACAAGATAATACATCTCCAGAAACAGGCAGCAGTGGATTTCTGAACTCTTCACAGACGAGTCCAAGGTGACACTGGAGAGCGCTTCAGTGAGTTTGCTGATCTGGAGGGAACAATCCAACAATGTTGAAAAACGCTGTTACAGAGATGGTGGAATCATGATTTAGACAGAGATGTCTCGATGTGAGATCTGCTTGTATAACACACAGAATCGCACTGACCTGCATGCGTTTTATAAAGAAATGCTGAATGGTGTGACATATAGGGACGAGAACTTTGATTAATATATCCTACCACATGACGCTGCTTTTGGTAAGGAATTCATTCTAATAGAAGATAAATCGTGATCTAAACCAGTTGTGCTTGTTGAGAATAATTTGGATCATGATTTGAAGAGAAAGGAATGCTCAACACAATCTCCAATCTTTTTTTATCTTATGAAGATATGACTCTGGGATCTTATGTCTGTATTTCAAATGCTTATCGAATCAATACCTCTTAAAATATATCATTGAAATTTAACTATAATGAATTATGATTAAGAAGTGTATAAAAATAGTATTTCGTAAATTAAGTATTTTTGAAAATTGTATTGGTTTTATCAATTTTTTTTTTTTACTTTGCGCATTATAATTCTCTGAATTTTTTATTCAATTTCTCTCTCTCTCTCTCTCTCTCCTC
>BMAV01007154.1:177739-189197 GCA_019973955.1 Trichonephila inaurata madagascariensis
ATATATATATATATATATATATATATATATATAAATTTTCAATCGTTTAAATTTTCAATCCTTAATAAAATACTTTTTATTCATCCTCTGAAATTCAAATACATTTTTAAACTTTTAGTGGATGACACCTGATGTTAACACAGTTTTTTCAAAAGTATTAATTCCATTTTATTTTTTAATTTTAAATTTATTCTGCGTTATTTCTGATGAAGTTAGAACTAGCACCAACAGATGACTCCAGTAAGTTTTTTTAATGAATTTTTTTTCTTGGCTTCAAATATATATAATTTTTAACTTGGGGTGGCTGACACTTAACCCTCTCACGGGGTATGTATTTTATCAAAGTAGATTAAAAAATTGTGTATTTTTTATATTACGTATTTCAAATCTATATATTAAATCTACATTTTAGAGTTAAATATCCAAACAATTTTGTTAAAGGCTTTTTATTTTAAAATATAGAATTAGATCATGCTAAAATATGAACATAAAAACGTAAATGAAAGCATAAACAAGAACATCACGTGTTGCACAGCTAAATAGTCGTAAAAAATGCATACCCGTGGAAATCGCAGGATGTGTAGCAAGAAGGTTAATATTGATACAGTTTTTTCAAATATTAATTCATTAATTAAATTTAATTAACTAAAATTAAATTTTTTTTGTTGTCCTAAGTTGGAATTAACTTAATTTTTATATATATATTACTTGTTTTTTTTTAGGTAATTTTTAAAAATTACACACGCTTGTAGTTATAATTTCTTTATTTATTAGAAATACTTGCGTATTAGTTAATAAGAGGATTAATTTCATACAAATAACAATTTAAGCAGTCGTTGTATATGTTTCTGTATTCGCAATTTAAAAATCAAAATGATACTCGGATTTTTAACGCAAAGTTTTTGAATAGCATAGTATTTCGTTAATTAAGTATTTAAAAATAATTCCAGATATAATATGGAAAATTAACCGAAAAATATGCAGTATAAAATATCCTTTTAAAAAATATAACATATCTCTCTTCTGAAATGAAAAAGGGAATTAGATATAACTAATTTAGATGCGTAAAAAAGTTTTAATGATAAACTTTTCCTTTTTTTTTTAAATCACTGAGTGTCTCGAATTAGAAAAAGTTATACCAAATTTTTGACCAGCACGTTTTAAATTATCTACTTTTTCCCTTTCTTTGTTAACAGTCAGTTATGCGATAGTAAAAATGTACTTGAATTAACGATAACGTTCTTTAAACTTACAAAAATATATCCGAAGAGTAACTCTTAAGATACTACCTTTCTCTGTAACCTTTTCATTGTTACCTGAATTTTTGCATCGCTCTTTCGTTTAGCATTGCTTCACAAATGAATCACGTCCAAATTTCTTTAGATATCCTATACACCCTCAAGCAAGCTATTTACAAGTATGTTAAACAATACAAAAAAAAACAAACACTGCTGCTATTTAAATACCAATGAAATAGAATGTGCTTAAGTGTGTATCTAGAGCTATTTCTGAACTAAAGAGTTTGAAAATTTTATGTGTTTTCTTAGTATATATTTTTCGTGTCTTATTCTGTCATAAATTATTTATAGTAATAATTTACAATTAAAATATTTTGACATTGTTAAATAAAATTCGTAATGTACCTGTGAAATTCTGCATTTCCTTCATGCATTCTGAAAAAAGGAAAATAGATGTTTTATAGATTTATCCTTTTTTTGCATACTGAAATTACGGAAAATTTACACAAATTAGATTAAAAAAACCCAATTAAAACGAATTTTTTCAGTGAGATATGTTGCAAAGAGCAATTTAAGCCACTTAAGCTGCTTTTTTAGTGGGGAATATTAGGAATGTTTTTAAGTATTCTGTTTCAGTTTTATTATTCTCATTTCCGGATTCTAATTTTATTATTTTTTTTAAATTGAAATTATAATCTTGATCAGAAAGTTGTGAACAACCAGAACTTGAGAGAATATCTACATTTTAATCGGAAAGATGTTTTTTTAATATCTATTTTTATAGACCCGATTATTATTTCACGTTTATTCGAATCCATATTCAGCCGCCACTTCTTATGATATCGATGGCTTTTCCTTTCACCGTTGCTGTAATTCGTTTCTAATCACTTTTTCTCTTGACAAACTTCTTTCAGACGTTCACATTCTTCAAGACATAATTACTATACTGTTCTTAACGCTCCATGCTTTTTTTTACAAATAAGATCACATCAGCTATATCCAACTCATTCTTTATTACATAAACGGTACTGAAATAAGATGTACATTTTGTTCCCGTAGTGTTTGTATAATAAACTCCAAGAGAAAAAAAAATTAATTGTGGAATTATTTTTCCCATTCTATTTTACAAATCAGTTACGGAAGCAGTTATCAGTATGAGATTAATAGCAAATGATTTATTTAAACAAATATATTACTGTAATTATTAGCAAAATATAATTTGTTAGAAAATATGTGTGTGTGAAATTAATCCACCAAAGTATATTTTAAAAACTATTCTTTAAAACAATTATTTTTAACTGTTATCCTAGTTGTGACATAACCGTAAGCTATAGACCTTTAAGCGGCTAATTTCTTTTTAAATTACACCATCTAGGGCGAAATAAAATCGTAAGAAAGAGAAAAGTAATGATCGTCAGACGACTCAGCCTTTCATCCTTTCAGTGGGCCGATAAATGAGTACCAGGTTTGCTTGGAAACTAAGCACTGGGGAATTTCACATCAGACTGTCCACTTGACCGGAGCATCGGTTAATTCACTTCAGCAACGAAGGTCACGTATATTAAAATGGGCACAGTAGGCTTTGGCCCTTATGAGCTGTTGTGCCACTGAGTTTAGTTTAGTTCTTTTTATAATTAAAGAACACAGCATTGGAACTTGGAAGATATTATTAAGTAGAAAATTTTTCGAAAACGTTTTACATCTATTTATCATTGAAATGCTTTTTCTCTTATGGCACTTGTAACCTTAAAACTAGAAAAAACTCTATTACATACACAGTATGAACATATAAATTTAAACTCTATTTAGAGTTTAAATATTGATGAAAAAATATGTGGGTACATATTTTATACAAGAACTATATATATATTGGAGAAATAAAAATATTTTCTGTTTCATTCTGTAAAACCAGGTAAAAGTGGCTTAAGCAGAAATTATGATACTATATTGTTTAAGATTAATTAATGTCTTTTTCCGTATAAACTATTGCATACTAAAATGCATTCGTTTTTAATGAGCTAATATTCACTGCTATTTAGTGATTTTAGAAAGATAACTAAGAGTAAAATTCTTAATGTTTATGTTTCTGTTCTCCATTTTTCTATTCAATAATGCTCGAAACAAAAACCTTGTAAAATTTAGTTTTCTTTAGTGCTTTACGATAAAAATATTATACATAAAACGTAAAATTTCTATAATAGTAATTCTAATTTTAGATCAGCTTACACATATTTTCGTTGGCTATAATAAGATCTAAACAATAAATACCTGCTAGCTATAAAAAGTTAAGGAATGATGCAAAGTATTTTGTTCGATTTAGCTTAATTAGTAGGATTTCTGCATGGAAAATTAAACCGAGTTTCAGGCAGTGTTAGCATGCAGTGCATTTGAAAATTGCACCGGTAGACGTTATAGCCACGAACTCATGGTCAGGGTTGTTGCAAACGAGTCGAGAATTCAAGGTTTGATGTCATTAAACATTTATCACGTAGCAAAGATGAAGCACATTAAATCTGTCGGTATTCAGAGTACTCATTCTGTTGTGGTGTGTAAATGAGGAGAATGAGGTAAGATCTCAGATGTTGCATTTATCACTTGACTAAGACTCAAAATTATGTGGATTATCCTTCGTTTTGTTTTTATGTGTGATTCGAATAAATAACCAATCATGCACAAATTGATAAGTGAAATATTAATTTCAATATCAATTGACTACGGATCCATTTTTAGACCTTCTCTAATGTATATAATTTAGAAGAAAGAAAAACACAAATATACGTTAAATTTAATCACCACTATCTTTATATTCTGAATATTTACATCTCTTTATTTTGAGAAGCTATATTCATTCACTCTCATTTTAAGCACTAATAATTTATACTGTTTAAACAGTTTTAAGAACTTAATTGTAAGCATTAAAATAAAAACAGTGCTTTTGTTAACTTTGACATTATTAACAGAATTTTTTTTTACAATACTTCCATTTATGTCATTTATGTTCTTACTGAAATTGTAAGTTGAATAGGATTAAAAAAAAGATATTTCTAAAAATTATGACATTAAAATTTTACTTGCATTGCTCACTTATTTAATTTGAGATTTCATTTGAAACATAGTTTTTTATCTACATTTATGAATCTGTTCTTGTTTTCTCTTATTCTAGATAGTGTAGTTTAGCTACTCCATCTACATAAAACCAAAATACACTAAAAAATCCAAAATTGAGATATTATTTCCTGAAACTTCGTCAATAGTAAAATTCAAGCAATTAAGAATATGATTGAGAGAGGCCTAATCAGTAATCATCAGTAAAATCCCGGTTTTTCTACGGAAAGTGAATTTTTCAAACATACAACAGCTTAGAAATATTTTTCCCCATATGATTAATGAAAGGCGTGGATAAGACCCGTTACAAGTGTGTTTAATTCCATCCTTTTAATAATGGAGATTTCAGTAAAAGTTTAACAAGCGTTACCCTACAAGCTGTCAGCAGTGGCAGCCTTGTTCAATCTATCGGCTACCTCGTTACCATTCATTCTAATATACGAAGGGACACATTGAAAATATATAGTGTATTTATAAATCATTTTTAGTTAATTAAAAGAATAGCTCTAACCTCCAGCTATTAAATAGCTTGAGTGCCAATGTTAAGATTTTTAGTGGGTACCGAAGCCCGTGAATGTCTGCGGAAATGAGATTGCAGAGGGTTTGGCTCGTGAGGGCAGCCATAAAGATTCTACACATGGTCGCTGCCTTACTTTTTCAGAAATTGCTACCCGGGTCAAATAAGACATCAGTTCCTCTTAGAAGCAAGCCTCCATACATAAGTGGTATGAAGGAAACCGTCCTGGTGCTGCTTTGCTTGGGACAAGCAGAAGGCGAGATAAAACTACTCTTGCTAGGCTTCGCAGTGGACATACCTGAGCTCAAGGGCATGTGGCGGGTGTTAAAGTTTACCCCTTCCCCTTGTCTGAATTGCAATGTGACTCAAGCCGCTTCTGTCGACATCTTGGCTTGTATTGGTTGCCATAAGATCCAGCTGCTATCAAGTCCTACTGCAGCTCTTCATAGATTAAAAGCGCACGGGTTCATGGATTTGATCTAGATCAGGGGTGGCAAACCTTTATGGATCAACGTGCCATCTTTTCTAAAGAGATGCTTAATGAGGTATAGACGTGCCGTCAAATAATTTTGACTCGTCATTATTGGGAAAATAATAAAACTACTAACAACACAAAACTCTTTATTTACTACAGAACGATAAATTTTGTATTTAATAGTAGTAAATTTTTTAGTTAAACGTATGATTCAAATTATATAAAGTAGTTTTAGTGCGATTTTTGCTGTTGCAGATTAGATGATAAATAAATTATATTAAGATTGGGTAAGATGTTACTTTTTTAGCAGAATGCATGCTGAATTGGAGTCATCTGTTAAATGGTTTCTAAGCGAATCTTTAATGTTATTCATCTCTGAAAATAATGACTCGTAGGCATAGGTCGATGAAAATATGGCTAAAATAGCATGGATCTGATTCTTCAAACGGTTAAACGTATCTGGAATCGAAAATTTAATGATTTCAAAATTTCCTTACTGGCATTTTTACTTATGTAGCTTGTTAATCTTTCTGTTTCAATCAATTCTAACTATTTCCTTGTTTCAATAAATGTTTGAATCTATATTGAACTAGATTAAAAATCAATAAGTTGCATTTCAAATTCTTCAATTTCCAACTAATCGAATTAAGGCAAGTTCAGTTTATCAAATGATGTCTCAGCAGGGTACATAATAAACTTGACCACATTTCTGATAATTCTTTGAGCTGAGAAAATCTCACTGAAAATTCCTTGATTGAACAATCAATCGCTGTTAATGGTTTTGATCGACGGCGTGCCTAAATTATTGTTCTGCGTGCCATCAATGGCACGCGTGCCAATGGTTCGCCATCCCTGATCTAGATGTTTTTGTCGATCAAGTGGGATAAAAAACAACAGCATAGCTTTAACTTACAGTGTAATACAACTATGTTCGAAAAATAAAAAAGTAATGATATTGATCAAACGGAGCTTCTTTTTCTCACAATATGTTATGAATATAAAAAAATTTTCTCGATAGAAATGATAAATTTTACAATTGAAATGTTTTAGTGAAAAGAACGATTATGAGTAATTCACCAGAAAATAGTTCGCGTTAAAAGTCTCACTAATATCATAATGTTTTAACTTGATTATATTTTGAAAAATATTTCATTTTGAAAATGTGTGTGAAGCATTTCCTTTTTTTTCATTCATTTTACTTCTACACGAATAAATTTTTTTCTTAAATATTTTTTCCTCAATTTTTTTTATTCTGAATTTTATATTTTGTTGAAAGTAGCTTTGTCATTCAATACGAAATTGGCAAATAGATAACACATTATTGTGTTTCTAAGCAATTTTTTCTTCCAAGTTTTGAGACATTTTAAAACATGTAAGTGCTTTCAGTTTCAACTATATTTAAACTTCTTAATTTATTCTTTTATTTTACATTATGCTATAAAACAACATGCATTTTTTTAGAATGTAAAATTATTAACCAGCTATTTTTCATGGACATTTTTTTTTTTCATAATGGCAAATTACAACTTTATATGAGTTTCAAAGTGTTATAAATAATTTAGGGTAACCTTGTATTTAATTTAAAGCTTCATTGTTTAAATCAAAATTGGAATGCTTGTACCAGAATAGAGAAGAGAAATGAATCCACTTTTTCATTTGGAACTCGTGTCCATATCTGATGTTCTGAATAACTTTGATGAACTGTTTCTTCCAAGGATGTATCATCAACTACTATTCTTGGCAACTTTACCTTTGTCTACCGTATATGCCGAGAGATATAATTTTTCACAATGAATAGAATCAAGCGCATTCAACTAACTAAATGGAAAATGAGCGCCTTATCAGCTTGGCACTTCTTTCAACACATAAAGCATTTTTTTTTGTCGCGAAATGGATAGCAAACCACAAAGCATGAGTTGTGTAATTTAGATTATATTTAAATTTTAAACTTGCTTTAAACTTAGAGTTTTTTCATCTATATAGTGTAGATATTCAGGTAAATTTTACGAAGACATTATAACGAATATTTTCAAGAAGAATATAATTCTTTTAGAATAATTTCTTGCATTTATCTTTGTCTTTGATTTCAGTTCCGTTTTAAATGAAGATTTCTTAGTTCTACTTGATACACAAGGCAAAATCAAATTTTAATTTCTTAAATTTATTACTTCACCATAATAAAAAAATGTCCCTAAAAAAGAGCTGATTTTACATTCTGAAGAGATGCCTGTTATTTTATACCATAATGTAAAATAAAGGAATAAATTAAAAATTTAAAATACAGTTGAAACTGAAAGCACCTACATGTTTTAAAATTTCTCAAAATTTGGAAGAAAAAATTGCTTAAAAACACAATAATAATGTGTTATCTATTTGCTAATTTCGTACTGATTGACATTGCTACTTAAATAATACTTAATATAAAATTCAGAATCAAAAAAAAAAAAAAAAATTTGTAAAAAAAATTAAAAAAAAAATTTATTTGGATAAAATTAAAATAAATTAAAAAAAAAAAAACGAAATGTTACAAATATTTTCAAAATGAAATGTTTATCAATTCCTACAATTAGTTCATAATCTCCCTATATATATATCTTGTTCAAATTTTCAATCGTTAATAAAATACATTTTAAAACTCTCAATTCAGCTGAAAATTTTAAAAAACGATATTATTTTGGATAATAATACGGTAATTTAATTATAATTAATAAAAATTTATTGACTGAAACTAATTATTTAAAGAATTACAGATACAGCCACGTTGGTATCATTTTTGGCTGCTTGTAACAAAACTTTAAAAAGGTTTTTTTCTCACATTTTAAGGCGCTAATTTGATTTGAAATTTTCTATACACGATTGTTTTGGGAGACAATACGAAAGTGTAATTATGATTAATTAAAATTAATTGACTGAAACTAATTATTTAAAGAGTTACAGATACAGAGTCACGTTGGCTTCATTTTTAGCGACTTGGGTCAAAACTTCAAAAGATTTTTTTTTCTCAAGTTTTAAAGCATTCAGTTGCACTGAAATTTTATACACACGATTGTCTTGGATATGACAATATGATAATTTAATGATAATTAATAAAAACAATTGCCAGCTAATATTGTGATTATGTCACATGTATATACATATCTATATTAATTGTAATTATTTGAAAAAAGTAACTAAAATAAAATTTTTCTTTGTTGAACTAGGTAGGAATTGACTTGAATTTTTTTTGTTATTTATTTTGGAATAACCTCCTGCATTTATCTGTGCTATCTTATTAGTTTCAGTTTCGTTTTAAATTCAAATTCCTTAGTTCTACTTGATACATAAGGCAAAATCAAATTTTAATTTCGTAAGAATATTACTTCAACATATTAAGAGAACAAGAACAATTTAATACGTCTGTTTCTAAAATAAGATTTTGAGGTCTTACGTCTGAACAGTAACGAGAAATGCTATTTTTAATCCCCTCGGTTAAGGTATCCGACTACGTTCGGAACCGTGATTTTGCAAAAGCGTATAAATGGATAATATTCATGGTATTTAGTGTCACTTAGATTAGAAAATGTATATAAAGTTGTTTTAAGGATAGTATTACAATAAAAAGTTATTTAAGTACAACATTTTGACAAAAAATGAACTTAGAATGACCCATTTTCAAAAGGTTCTTTTTTTTTAAAAAATGCTTCTATTATGATAATATTTTGCCTGTAAACAACTCAGACCTCTGTACAGAGGCTCAACTCGAATTTTTGAAATATATAACTTAGAAGTGGGTTTATCCATTTTTCACGACAACAGAGGGGAAAAATTTTAAGAAAAAAACGCCGATAATTATTTCAAATGGTTGTAAGTCTGAAAATAATGTGAATTTTTCAAAAATCATAGTTGAGCCTCTGTACAGAGGTCTGAGTTAAATACAGGCAATATATTATTATAATAGAAGCATTTTTCACATAAGTAGAACATTTCGAAAAAAGGTTATTCTAAGTTAATTTTTTGCCAAAATATTGTATTTAAATAAATTTTCTTTGTCAATTATCCTTAAAACAATTTTATGAATGTATTCTAATCTGAGTGACACTAAATATCATGAAAATTATTCATTTATGCGCTTTTTAAAATCACGGTTCCGAACGTAGTCGGATACCTTAAATTTGAATTTAGAATGTATCTTTGGTTAAAACCAAAAGTTGCAATAACAGTTTTAGAATTCAGGTTTATAGTTTACTATTCATTATGCTAGTCAGTTAATTTCAATATTTAAATCAGGGGTCGGCAACCTAAGGCACGCGGGCCACATATGACACGTGGTACAATTCTCAGGGGCACTCTGCACAACATAAATTTGTCATTTTTTGAGTGGACAGAAGTTGATAAATCTGTAATAGACCTTGTTTGGCAAACATCTTCAGAATTATGGGCATTTACGGAATTACAAAAATCTGAAAGATAACTCTAAAGCAGCGTTTCTCAAAGTGTGGGGCGCGCCCCCCTAGAGGGGCATGGTAATCCTACTAGAGGGCGCGAGCATATCAAAAAGTCGAAAATTAAAAAAATATTAATTTAATGAAAGGAATTAGAGGAAAATACATTCTGAGATAATAAACAATACATATTTATACAATAATATAGTATATTTATAAATGTATCAGTATTGCACTATGTATTTGATCATTAATTCATCAATATTAAGTTAAGGACAAGGTGAATAATTAGTAATGCCTTATTGGCTTGTAACATGCAAAATAGTATGCACAATTTAATACTTGTCTAGATAATTTGTACAGTTTATAATTAAAGTCGTGCTGTAGCCTTAGCGTCTCTCAAAGTATTATTGAATTCAGTACATTATTATTATATGAAGGGGGGTGCCATGAAAATTATGATTGAAAATTGGGTCGCCAACATTGAAAGTTTGAGAAGCACTGCTCTAAAGATGAATTTACAACTATTTTGTAAATTATTGAATGTCATTGATGGAGAAATTTAATTATATGAAGAGAGAAAAGTGCATGTACTCTGCTTTCCGCTTTTGGTTCGACATATCTAAATAAAAAATATTTCAAGTTTGCAAAGGAATTGTTTAGCAACTGAATGCTCGGAATCGTGTCAATTTGAAAGTTAAAAATTATACCCTAGAGTTTATGGTATAAAAGTAGAGCTATTTCTTATTTCAATAAATATGTTTAAAAATAAATAATATATGTACAATTTAAGCTTTTTAAATTTTTATTGAAGAAATAGTTCTAATTTATGTTGTTTATTTTTATGCTAAGAAATATCTTTAAATGATGTAAAATTAATATATTATAAAACTACAAAAATATATATTATCGACCTCTATTCTCTAGCTTTGCATGCATTATCATGAGAATCGAATTGTTTCAAAAATGTCTCACTATGGGGCATGGTGAATCATATTGGTGATTGGCTTGGCACACCACAGTTGAAAGGTTGCGGACCCTTGATTTAAATTAAGCCCGATGATTAAGTTCTAAAACTCAAATAGCATACAGGAAAAAAAAATATTTTGATGGTTTCTTGATAGCTTCAATTTGTAGAAGAGAAGTTATATAGTCTATAAGAGAACTTGTTAAAAAATAATGCACTCTGGTATCTCAATGATCAAGTACAATGTGCATTTTTGAAATATGTAAGCATACACAGTATTACTTTGTATTTAAATTATCATTGCAAATCACTTAAAATTACATACATGGGGCATTGGTATAATTCTAATGGGGGACAATATAATTTTTTCAGTGACCACATTAGTTATTAACAGCACAGTCTTGTTTTGTAGTGGCGAGACATTTTCTTTTTCTACATCTAAAAGCAGGACTGGCATGTTTTCTAATCAGCGTGTATTGAGGTTTTTCCCAGAGTGTTGTTTTAAAATCATGATCTTTGTGAACCATTTGTCTTGAGAGCTGGAATTTGGAGATGTGCCCAAGTAATCGTTTTGAAAATGTTTTCAGCTCCGTTGAGTCTTACATGTTTGGGATCAAGAAATCAGTGCTGTCAAAAAGAGGATGGTAGAGGCGATAGTGTTTGTTTTGGGGAATGGCTCAGACGGCGGAAATTATTCGACAGCTTTGAAAGGCAGAGTGCAGTCCTCTAACAAGA
>BMAV01007154.1:191682-279177 GCA_019973955.1 Trichonephila inaurata madagascariensis
CTTCGTTTTTTGTTGAGCAAGATGTGAAAGAGACGCATGACCTTTGACACTGTCGATGGGGTGAGAACTAAATCATTAGCATCAAAATAGGTCTAAATAGCAGTAGAGTGAAACGCGAATACAAAGGAAGCCGCAAGGAAGGGGGTGAAAGGGACGCATGACCTTTGGCAAATCAGTTAAGGACTGTAAAATCTTTAGGATCAAAGGAGATGAACGGGAAATGTCATGAGTGGCAGCAACCTAATCAAACAGAAAAGTTTGATATAACTGCTAGAAATCGTTGAGACAGAATGCTCGCGAAATAATAATAATCCCTATTTGCTATTGGGATATTACTCACTATTTCATTGGTTTTAATTTTTATTTTCTCGGAACCCTAATTTTTTTTCTATAATAAAAGTAACCTAAGTTATTCCTTATAACATTAGCTATCTGCAAGTGAATTTTTCTTCAAAATTGGTCCAGCCGTTTCAGAGATTAGCCGGAAGAAACAGACAGACAGACAGATAGACAGACAGACAAAAATTTAAAAAATTGATTTTTTCATATAAGTACCGTATATAATTTTAAATGCATTTAGTAAAAAGTTGTTAATTTCAAATTACAAACAGACACTTCATTTTTATTTATATGTATAAACTATATATATTATATTATAGTTAATTGATATTATACTATAATATTATACTATATATAACATGATGTAATGCATTTAACAAATGAGAGGCAATAACTCATTTTTTATTAATTTTTTTCTTTCAATTTAAAATTTTATTTTATATTTATTTCTTTGTAACTTTACCTACAGCAGCATTATCTAATCGTACATTACGAATGTTTCCCTTTCTCCAAAAATTATCAGATTAAAGAGTTATAAATAATTATGAAGACTTCAGATAATTCCATTGAGTTTTTTTTAAAAAAAAAAAAAAAAAAAACGTTGTATAGCATGGAGTTAAAATTTACATTTATGAAACATGATTTTTAGCTTATTTTTGTCACGCACACCTAACTGAGGTTTTCTAAAGTAAAACATACTCTGAGGTCTCTCACCAGAGCAGCATTTGGTTGCGAATAAAATTTTTATATTGATGCAATGGAACACATAAGCATACAAAATTATTTATGATCTGTCTCAAAAATGAAGTTTTAATAACTAAAACTTTTAACTCTCTGAAATTAAAATACAAGCTGAATTTGAAGAAGTTAAATATCTGCGATTTTTCATTTTTTTTTCTGTCAAGCAATATTTTGTTTTACTCAATTTTAGATACCGTTTAAATTTCTAGATTAATGTTTTGATTCTCATCATTAATTATCTGTATGTTTATAGTTTCAGATATCGACTTAGCTTTTGAGCCTCGGAATGTTCAAGTTAAAATAGGTAAAGATGTCAAAGAAGAGTATACTTTACATGAAGAATTGGGACGGTAAGAGCTTTTGCTTTTATAACAATCTTCACAACAAACGAAACCCTTCCAGTCTTAGAACTAAAAATCAGCACACATTTGAATAAAATTTGATTTTAACTTGATATTTTTTTTTAAATATGTTGTGCATCTGGTTATTTTTATGTGTTCTATTTCAATATTAACCTAATTAGGGGTTATTCAAGACATGTATCGAATGCTATTTGTCTGCAAGTCTTTGGAATTTAAAACACTTTAAGTGACCATTTTTAATAAAGGGCATTGATAAAAGTCATGAAAGATTGTGATTATACACGAGGATGATTTAAAAAGTTCTCAAACAGAAGTTCTCGACAGCAACATGGTTCTTTCGTAATGATTAGCCCTCCTTCATGAGTAAACTCGTGACATATCAGAGCTCTCGATGATCAAATATGGCACTGATACTTCTATATCAGCGTTTCTCAGTGGGACACGCCCCTCCCCTAAGGAGGTGTGATAACCCTGCGAAGGGGGCACGAGCGTATTTAAAAGTTAAAAACGGAAAATCATTAAAAAATTATTAATTTACTTAAAGTAAACAAACAAATTACATTCTAACATAATTAAAAATAGAATACACATTTACACTGATATAATACACTTATAAATGTATTAGTACTGCCCAATGTATTTTATATTTAATTTAACAATACTAAGTTAGAAAAGTTAATAATTGCCAGTAATCTTATAGGCTTGTCATTTATAAAATTATATACAAGTACTAACACTTATCTTGATTATTTGTACGGTTTATAATTAATCCGTACAAAAATACTGCCGTTTAAAAGTTGCGCGATTCGCTCCTTGATGCCACCGTTTTCCACGTAAGCCCGCGATGATGTATTGGTGGGGGGGGGGGGAGGAAAGTAATAAAAAAATAAGCAAATCCTCTGAAATATAATAATAAGTAAATCCTTCGTAAACTCTGGCAAAGTCTTTTTATTGCATTCCAAAATCTTCGGAATAATTTTATGGATAGCAGTGCAGAGAAAAGAGCGTATTTCAGAAAGACGTATATATATATGTCTTGGGCAATTAACGCTTTGGCTGAGAGAGACGTTTATATATGAAGGTGGCACTTAAGAGGTTCAAGTCTTATTGTAACTTTATCGTCAAAGTATAGCATTATTAAATTCAATACATTGTTATTGTATGGAGGAGGGTAAGATGAAGATTATGATTGAATATTGGGTCACAAATATTGAAAGTTTGAGAAGCACTGTTCTATATTGTTTCAGTGTCCTGGTTTTTGAAGAGGAAAAAAACAGAGATTCCAACAATGAAACAATGTTTTATAAATAAAGGTACTAATAAAAAGGAAATTTTTGCCAATTTTCAGAACACTTTACAAACAAAGATGTGCCACTTACCCAGAAGTGATTGCAAAAATATACAGAAAGACTATATTAGAAAAAAAATTATGGCTGTGTTTGTTATTTTGTATTACGCCAGTTAATTTTTCCTTAATTCTGAGAACTTTTCGAACCCCTCTAGTGCATTTTTACAGCTTTTATGTCTATCTTTTGATTCCGATACTATTAGAATATGTATTACTTTCTATCTTAAAAGAAGGTATAACAACTCAAGAAATTAAACAAAATTTGAAAGAAACATCATTTTATAAACAACATTGTTTTCAAAAAATAGATAAAACTAAAATTGCAGAAATTTAAATTTTTAGGCATTATTCCTTATGATTTTCACCATTTTAAGACCTGTATAAATAAGGAATTTGTAACTATACTTTATTAGATTAGACTGAATATATTCAGAGTCAACTAACTGACTTGTCTTGATAATGGTCTTTTGTTCTTTGTATTTGATTTCAGAAATTGTACTTCTGATTTTAAGAACATTTAAACAATCCATCATTTCTTTACTTTTATTATACATATAAATATATATATAATTAATTATAAGATTTTCGAACGTCGAAATTAATAATTTTGAGTTATATTCTGTATCAACTGTTACGCTAAATACTGTGACTTTTATTATATATTTTAAATAACGTCTATAAAACAATTTATGAAAAAACATATAAAGTAAGCATTGAACCAAGTCTTATCCAATATATCTTTCATACAATCGACACATGCTGTAAAAATGTTGCGAAAATAGCAATTTTAAGTCTTAATAATTAATAAATGTAATATATAATATGGTTAATCTGATAAGCAATACACTGCAATTGGTTTATAAAAAAAACCCCTCGTCTTTAACTAATCTTGACAAAATTTTATTCATAAAAACTGTGCGTTGCGTATTTACTCCTAACTACAGTTTTTGTATGAAATATATTAAAAAAATAATAAACACTTGATTTCTGAATACATATTTCTCACATATTTATTTTAAGAATTTTGTTATATAAATTAAAATTAAAAATTATCTGGATAGAGATATACCATATAGATTTTTTTTTTGCAAGAAACACTGGTAGCGCTATCTTACATTGTATTTAATAATAAATAATTGCCGAGTCATTTCTTTTATTCTATTTAGTGACTATTCTATGCTAAAATTTTCCGATTTATTTAAATGTTATATTAATATCTATATATATTTTGATTTAAAAAAAACATTCGGAAGTGAAATGTATTTAAAAAACGTTATTAAAACATTTAACACAATTTTTGAAAATTCTTAACAATTTTGTCTATTTTTTCAATGTGAAATAATTCTTCCTTTTTTAAATATTTTTGACATACGTAAATTAGTGCGATGCATTTAAGAGTACATTTCATTGATTTAATGTATTCATGTAAAAATTTCACCATATTTTTCTATTTCTTTTTTTAATTTTAGAGGCAAATTTGGAACAGTGTACAAATGTACAGAAAAAAGCACAGGTCGAAAACTAGCAGCTAAATTCATTATAACTCCTAAGCCTGAGGATCGTAAAGATGTCGAAAGAGAAGTTGAAATTATGAGAATGTTGCAGCAGCCTAGGCTACTGCAACTCTATGATGCATTTGATGATGGCAGAAAAGAAATGTGCCTCATTCTGGAACTGTAAGTAAAATATTGAGAGAGAAAATTGTTTTCAACAAGTAGTTTTTTCATAGTTATATTGAGTACGTTTCTGATTTTTAACATATTTCTTAATATTTAACATTATTAATGTGTACTATTGTCAAATATATAAATATCTTGCTACCTAAATCAGAATCTCCGTATACTTGCATATGCACTGCTATGAACATTAGCGTCGGATCAATATACAAGATTATTCATATAGTATTGAGATGTAGAATGGTTAGTGCTCAATGCATGCCGCTACTCATTGACAATAAGCAGAAAGATTGTCGAATATTTGATGTGCTTGGGATATTTGATCCAATGGTCTACCATTTCGAACATGTAGCAAAAAAAGATGAGTAAGGAATTAAGACTTCCGTTGTCGTCCAACTAAAAAAACGCCCAATAATATGCTGATAAAATCATGCTGAACCTGTTTTTGATATTCAAGAAATATTGATGTTCAAGTAAAATGTGCCCTTTGAGATCATAATCGACATTAAACACTATTGACACTTCACTGAATCTTCGAGTGAGTAAGTGAATATTAACTTAGCATTGCTCAACTACACGAGAACTTTTGGCGAGGGACCACGTAATTTTGAACCATGGTCAAGTAACGTGGACGACACCTGAGCTGGCACCCCCTCTCCTAACTACCACACCACATTAACGGGAGGATTTTTGAGCTCTCGACAGAGTTAACGAGCATTGCACCCCTACACGGTGGGTCTTTAGTGGTACTGGTCCCTAGCTAGTGACAAAGCCAGCCACGATCCGATAACTAGACCACTCGGCTACAGCGACCACACTGAATCTTCGAAGGACCAGTAAAAGCAAATGGACAGACGAATTGTCATATGCTGCCATTTTTTATCTTGGAGAGAAGAACCATCACACAGCCAGTGCAATACTGAACACTTTCCGCTGAAAAATATTGCTTTCCACTTGGAGGTGTTGAATCTCCCACCTTACAGACATATACCGCCTTGCTATTACCGTATGTCTGATTCTTTAAAAAGGCCTATAGGTCAGCACTTCACCTTCAACCAATAGATGCGTGAGGCTTTAGAAAAGTGTCTACACCATCAACTCTCGATCATCTTTTTCTGAAGGTCTTAGAAAATGTTTATCACGTTGAGAATGTTGCCTAAGCAATGGGAGTGATTTTTGTTAAGCTCTCTAGAAGCCTACTACTACGTTACTCGGTTAGTTGTTAGTTTTCAATAATATGTCTGTAATTTTTCTGACGACTCTTATTTGGTAAGGCATTGGAGTGTACACATTATTCAAAGGGCTTAAAATAAGATTTGACTTATATTGTCTTCTAGAAGAATCAAAGTCACGACAATACCTTTTCACTAACAAATTCGTGACCTCTCAAGTTTCATTAGAGTTTTGATTCTACCAAATTTATAGGGCGAAATATACTAAAGGCAGTTTTTACACTTTAAATGGAAATTCTCTGTTATCCTGTATTATAGTGTGAAAATTACACTATTTACCATTAAAATTACAACATCATGAAGGAAAGCAAAAAATATATATTTATTTATTTATAAAACAGTTTTGCATGGAGGAAAACTGAATAAATTTGCAAGCTATTTGGTTTAACAGGTGTGGGAAATTAGTAGAAACAGCTATCACCTCTCGCAGCTAAAATGGACTTTACCCAGTTTAGGATGGAGTCAAACTGGGCTTATTTGACAGAAATGGGCAACTCATTCCCTGCTGCTTCAAGTCTATACCACACTCCATCAACCGCATTAGATGAAAAAGGGTGGCGGCTAGTATCTTAATAATTCTTGGCCAGATATTTTCAATGGGTGACAAATCTGGAGACCATGCATTCCAGGGCAATAATTAATACGTTGTGTATCGAGGAAAGTTAAAACATGACGCGCAACATGTGGTCTTGCATTATCTTGCTGAAAGATGGTGTTTGGTTGGCCTCCAAGATAGGTCACAACTAGATGTAAGATGCCAGAAGTGTATCAATTTCAATATCTGTATGGGGGCGTTCATATTACCATTGATCCTAACCAGAAATGTGCATGTCGTGTACCGAATGGTTGCCCAAGCCGTCACATCAGATGCAAGGCCCCCATACAAATATAGAATGCAAGCAGGTGACGAGCGGTCTCCTCGGAGCTTCAAGACACGTACACGATCATCAGAATACTGCACGCAGAACCAGGACTCGTCTAAAAAAACAACTTTTGTGTGACTCCTGTATCCAGCTTTTTCGTTTGGCACACCAGAGTCGCAGTCTTTCTCTATATTGAATTGTCAAGGGAAAACGAAGTAATGACCACTGTACTGACAATCCACTCTGTTGCAAACGTCATCGCACCATACGAACGAATGATGAGCGTGCTGCAAACATGCCCATTTCCTGACTAACGGCCCGTGATGTAGTTCTTCGGTTTTGCAGAGCCAAACTCACAATATGTCTGTCCTCTCGAACGTTTGTCATGGTATGATAAAACGATCCTGCCTACCGTTCAGTATGACTCTTAGCACAATCCATTTAATCCATATTCGCATAGTAGTGGTTGCATTTCGACCAGTGCGACGGTTAATAACACGCATTGATAATTCACACTCTCGATAAGCAACGATTCTGCCTCTGTGGATTGCCGACACTTGCTGGTAATTTGCATTTATTCTGCTTATTCGAGGCACAACACGATATTCTGAGCAAACTTTGACTTAACAAAGCACTTTCCGAATGAGAAATTCACTACACAACTTTTCTTTATATGCAGTACTTTAGATGCCGTTTCTTCCCCCTATACCATCTAAACGTTCTAAAATGGTAATTATTTGCATATTCTAACCTCTTCTTCCTTTCATGTGATTTTGGCGTTTGTCAGATAACTCCTTACTGATGTAATTTTAATGGCCAGCACACACAGTGCAGAAGTTTTAAGCTCAAGCTGCTACAGAATGCGACTTTAACGTCAATTGGAAATGTGTGTGCCATTCAACAGTATCACAATATTATGAATGTTGTCAATAAATCGTATTATGCTAGAGCAATTTGCCAAATAAATTTTACCAATCAACTTTTACGTGCATTCTAATGTGACGTTAATATGAACGACATCAAACGTATCAGCAATAAACGGATTTAGAATTTCATATCGACTTAATTTTTGAAAAAAAGTGCTGAAATGTTTTAAAAGGGAAATAACTGTCAATGCATTCTTTGCTGCTAGAAATTTAAGGAGCTAGAGAACCTTCAAAGTGCGATGTTAATAAACAGTATATCAAACAAGCTGCTAGAAATTTATCATAAACTCGAATGCCTCAAATAATCGGGGGGAAATAACGACTTCAACGTATTTCGAGTGATTTCTCTATAATGTATAAAAAGTAAAACATTTCAAAAATACCTCAAAAGGGGTGGATCGAATGATTAAATACACCATGACAAAAAAAAAAAAAAGAATCTTTATAACTTTTTGAAAATCTTAATAAGTTAATTCAATAATCAAAGAAACACAGCCGTTAAAAAGAAACGTATACAACTTCACATTTATTTGATAATCAATTTTAAAATTATATAATTGAAGTCTATATATACATCATTGAGTCATCCTCGTTACTGCAAAGATTATGATCTGAAAATTAATACATACGCAAATATATTATTTAATTTGATCTTGCTAATTATCATCGATTCCATATTGAATCATTTATACCCTTAATTAAATAATCTTGTCTGAGTTCTGTGGGAATATTTTTGTTTAAAAATTTATCCATGTATATTTTAATGAAAACTTCTTCTTTTAGGATTGAAGGAGGAGAACTTTTTGAAAGAGTGATAAGCGACGATTTCGTACTTACAGAAAAGGCTTGTTCCATTTTCGTTCGTCAAATATGTGAAGGCCTAGAATACATACATTCTAAAAATATTCTGCATCTAGATATGAAGGTACAGTTAAATTTATTTTTATTTTTTTTTTATCTGTTTGCTGGAAATTTTTGGTAACTCAAAAAACAGAACTTTAAGAGAGAACCATTAGTACTATTTATAATTTGTTAAAGTCCCTTAAGAAAAAAAATCTTTTATCCATCAATAGCGTTGAAAAAAATGACATAGTAAATATAACAACTGCTATAATGAATATTATATATTTTCTTACATCTTTAGTTAATTTCTAAATCAAAAATGAGTTTCATTTAATATTGAGTAAAATGTATTTCACAGTTGAAAAATTTTGTGTACAATAAAACACTATCATCCTCCTCCTTCCAAAAATAAATTCTTTTTTTCACTTTCAGTTTAATTCAGATTACTTTTTCTTTCTTGAAAATACGATGAATTCCTCCGTTTACATACTGTATTTAATATTTTATGTGTCATGTGAGTTATTTCATACAATTTTTATACTTTTATCGGGGTGAGTGATTTTGAGATGATATATGCGAGTAATTTCCAAAAACAAATTTATCTACAAATACAATTATAAACTCCCATTTAAATGTAAAAATACTGTTTTAAAAAAGATTAATTTTCAGAGTATTACTGTATTTATTGTTCTTAGTGTGACAGTTTATGTGATTTTATTACAACATTTATATAGAGGAAATTCTTTTGCTAAATGCAAAGATGAAAGAAAATCTTCTTTTCCTGAATATATTACATATATTATTAAATTTAATACTCTCTATTATTATCGAATTATTTAATATTTTTACATTTGTGTGCTGAAAATTTACTTTCCACTACTGTGTACGCTATCTTTAAATACGTACCAAATTAAATATACCCATTTATCTGACAAGAAGAGGGAAAGATGGAAATGATAATGATAGACAGACTTTGCAAAATTAGTTAAGTACCACAGAAAGGACATTTAAATAATCTTCATCTAACACCAAAGCAAGCAGCGTTGCTACTTTCGTTTAAATAATCACCGACGATTGAATTACTTAAAAAGCTGGCGTGAAATAAGTGTTTTATTTTAGAAAACCTTGTTAACGATATGTTGTTGGTAGCATTCAATATAATTTGAGGAGATTAAGAATATTTTTTTTACAAATGCCACACACTACAATAGCACCTATTCCATTTGTGCAAATGCTCTCCAATATTTTTCGGCAGTTTAATTAAGACTAATTATTGCAGGGCACACAATCAAATGTTCAGCAGACATAAGCTGACCAGAATCACACAGAGTACAGTCCTGTGAGTTGGCGATACCAATTCTGTAGAGATGAGATCTCAGACAATCATGACCTGCAAAAGTCTAAAACGACCTACAGCAGCTATTCTAGCATCCCCAGGGGTCCTTGTTTAAGATTGCCCAGTTATTGTTCTTCGACATCTCCGCAGCTTCCACTTTAAAATTATGCTTAAAGGCCATATTAGAAAAAAGCCTTAAAGGATTAAAGGTTGAAATCCTCACGGGTCTTTGGATCACAAGGGCTTCTTTCTGAGCAAGAAAGTCAGCATTTTAATTTCCAGCAATGTCACAATGAGCCCGTATCCAGTGAAAAGAGATTTTATGAGGAGAATCTTTTAAGAACGATGTGCATTTGAAAATCCTTTGTGAATTACAGAGGTAATTTTTTGAGATAGAGCTTGTAATGCCGATATTGAGTCCAAAAAGATTACGGCCCTGTTGAACTCGGAGCTTCTTAGATATAGTTATTCGACCGCTACTGCAATAGTTTCAATTTCGCCATTGAAGGCAGTAGTAAAAAGACCTAGAGGTAGGTAAAAGCTAAGCAATTTACAGAAGATACCAGCTCCAACACCAGTATATCTATCTAGAAAGGACCCATCAATAAAAACATATAGCCATCAATTGTTGGAAATCGATTGTCAATAGTTTCCAAAGCTACAGCTTTCAGTTGTTCGGGAGACATTTCATTCTTTAATACCTTCATATGCTGCTTAAGCTGCTTTCACACCAAGGCTGTCAGCGTCGAGCGTTTAGCGTCTACTCAATCAGAGACTATCTGACCCGAGATGAAGTCTCTGATTGGCTAGACGCTCAACGCTTGACGCTGACTGCCTTGGTGTGAATGCGGCTTTAACATAGCAGACTTCCTCGAGGTGCACCCTGGATAACGCAAATTCTGCTACGGCTTTGCTGTTACTTTTCCAATGTTTTTAGAGTAGATTAAGAAAAATAAAGACATGGAAATGAGCTTGTGCCCTAGTTTGTAGTAGAATATAATTTTACGAATCAGTTTCACCGCAGTAACTGATTGGTCATGATTGTGAACTCTTGGCTGGTGTTATTTATGTCGACTCATAGGTTTATCTTGGTGCCACCAAAGACCCGACTTGTAGAAGGGTTGATGTACGATAAATCAATCGGGGCTCTGAATCCTGACATTGGTGAGGTGTAGAAATTTGTAGATTACAATTGTGGAGTGCCGTTTTCGTCACTTGACAGTGGTTCAAAATTACAAAGTCCATAGCCAATAGCCTTCGTGTTTTTGAAATACGATGTTAATGAACAATAAATCAATGAATCTGAAATAAAATAAATCAATTTTATCTTCATATAAAACTGTGGGAAAAAAACTTGATTGCGTCAAATTGTGGCCTTGGTAGCCTGATGCTTAAATCCGTGAGTTTAGCGCCTGGTTTGGAGTAAAATCGTAAATTGCTACCCCAATTCCATCCAAAACCGTCATGAAGAGTAAAGATGATTACAAAAGGTTAACCTGAGCTTTTGTATCGTTAATAGAATGGCGTTATTTGAAAATTTGAAAATTAAGAGTCAGTTGAAATTCCATCTTGTTTATTTGGCCGTTGTTCTGAATTATGGGGCTTGTTGCCTGGAGCCCATTTGTGTTGTACATACACACACAAAACTATATGTGCAAGTTTTGAAGATGGTTTGGATTTAAAAAAACACACACACATAGGTTATACTTTAATAGTAAGCATTTTTACTAACTATTAATATAAATAAATTTTCAAAATGCTGTATTTTTTTTATATTCGTTGTTTCATGTTTATTAAATTATTTACTTAATCATAAAAGTTGATGAAAAGGGGTGTGGTCAAAGTGATTCGCAATGTACAAATAGTGTAAATATTAATCCTCATTCGCATGCAAAAGCTTGACTCATAAAAAAAAGAGAGACGCTATTATGAACTTTAATTAGAACTGACAGACTGAACCCAGACTTCTGTTTGTGGTATCAACATTTACGTGGTCTCATCGATATCTTCGTAGGTTCTCTCCATAGCGGTATAAAAAAATGATATCTGCCATCAATAGATTTTTTATTGCTCCAAGCATAACTTCGTGGTGGAAATAAGGAATTTGCAATTCTAAAATACTGCGGGGATCTTTCTTTCCATCTATATGGATTTGATTGTCTGGTAAATACAGATGATTCGCTTTTGCAAGGAACTAGGGATTATAATTCCAATTTTTGACTGTCTATCTTGTTAAACAGTGATCATTATTTATTTCTTCCTTTTATCTAAATTGCGCGAATACCCGATTCGTAATAACTATTAACTTGATACATGTGATTATTAATGAACTATTTTGAACCTGTACTGATTAAATAACCTATCAACTTATCAGCTGGCGTGTTATTTTAATTCTGGGTAAGCCAATTGCATAAATATTAAGATATCCTATTAAGTCAGTAAGTGAGGGAGTGAATATTAACGTCGCACTGTTCAGCTACACGAGGGCTTTTGGCGACGGATCTCGTAATTTTGAACCATGGTCAAGCGAAGAGGACAACCTGAGCTGGCACCCCACTCTCCTAACTACCTCACCACACCAACGGGAGCACGTTTGAGCTCTCGACAGATTTAACATGCCTCGCTCCCCTACACGGCGGGCCTTTAGTTGTTCCTATTAAGTCAGAAATTATAATATATGTATCGGAATTGAAAATAATCAATATCATTATCATAATGTAAAATAAGTAAAAACTTGTTATGTGATAAACTGTATAAAATTGCTTGTCTTTCAGTTATATGAAATAAATCAAATGTTAGGAGGGATTTTAATTTAAAAATTATACAGCTACTTAAACGGATTATGTTTTTGTGTTTGTTTACTATTTGAGCCGCATTTTAAATATTTATGTTATGCTATTTATTACCTATGTGGGGAGGTTTTATATATTGCATTTTAAATGAGCTGGCTGGGTGACGTAGTTGATTTGGAGCTGGCCTTGTAAGCTCAAATTTGCGGTTTCAACCCTGAACCAAGTCGGTGGATTTTTTGGATGCAAAAAATCGACGACGTCCATGTCGTATGATTATGCGGCATGTAAAAGATGTCTGTTTGGCTTAGGTGCTCTCGGTGAAATTAAATTCCTAGTACAGTTTTGCATCGTCACAACTCAGGTGACTCCCTTTGGGGAAGGAAACTGAGTATCAAAATTACTTGCGGCGATTGGTTTTCTACTTATATGGTGCCGCACAAAAAAAGTAATACCAGCTCTGGGGGCCCACTAGCAGGGGAATGTACTTGGTATGCAATGGTAAAACACCAATCCGAGTGAGTGAATATTAAAGTCGCACTGTTCAGCTTCACGAGGGCTTTTGGCGACGGACCACGTAATTTTGAACCATGGTCAAGTAACGTGGAAGACTCCTGAGCTGGCACCCCCCTCTCCTAACTACCACACCACACCTATGGGAACACCAATCCGAAGCCCCGATAGAAATAAAATTATTTTAAATGGTGATTTGTGTGTGTGTGTGGGAAATATGATTTTTTTAGAATAAATTTTTCGCGTACTCCGTTCAGGCCGAAATTATTACGTAATTATAGCTATGAAACATGCTAATTCTTAAAATAATAAAATTCTGATTCTAAATAACGAAACTATCTAATAATGTAAATACGTATCTATGAAATGTGATCAGCTTTCCAGTACATTATTGATAAGCAGTATTTTTTAAATAACTGATTGCGTCTCGCTTTATCATGAAGTAACACTGTTATCTCTTTTTCTTTTATGCCTTGCTCAGAGTATCTCCCTTCGTTTCAGCCAGAAAACATTCTATGCATTTCCCGGACTGGTAATCAGATCAAGATAATAGATTTTGGACTTGCTCGGAAATATGACCCGAATAAGAAACTGCAAGTTTTGTTTGGCACACCCGAGTTTGTGGCTCCTGAAGTAGTGAATTTCGACAAAGTATCTTACACGACCGATATGTGGAGTGTGGGTGTCATTTGCTATGTTTTGTAAGTTATGTTGAAATTAAATTTATTTTTAAGACTTTTTCTTTTGAATACGTATAATTTAATACGTCAAGTTTTTAGTTAATTTCTAGTTTATTAGTGTATAATATACAAATTTCAGTTTTTATTGCCTAATTATTCCGACGAAGAGAAGTGCTCGATACTGCGTTATATTGTATATTTTATAGAAATTTCTGTAAGATGCTTTAAATTTTTATGCAAAAGACTTCTTTAAGGTATCCAATTACCCTAAAATCATGATTTTTTTTTTCAAAAATTGACAATTATTTTCATGATTTTATTTTATAGGCCATCTTATTAGCTTAATAAAAATACCAAGCTTTTTATTTCCCATTTACTGGAACAAAAACTACAAGTATTTTAATAAAAGATGTTATAACTTTACACAAGATGTCAAACTTTAAAATGCGTTTTACTCTAAATGTGTTTTCTTTTTTGAAAAACTCAAACAGGGGCAGCGATTGCTCAAAAAGTTTTGAAAATATAATTTGCTGAAATATTTTGTGTATGCTTTGACCTTCGGTTTTATCAATCACTGTTTTATTTCAAAATTTACAGTCCTTTATGTGAATATAATCACCGTTTTCTTAAGCAATTTCACATATAGTCACTAAGATAGAGAGCTCTAGATTTTGTAAAAATTAAAATATCTATTATCCTGAAGGTCATTTCAAACATGAATAACAAAGTAACACATTAAAATTGAAAAATTGAGAATTTGTTCAAAACATTTTTGTACAGAGCGGGCCCCGTTTATGTAATTTTTTGTGCATTTCCACCAGTTTTTCCCCTTTTTAATAATAATAAAAAAAATCTGTTTTCAATTTTACGATTTTTTCCTTAAAATATACTAAATAAATCTAAACATCACTACAAAAAATCTCCATTTTTTTCAAAAAAAAAAAGCTTTCGCAAGTAGTCGAATACCTTAATGTGATTAGTTTATAAAATTAAATAAAAGAAAGATCTACAAAAATAAAACTGAAATTAATATACTTTGTCCTAATGAAGTTTTAAATTATATATTTTTATACTAGCTATATATATAATAACTCTCTAATTATAATCCAAATAAACTATATTCATACATTACATTTGATACGTATTTTTAAGAAACAATAATTTCTTAATGTATTTCTAATCATCCTTTTAATGTACTTAGATATTTAATAACTTAAATATTTACTAATATATAATTACGCAATATTTTGCATTTGTAAATTTGATGCTTGATAATCTTCTAAATATGTGTAGATTCCTTGCAAATGTTTTGTATAACTTTATTGTGAAATCCATTTGTTATATATACAAAAATATAAATTCATTAACATTTTGTACAGTTATGATTATGTAATGTCAAATAATACTATAGAAAACACAATTTGATTCGGTATCCGAACACATTGAAAATGACCAAATTCGATCAAAATATAATTCTTATTTTTATTTTATTGAATAGAGATATATATCTTTTGGGTTTACAAAACATACTTTTTTTTGTTTCTACGTTATCTAAAGGTCAAGTTCAGTTAATTTTATAAAGTTAGAAATGCCTGAAGTAGGTCTTTGATGTACCAGAAGTGGGCATTTAAATTGCTCAAAATCTATCATGGCGAATCTGATAAATACAATATGTTACAAATGTATTTCTATAAAAATTTTTGAACCTGATATATTTATGTTACTTTCTAGAGAATGTGCTAAAATATTTCTTATTGTATGAATACTTTGTTATTTAAATGTTATTTTAATTTTTTATACTTTTATACTTTTGTTATTCAAATTACTTTAATTTATTCAATTTTAAATTAAATTTTGTTATTTATTATTTAATGTCCATGGTTTGTTATTTAAATAATGGTCTCATAAGGAATGTCACATTTCACTTACTCAATCGGCTGCAAAATTTTAATAAAACATTAAAATTTTAGTACATTTTCTAGGTAAATGCATCTAATTTATTTTAGTAATACTTTTACTGATAAATGTTATATATTTTTTTCTCTAATTGCTTTGAAGTTTTTCAAAAATATTGCTAAAATTTCACTTATAATTATGATTTTTGTAAAATGTTGGTAATTTATTTTAAATATTGTTATTATTGTGTATATATGTAGTTAAATAGTATTTATTGGTACTGAGTCCTAAGAAATCATTTATAATGTTTAAATATGCCATTTTGTTAAAAAGTACTCCGAACGTGTTCGGATACCTTAGATTTTGTCTTGTATTGTAGTTAATAGATAAATTTTAACAGAAACGAATATTATTAAATAATCATTTTCCTATAAAGTATAAGTAATTACATGCAAGAGTTTTGAATACCACTTATTAGTAAATGAAGCTAGTTATTTGGTAATAATTAATATAATAACACTATGTAGAATTTTTAAGAACTATCAATTGAATCAATATTTTGATATTCTTTTTGAACAAATTGTGTATTATTTTACATATTTGGAAGATCTATTTCTCAATTTTAAAAATTCTTTTATAGCTTATGAAAATGTTTTGGAAAAGTGTTCATAAAATTAAATGACAGATAATGCTTAGAAAAAATGGAAAATTTTATCTATATTAGACATAAGATCAAAACTTTCGATTAGATTAAAACTGACAAAAATTGTTTTCAATTTCACTAACATAACTCGAAGATAATAGTTTGTGCATTTGTTTTGAGAAAATTCTTAAATGGGTATTAACGTATTTTCGCAAAAATCGCCAACTCTATTGATAACTCGCCAAGTTGGCTAACCCTATTTCCTTTGTATCGTACGCGCTAAACCGGCATCCATGTGCTTTGTTTCATATAATGTCGCCAATAGGTTGCGATAATACGTAAGTACCCTTAAATGTTATTTATTCTAGTCTGGATTATTTACAAAATAAAAACTATAGCTTTTGAATTAAGTTATCCTTCTATTTAAAGTGATATTCATTCCCTAAAGCATTCGACCTGCTCAATTATTTTTATTCAATTTTGTTTGTAGGTTGTCCGGTTTATCACCATTCATGGGCGACTCAGATTTAGAAACCATGGGAAACGTCACGAAGGCAGAATATGACTTCAATGACGAAAGCTTTGATAATATCTCAAATTCTGCAAAAGATTTTATATCAAAGTTATTGATCAAAGATTTATCGTAAGTAAACACTTTTTGAATAATTACTTCTAAGATTTTTTTCTGACATTTTGAAAGAAAGAAATCATGCTCTTATTATCATGTTACAGCAGTGCTTCTCAACTCGGGGGCCCCTAGGGGGGCGTGATTGTCCAACCAGGGAGGCGCGAGCATATCGAAAAGTCAAAAATAAAATATTTAAAAAAACTATTAATTTACAGAAATGAATCAAAATAAAATACATTCTAAGAAAATAAAAAAAAATGCACATTTACAATGATATAATATACTTATACATGCATCAGTACTGTATAATGTGTTTGATAATTAAACAATAAGAACAAGCTTAATAAATGCTATGGACTCTATGGGCTTGTACAAAATTATATGCAAAATCTATATATAGTACTTACCTTGAAATTTATACAGTTTATATTTAAAATCGTATTGTAGCTTTAGCACCAAAGTACGTTGTTATTGAATTCAATACGTTGTTATTGTATGGAGAGGAGCGCGTTGAAAATTATGATTGAATATGGGGTCGCAAACATTGAAAATTTGAGAAGCACTGTGTTATAGTATTTATATAATGCAGATGTAAAAACCATGTTTGCAACATATTTATTTCTAATTCTATACTTGTTTTTCATAATTAGCCTAATTTTTTCATTTATTGCTCTTATTCCACTTATTATCAAGACATACATTGGTAAAACAAAAAATAAGAATAATTCATTTTGTGAATAAGGTTTTTATAAGAACTTGAAATTAGTAGAACTTTCTTTTGAAAGATTTAGATTGACAAGTTAAAACTTTAGTTCGCATATTCCATCAGATATTGGCGTGGAAGTAACAGGAGTTCTAGCGTATGAGGTTTATCACAACTCAATTTTTTTTCCTTTCGTTACTTGAATGCTTTGGGAAAATGACATATTAATTCATTTGTTGTCTTAATAACTGTATTTGAAAGTAACGAAATCCATCATCAGTTAGGCCATCCTATTGCTTTAATGAGACATTATATAAATATTTATAATATATGAAGAACTTAAAGAACTTCTGTGTTTGTTTCTTATTATTTATTTGGATATTATCCGGAACTTTCCCTCGTGCATTGTATAACCTCTGAAAAAGACTTGCTTTCTTTAGTTAAGTATTAAATTCAGTTAAGAGGGATTTTTGATTATGAGGTGCTCGAGGGAAACTTTTTCATCCCACACAGTTTAATATTTATTAAACTCTTTTTTTAAATACCAAGACAAAATTTCTCCTTACAGAATTATGACCTATAGGAATAAAAGATCCTTCCTGATAGGGATGGAACTCCATATTCATCTTTACATTTTATTTCGAATTATTAATTTCCATCCACATTTATTCGTGTTGAAGTAACAATTATTGCACTTCCCTGTCACCCAAGACGAGAAACTCATTCTCATAGTTTTATTATATATTCATCTTCTTTCTATTATCTCACCTATTTCGGAAAGAATTAAGATGTAATTTTTAGTCTCGGATGTACTTCTACAATTTGTTGAGATTTCATTGTGTGGCATATTAGTAGAACTCTCCCAATTTTTCAGATAGTTGAAAAGATTTTAAACGGGAAAAACAGGCGAACCATTCGTACGCACACTTCATAGAAAGTGCTTGATCTTCATGAACACGTACCAGCATCGCATAAGTTTCTTTGGGTGTTTTGCCAAACTTAAAACAAAACTTGAAACTGATCTTTTGTTTGTTCATTTACCTTTTCTCAGTTAAGAACCAACTCTCTGAACTAGCACTTTGTAAAACAAGACTTGCATGGAACACAAACAACACTTAACTGAACAACGGTTAGGGATGATGGTTAACACCTGCCGCTATGCATGTGCAGCGTTTTGTTTCTCCAGTGTGACTAGTTCGGCCATTCTGACTTCATTCACCAAACCTTACTGTCAGAGGTTGTAGTACTGTCCTAAAATGCCATACCAAACGAATTGGATTAGAAGTAATGCTGAAGGAACATGCCTTACTTCAAAATCTATTTTTGAAGTTACAATCCAGTTATATAATCAAATATGTCTTCGCACTTATGCATACCATAAATTATTTAAAGTTAAAATGCGTCACAAAAATTGATAATCTCGAATTCCTAGGTATGAAATGAAAACTTCCCAACTATTTTTATCTTTCACTCCTTAAATTATTTTTTTATAAAGAAAATGTTTGTTTTCATCAAAAGGTTCCGTAAAATTTTTTGCCTTATCTTAGAAATTCCTTTTCAGCATTTGATCACTTGAATGCTACTTTTTACCGACTAGCTTTGTTGGATTATTGTAAATCATTTAGATGTACATATGTACCTTTATATCATTTAACTCTTAAAATAAATATATTTTACGAAATAAATAACAGAAACTAATATTCGTATCGCACTCAAGAATAATTTTTGTGAAATGTATTTACAAGACATATTTTTCTTTATTTTAGACGGCGAATGACAGCTACACAATGCTTGAAACATCCATGGTTAAGGGTATGTTGTCAACTTATTATTTTTTTTAAAATTTCAATCTCTTATAAAGTAATTGGAACACGATATTCTTTGTTATGTTTGATTTTAATCCTAATTGTTGGACTTCCGTTGTAGAAATTTCCAGTCTTTTATACCTTATGAATTTTGATATACTTATGGTAGCTGTACTATTACAGGTTGAAACTAACAATGATATGGGGGCAATAAACCGAGTAATTGTTCCAGATCTATTCAATGTCCTAAATGGTCAATAATTTCTGTATTTCTGATCTTAACTTAAAACTCTAGATGGCAGCACGTCTCAGCGTGGTACTCTTCTCTATCGCTAAGTCTAAAACGCCTTCTTCATGAATCACATTGAACTGGCATTGTCTGCGATAGGGGTCTTCAACCCGTGGCCCATTGAAGACATTTTAGAGGCCTTTCATTTGAATTTGAGGCAATTTTTTAAAAAAAATTTGCCTTGTCTATTGCCTGTCGTAAAAAACGCCATTTGTTCTTTTATTCTTGATATTTAAAACATCTGACTGATGCCTTTGATTTACATTTGAGATAAAATTTTCTGAAAATGACAAATTTAAAAAATTTTTTATTGTATCTTAAATTCTATTTTAAATATAAGAAATCTGATTACGTATAAAATCTCAAAAATTTGGGGAAAATCTTTAACAGGTTTGCAAAGTATTGTAATTTGATTTCCATGTAACATTTTTGAAATCTCTAAAATATATATACATGCGCAGACAAATCTGTAAACACCATATCTTCTTTAGAATCACACAAATGTAGAATTGTAAAACAAACCTACCTTTTTTTATGTAAATTTCCTGACTACGATATTTTTTTTTTTTTTTGACAGTCGTGTGGCCCGCGGTTCGTTGCAAATTTATTAATTTGGCCCTTTGGCGTTAAATGTTGAAAGCCTCTAGTCTACGATATTCTTGATAAAAATAGGAAGAAAGAGGAAAAGAGAAGGAACAAATAGGGAGTAATGTTCTTGAGTTATGTATAAGCAATCAATGTTTAACTTATTTCTTTGTATTTTGAAATTTAAAAAAAAACATTCCAGAATTTTACTAAATTTCCTAAAGTGTCTTTTCTAGATTCCATTTCCAAAAAGTAATAAAGCTTCTGCTAATAGTTGAACTTGCATAAATAAGGATTTCGTGAATTTTTTCTAAAATATATGAAATTTTAAATTGTTCACATCCAAAATCAGTTAATCTCTGCGCATCTGCTTTCTAAAGTTGCCCTTTAAGAAAAGTAACAATGACAAAATATTGTACAAAAAGTTCTTTTTAGCGAGCAATTTATTATATACTTTTATTTCTCTTACAGAAGGGAGAGCCGAAGAAAGATACTAGATTAAACAAGAAGAGACTAAAGCGATTCGTCATTCGAAGGCGGTGGCAGGTAATACAATTAAACTAATACATTTTTTGCTTTGGTATGGTCCACTTTAATTTTCATAATTAACCGATACTCACCTCTTGGTTTTTGAAATACGATATATTTAAACAGTGATAGTGTATAGTTGCAGTTTGAATGCTAATAAGTATTATTAAAAAAACCATGGTTAAGAGCTTTATTAATCTGTTTTTTAATTAAATTATTTAAGGTAATCATTTGAATGATTTATAAAAAATAGATTATGTAAAATATGTATCTTGTTTAAGATCCTATATAATTCATTTAAAAATTTCAAACTAATTATTAATAACTAATTTGAAGCATGTCAACTACATATTTCCTCCAGGTTTAATTTATTTTCAGAGTGATGTAAAATATAAATACATTTTTATTAATCCTATAATTTTACTCTTTAATATACTACGAAAATGCGTTTGGATTTTTTTATGAGATTATTTTATTTTGTACTTACTGTTTATGTTAAGTTATCCGACTACGTTCGGAACCGTGATTTTAAAAAAACGCATAAAGGGATAATTTTCATGATATTTAGTGTCACTTAGATTAGAATACATGTATAAAATTGTGTTATGGACATTTTGACAAAAAAATTATTTAAATACACTATTTCGGCAAAAAATTAACTTAGAATAACATTTTTTCAAAATGTTCTCCTTTTATGAAAAATGCTTCTATTATAAAAAGTATCTTGCCTGTATATAGCTCACATCTCTGTACAGAGGCTCAACTATGATTTTTGAAAAATTCACATTTTCAGATTTACAACTTATTGAAATAATTATCGGCGTTTTTTTCTTAAAATTTCTCACCTCTGTTGTGTCGAAAACATGGATAAACCCACTTCTAAGCTATATATTTCAAAAATTCTAGTTGAGCCTCTGCACAGAGGTCTGAATTATATACAGGCAAAATATTATTGTAATAGCATTTTTCACAAAAAGAGAATATTTTGAAAATTGGTTCATTTTTGTCAAAACATTGTACTTAAATAATGTTTTATTGTAATACTATTCTTAAAACAATTTTATATACACTTTCTAATCTAAGTGACACTAAATATCATAAATATTATCCATTTATACGCTTTTGCAAAATCACGGTTCCGAAGGTAGTCGGATACCTTAATTTGAACAATGAAAATTTCATAAGATGTTTAATCAATACCTAATGTAAGTTTGTTTGTTCATTTTCAGAAAGCTGTGAATGCTCTTCTAGCTTTGAAAGCTATGGGTGCGACTATTTGACACAGCTGAAATTTATACGCTCAAAGTTTCACTTGTAATGCATATCTCATCAAGTCTTCATTTTGCATACTCAGTTATTTAAAAAATATATCATTATTTACTTTCTTGTACTTCAAGAATGTATATTTATTATGATATGAGTATTATTAACGAGCAGCGTTTTTTTTACTCTATTGCAAATGTTCATCAAGTAAATCATGCTTAAATATTTTTATTAAGCTACAAAACTGCACAAAATTTTATAGCATAAAAATCAATCACAGAAATTATTGTATACAGTGGACTGAAATTATTTGTTGGGATAATAGCCTTTGTGTTGCTCCATATCCCACAAAACCTGTAACTGTAACTAATTTGTTGTAAAGCTTTTAGTCGCTCATCATTCTTGAATTGATTCAATCATAATTTTTTACCAACTACGATTATAATATTGCATTTTTAGTAAGCATTAGTATCAATATGTTAATGTGTTTTTTTTTTCTGAACTGTATTATGGATTGTTAAATTAGATTTTAGTAAATAATTTTTAATGCTGAAAATCATTTGTGCCTTTTTTGTCAAAATGAATAAATGAAACAAGAATAGCCTTATTAAATTAGTCTTTTTTCTTTGAAACTCCGTGATTTTGTATTTTTATTAAGAGTTTTACAATAAACGCTTGTATACAACTAAACCTTTTTAACAGGCTTCGTTTATCTAAGTAATTCCTTTACATACGTTTTTCTCACTGAAATTTGTTCAAGCTTGATATAATTGCTAAATTTAATAGTTTCTTGTTAAATACTTTTCCAATTTTCTAAGCTTGGAATCCTAATTTTTTTTGAAGAAGTTTCTACGCTTTTTTTATAATGTTGATGTAAAAGCTACGAATAAAAATATTCTTAATAAGCATGTGCGTTGGAAGCAAAAAGTTTTTTTAAAAAAATAAAATAGAATCATTTTATATAAGTGCATGTCAAAAAGTTGATAATCTGGTTTTTTAAAATAAAAAATTGTGGTATACTATTTGAAATGTTCTACTTTTATTTTTCAGAAATGCAAAAACATATTTTTTATCAATTTTTTTTAAAAATGTAAATATAATATTTATTATTTTGACAAAGTTTACAAATATAAAGTTCTACAGGAAAGAATATATTTTCGAAGAAAAAAAAATCTCTAAAAAAATAATTTTATAAGCCAAACATGAAAATTAATATTGAAAATAAATTTGTTCCTTTCAGACTATCGTCTACATTTTTTAAAAGTAACTTTAACCAAAAAAAGTAGATCCTAATTACTGTAAAAATATTTCTTTCTAATAATTTATTGCAATACTTTGAAAGTTTCTTAATTTTTTTTTATAGACAAGAAAGCTTATATTTAAGAATTTAGCTTTTATTTCTTTTTCGTAAGAAATTTCGAAATTTATAAGTTATTCTTGTCAATGGAGGACATTGTTTTTTTATATGAGATCCTTGTATTACCTCAAATTGGATACAAAATTGATATTTTCTTCCTACTATTCTATATACACATAAGAAGTTAAAGTTTTGTTGTTTCCTTGCTTTTTCCCCCCTTCCAGTGATGCAATTCTAATTTATTCTACTACTTTAAAAACTGATTAGATAGCAGAATCTTTGATCAAAAACTTGAATCAATCCAAGACCATCGCTTTAAGTTATGGGAAGCATCTGTTATATATCTCGTTAAATAAGGTTTCAAAAGAAATTTTCAATCTCTCGTGTGTAACAAAAATATGACATCGTTTGTAAGTTGCATTCTCTGACAAGTATTGTCAGTTGTATATTAATCTAATATGGGCGCATTAAATTCAGAGATTTTAACATGGCTAAGTCACACAGTTTAAAATGTGGAAAGAAAAAAAACATCCGTTATTTTTTTTAAAATTTTAGTTTGTCTTAGATAGAATTATAAAAAAATATAGCGCTATAATAAAAAAAACATATTTTTCTTTTAGGTATTAAAAAGTTTCTTCTGCAATAATTCTTTCCGACTACATTTGTACATTTATTAACTGATCTTTCTTTTAAAATGTTGATTGTAACGAGAGAAATTAATTACTTCTGAATATGATTGAACTCTCATGAATCTAGCAACTTAAATTTATGTCTTTCTAAAACAAGGTAAAATATATGGTTATTTTGAAAAACTGAATCTTAAATATTGGTAAAATTCAGGCACACTATTACATAGAATTTTGCTTTCAGGTATGAATTAGTTTGGGAAAAACATTTTACTTCACTTAGAAATTTTAAAAATCAAGGTGCGAAATATTTTAAAGGCATTTATGAAATACAAATAATTTGACTGGGGGTATAAACCTCAATGTAGATCACAATTTCGACATACTAGAAATAGTCCATAAGAAAAGTCTCACTCTTTTTAAAATTACTTATAATATATATAAATTGAATATTTCATCTGTCCCATAATGCAAAAACCTTAAATTGTTGTGAATTTTAGAATATGGGTATAATAAAAAAGTAGACTAATAATAGAATTAAAATTTAATCATTGTCCTGAAGAAATGTTTCTCATTGTAAGAAATGTCCTGGTTCTTACTTTAAATGCTTATTATTTTTTTGTTAATTATCATTGTTCTTGCGCGATATTTGAGCTGTTTTGTATGTCTGGATTGGTCCTTCCAATAAAGCCAAATGAAACAACAATATCTGTACTGAATTGTTTTGAACGATTCACACACTTCACGTTAAGTGCTGCCATCTGTTGAAAGTGACAAGTAACTATGTGCGAGCTTGCTACACAAACCAACATGAACAATGTTGGCCGAATAAATAGTTAGATGAAATACAAACACAGAACTTTAAAATCAAATAAATTAATCTACAATATGTATATATTTGGTCTCATTTTCATGTGTTGTATTTTATTAATTTTAATGTCGTGTTGCATTTCTATTAAATTTTATTAATTCAACATGTTCATATAGGTTTGTGTAGCAAACCCGTATATAGACACTTGTCACTTTCAACAGATGGCAGCACTTGAAGTGAAGATGTTTTACTCATTCAAAACACATTTTAATATAACTATTTTAATTTTGTATTTAATCCATACTAAATATCTTCATAAAATGCTTTTTCAACATGGAACAAGTTCATTATTTAATCATAAAAACCTATATTTCAAATAAAACTTTCAAAAAAATTACTGCGTTTCAGTCATTGTGGTCTTATGAATTAAAATGGGGGAACATCTGATTTGTTTTAAAAGAGTTTTTACACAATTTAAGCATTCCCCCCATTATGCAACTACTCTATTTCATCATTCTAAGTTGCGCTTTGAAGTGAATAAAGCAACATTAGTTATGAAATCAGTTGCAGTACTGTATGTCTGCATATCATGAGCTATAAAAAAAATTAGTCAAATCCGCATCACAAAATTTAATTACATTATCAGAAAAATCATGAAATGAGAATATTGCGTAGAACGAGAATGAAGTTTGTAGACTAACTTTGTTTTCACTTATACCGGTCAGATTTATTATAGAGAGGGTCTCTGTTTTTCTTTATATGGTGGCCGTGGTAGCCGAGTGGTATAGGTATCGGATTGTGACTTGCCTTGTCACGAGTTCGAGCCTAGTACCACTAAAGACCCGCCGTGTTGGGCAGCGATGCACGTTAAATCTGTCGAGGGCTGAAACGTCCTTCCGTTGGTGTGGTGTGGTAGTTAGGAGAAGGGGGTGCCAGCTCAGGTGTCGTCCAAGTCACTTAACCATGGTTCAAAATTACGTGGTTCGTCGCCAAAAGCCCTCGTGTAGCTGAACAGTGCGACGTTAATACTCAATCAATCAATCAACTCTCTTTATATAAAAATACAAGCAATTTGGAATTGACCCTCCTAAAGGTGGAGACCATTATTACACACAGCAATAGTTATTAAAAATTGTACTGTTACTTTATCACTTTTTAATAAAATAAGAATGTTTTATTTAATCTATATGTGAATATGGATTTTTATCACATATATATTAGTTCTTTTCAATTTTTCGAAAGAATTTATTAAGCAACCTGCTTTTACTAATTTATGCATGTCTTTCTGTATGGTTAGTGTAATTTTGAGTCATTAATTTTGTTTTACGTGATTTAAAAAAAAGTTACAGGAGAAAACTCTAATTTTTCAAGACAAGTAAAAAAAATTTTTTATCAGACTTTCTTTTATGTATTAAATATTGAATGTTTCCTCAGCATATAAAACGTGACCTCAGAATATATATTTAATTAAATAGTACTAATGAACAACAGCTATAAATACTTACTTTGAAAAGAACATGATCAATCTCACGTTACAAGTCGTAGTTAAAAATTCGAAATCGTTAACTCACAAAATAAACTATCTACTGTCAATTCAATTATAGCTCAACGTATTTAAAGCGAAAGATTTAGTTAAAAAATAATTCAGATAGAAATCAAGTGATAAATTCTTAAGGGTAAAATTTATTAAGAAGCAGAATAAATAAAACGCGTGTATTATCATTTACAAAAAACAAAAACACAAAATGAAAGGAAAATTAGACTATCAACTGCTTAGACTTACTATAATTGTAATCATAAATGTATTTCAGGTGAATGTTCACACTTTTTACTCATGTAGTGTAAAAAAAAAAATGTTCGTAACAAATTTCTCAGTATAAGACTTTCTTTTCAATGAAAACACAGGAGAAAACTGCTAAACATTATTAAGTTTAAACAAAGGTAATGAATAGTCGTTAAAATTGTGTCAATTAATAAATTATTCAAATATTGTTTAGCTTTTTTCAATATTTCATAAAAATAAAACTAATAAGTTTCTGAAATTGATTTTTTTAAAAACACTTTTGTAGGTTTAATATTCGATAGTTAACGATTAGCTTTCCCTGTTATTTTACTGGCATCATTAGATCAAAATGTTGTTACTATAAGTCAATTATTCTATAGTGTGATATATGCTAAATTTGGTTCACCTATCTATATTAAGGTGATAAATATATTTTTCTTTAATACACAATATGAAGAAAAAAATTTGTAAGCCTATAATCGTATTTTTATAAATATGTTAATGGATAAAATATTAATTAAATAATATATTCACATACGTATTTTTTCTATATTAACGTGTGCAAGCAAATTTGTCACGCGATAGATATATTCCTTGAAAATACCGTATCGTAAGAAAAAAGATAAATTTCAAACGATACTAATTTAATACAAAATTTTTTTATATAAATTTTTTTATATAAATTTTTTTATATATAATATTACTTTTTGGATTTAGAAATACTCTGATTAGTTTGTTTTTTATCCTTAATTTTCAAAGTATTTTCTAAGAAATATTAAAAGGTAAGCCATATCTTAAGGGCTTACCTTGTTTTAGTAGATTTATAGGAACCCGAGTATCCGAGTAATTTTTCTTTTCACGCATGAGATTTATTCTTTGAGTAAAAACGGCTTGTGTACCCTAGGGATGTTTAGGCAATATTTCTCTATTTTAGAGATTTCGTATCATTACGTAAATTTACGTGTTTCCTCAGTTTGGCCAAATGAGGCTCGGTTTGTAATAAAATCATCACCAAACAACTAAAAATGATATCTGAAGTTTATTATGAAAAAATAAAATAATTAGTTCATTCAACTCTTGATGAATGATTACAGATTTATTTCTCATCTTTTCTAAAAGAGCTTTGGGAAACGAGATTAAATAATTATATAGGTTTACTTTTCATTTATAAATGTATCACACAAAATCAATATAAGGGCTTTTGATGATTGACCTCTTAACATTGCCAAGTGACAAGGAGGGCAAGTGAGTTGACATCCTACTCTCCAAGCTTCCACATTTTAGGATTTTGAGCCTCTACAGATTTAATGTACAGCCTCTCTGCAAATCGAGTCTTCAGTGGCACTTAAGCCCAAATACACCATTCAACAGAAATGTAAAGGGTTCCGTTTTCATGTTAGCACTGCATAAAAAAGTAATGCATCATTACTGGTGTCAACCGGTTACGACATGTACTGATTTTGTCTGTTTTGGATAGGATAGAAAATAACAACCAAAAATATTTAAGTATCCGACTACGTTCGGAACCGTGATTTTGGAAAAGCGTATAAATGGATAATATTTATGATATTTAGTGTCATTTACATTAGACAATGCATATAAAATTGTTTTAAGAATAGTATTACAATAAAAAATGATTTAAGTACAATATTTTGACAAAAAATGAACATAGAATGACCCATTTTCAAAATATTCTCCTTATATGAAAAATGCTTCTATTATAATAATATTTTTCCTGTATAGTGCTCAGACCTCTGTACAAAGGCTCAACTAGAATGTCTGAAATATATAACTTAGAAGTGGGTTTATCCATGTTTTACGACCACAGAGGGGAGAAATTTTAAGAAAAAAACAACGATAGTTATTTCAAAGGGTTGTAACTCTGAAAATAATGTGAATCTTTTAAAAAATCGTAGTTGAGCCTCTGTACAGAGGTCTGAGCTATATACAGTCAAAAAATATTATTATAATAGAAGCATTTTTTACAAAAGGAGAACATTTTAAAAAAAGTTTGTTCTAAGTTAGTTTTTTGCCGAAATATTGTATTTAAATAAATTTTTTTTATCAAAATGTCCTTAAAACAGTTTTATTCATATATTCTAATCTAAGTAACACTAAATATTATGAAAATTATCCATTTATGCGCCTTTTTAAAATCACGGTTCCGAACATCGTCGGATACCTTAAAAAATAAATGTAACAATTTATAATATTTTTATTAGTATTAATATTTTAACTATTTCTTCTATTATTTTTAGAATAATTATATGCCTTGTAATTTGCCTTAAATATCTTACTACATGTTGTAGTATTTTATTTTAAATTAAATAATTTTAGAACGAAACACACAAACATCGACTTAAAGTTTGTAGTAACAGAGAGCTTTGATTTTCTTAAGACTAACAACTAAAATGAAAAGGAAGATCGAATAAGAACGAATTATTCATTCTTTCTTACCACAGATGATTCAATAAAAATATAGATTCATATAAAACGCACACAAAATATAACCAAAGATACTTTAATTATTTAAGTAAATGTTTCATTTTGGCTACTACTTTTAAACTAATTTAAATTTTTCTTATTGCAATATAGTTTTTCTTAAAAATGTTAAAGCATACCTTACTTAATTGTATAAATAAATTGTTTAAACTTACTATTTCCTCAGAAGAATTAAACTTATTAAATCCCAATTTAAGCCATTTTCGTTTCTGGATAACAAATGTTATTTTCTAATGGCTTTGGTCTGGAAACCGCAGAAAATGGCTTTTATTCCCTTCAAATTATATTTTGTAACCAGTATAGTGTTATTTTGAACTTAACTACTTTTAATAAGAGAAATAAGGAATTCATGTTTTTGATTAACGTTAAGTAGTGCTTCTCAAACATTCAATATTCAATCCCCATTCAAAATCCCATTATTCAATTATAACTTTCATCTCGCCCCGTTCCATACAATAAAAATGTATTGAATTCAATAATATTATACTTTGACGCTAAAGCTACATAACAACTTTAACCTCTTAAGTGCCACCGGTGTATATAAACGTCTCTCTCAGTCAAAGCGTTAATTGCCTCGGACGTATAAATACGTCTTTTCGAAGTACTATCTTCTCTGTGCTCTGCTTTCCATAAAATTATTCCAAAGGCTTTGGAATGCAATAAAAGGACCTTGACAGTGTTTGCGAAGGATTTACTTAATTCAGAGAAGGGGTTTTACTTATTCCTTTTCATCCCCCACCACCCAATATATCACATACGTGCGCCTACTTTGAAAGCGGTGGCATTGGGGAACGAATCGAGTAACTTTTAATCGGCAATTAAGGGATTAATTATAAACCATACAAATTATGAAGATAAGTGTTAATTTTTGTATATAATTTTATATATGACAAACTCATGAGGGTTACTGGCAATTATTAAACCTGTTCTCTTAAATTAGTTTTGTTAAATTAACTAGAAATACATTGTGCAGTACTGGTACATATTTATAAGTGTATTACATCAGTGCAAATGTGTATTTCATATTTTATTATATGTCAGAATGTATTTTATTTATTTACTTTCAGTAAATTTATATTTTTTAAAAATAATCTTTTATGTTCGCCTCTCTCCCTTTGTAGCGTTATTATGTTAAGATGACGTAAAGTAAAAGACAAATGTGTATGCCTCAAAAGTGATAAGTTCTTACCTTTCAGTTGTGAATAAAAGTGCAACAAAACATTTAAAAATAAGTATCTTTCGAGATTTATATCTATACTGCAAATTACTTTCATGAATCAGCCGTCATAATTTCGGCATATTCATCTTGGTAGTGACGTTTGAAATTCAACATATTTTGACAGAAACGCTCGTTCGAGTATGCTGCCATGTTACACTTAAATTTAGCTAGGTGTTCAACAAGGGCAGGAACATTTAAGGACATCGTGTGTCCCATTTTGTCGTAGCTCTTTTTCAGTTAACCAATTCAGCATAGCTTTTTTTCATTACTTGATTGCCTAAAATGCTCTTAATCGCTAAGACAAAGCAGTTCCAAATTACGTTTTCATTCTTTTAAGCTTTTCGGAAAATTCTCTGCACAATGGAAGCTTCTTTATTTATGATCCGACAAAGCCTACGGCATTGAATTTTGTATCAGACAGCTTAGAAAAGAAGTCTTGAAGGTACCTGAATATTTCTAATTCCTTATTTAAATCTTAGAAAAATTGTTTCATTAAAAACAATTTCATACATAGCTTTTTACATAGTTCCTTTTGAATATCTACAGCTGACTCTAATTTCTTGTTATTTCTTTCCATAAATACTCGGAGGAAAGAGGGAGGAAACATTTTTTAAAAAAAACAGTGCTTGCTCACACACAGCAAGGATTTCACAAGACTGCTTCCACCCTGTTTCCACCTTTCCCTGGCCTGTTTGATCCCCAGATTTGTCACCGATTGAGCATTTCTGAGATTTAGGGTGGCAAATTGGACAGCCTACGAGTTTGGTCGAATTAGAGGCGAATTTACAGTAACTGTGGAAAGTTATGTCGCAGGACATCATACGGAATTTGTATGCCTTAATGCTCCACATTATCACATCATGCATTCCTGTTAGAGGTGGGCGGTGGGCCAACAAGGTACAAAAACCTTCAACTCGTTTGTAATTTTTTTTACAATAGATCATTTCGTTTTGATTTTGTAACCACTTACTTCAACGTTGTACTTGCGTGTTTAAAATTTCATTTTATTGGAACGCAGTGCATGCATATTAAGAATAATTGATTACTTTTACAATTTTCTTAACTGGAAAGAGAATTGGTGGATACTATTTAAATTTAAGTTTCTTTCTTCCTCTGTTTTGACGAATGTGTGAATTCAGGTACTGTTTTTGGCACTTGATCTTTATAAATATATATAGGGGGAATTATTTTAACAAGATAATCAAGTTATTTTCAAATGGAACAGAACTTTGATACACAGTCTAAAATACGTTATTAATAATTATTAATAATAATAATAATTTAATTCACAGTGAAACCACTTCTTTGAACAACTCCTATATAGAACAAACAAAAAAAATGATGCCAAGTTTAACCACATAATTTTTAGTAGCAAGCAATTATATTCGTAAACATTTATTCTTCCATCAACGTATCTAGAATCATTTCAATTAAGTTTACTAGGAAAGTAAGTTAGCATACGGCATCACAAATTTCAGGGGAATCATCTCTACAATCTTCAATAAATAAATTTTAATATCATGAAAGAAAATTTTCAGTCTAAACAACATTATTTTGTAAATATGAAGTCCATCACAAACAAGACGTTAATTCTAAGCAAAGCTTCTTTAAAAACATTTTTTGGGGGACAATAACGCTTATAACGCTATATCCCATGGAAACATAATCCATACAAATTTTTATGAAATGGACATGTGTTTTATCGAATTCCTTTATAATTAATCATCAATATAATTTATTATTATTTTTTTCTGGCTAGTATACACATATAACTTATAAGTTTAACTGCACGTATAACTTATAACTACTTTTTAAAACCAAAATTATTAGATAACAATTAAAATTTTAGACTCAAGCTTTCTTTTTTCTCTTTTTTTCCCTTCTTTTTTTAAAATTTTTAAAGTAGCATTAGAGGTTTAAACATTTATTTAAAGTAGGCGTATTTCACAAAAGTTGTTCAATGTACGTAAATTTCAAACAAAGTCAAATTTAAGAGAATTAAATCTCTTCTCTTTATTTCGAAATATAAGACTCAAAAGATTACATAAGATATAGATTATATTATTACTTTCAAACCTTTCCAAAATTAATCTTAGAAAACGGCATACATTTTGTTATTATGATTTCCTCGATAGAAGGATTTCACAAATGAAAGCTTGAAAAGTGTAATTAATGTCAAAGTAAAATTGATATACTATTTAAAATTCCTACAGAATGTTAACAGAAAGTTTCAGAATGAATGTTATATTATTCACCAAAACACGGTAATAACGAACCAGCTTGAGTAATTAAAGACATGAAAACATATTATGATGATCTAACTGAAATTATGTAAAGGCTTAGTAAGAAAAGAAGAATAATGTATTTGGTTGTTAAATATACGAGTAAAATTTCTATCTGTTGGTAAAGAAATAATTTTATATAAAATTAATTAGCGTTACATATATAAAAAGCGGAAACAATTATTTTCCCATTGAAAAATAAACCGCAACAAAAATAGCTAAAACAGTATTCTTTAATTTTACCATCTATTCTTAACCGATTTCTTAACACAAATCAAGGAAAAAAGAACCATAAATTTGTGTATTTAAGCTTACTTAATAATATAAAATATTATACCAATGAGAATTATAATATATAAATTAAAGCTGAACTCGAAAAAAGATATTTAGCGAGAAAATTATTTTTACTAATAATTCGTCAATGCAAAGGTTTTAGTAATAAAGGTAATATTTAATAAAATATGAAAGAAATAAAATTATTTAAACTAGAGTAGTGCACAACTTTATGTTGAAATTAAAATAGTCTTCATCTATTACTTCTACCATTTGTAGTACAACTTATCCTCTAACTTTTCAGCTTAATAGAAATATATATATTTATAATTTTTGTGTATATATGTGTATTACCTATTTCCTGGATATACATATATGCATATCCATGAAAGAGGTAAGTAGTAATTATCCATATAACAGGTAAGTATATATATTTAGTTTTCCTAAGTTTTACTTTTGAGATTAGCATCGGTGTAACTTATGTGCAGTCTTATACATTTTAATATTAATTTTCATATGTTACAATTATTATCTTTAGTATTATTGATAGCTTATTATTACTCTCATTTCTTTTCCCTACAGCACAGCAATATAAGCAAATTACAGGTGAAAATTGGCTAGCCTAAAAACAATGTTTAGATCTGCTATCTTTGTTCCTAAGGCTAAAAATTTTTGCTTTTGTACAATTGAGGCTAACTTATTTTCGAACTATACCGTCTAGTTATACTTTCATTTTTGCTTTGCTTCTTTAGATTTATAGCAATTTATTACATATTGTTATAGATTATATTATTATTATTATTCAAATAATTATTTTAAGGAATTAGCATGTAGACATATTTAACTAAGCATTTTGAAAATTACGCATATTTAAATCAATTATTCAAAATTTTGATAACTAATAAAATAGTTTAGTTAAGTAAAATTTTCATTTTATAGTCATTACAGTATTATTTTATTCATATCACATTGTCTAAAACTTCAAAGTATACATAAATATATATGCAGCTTAAAGTATAAGCTAATACATATGCTTAACATGTAATTTAATGCCTACAGTCATAAGTTAAGACTATCAAATTCTTTTATTATTTGAAACGTTTCCATGAAAATTCTCACTGTCAAATAAATTCACTTACACTTGAGAGAATTCGCTTCGTGACAGTGGAGTAATTTATTTGTCAAATACTGTCCTAATCCTGTAAATAATTCTGACACCTATGTATCTCTTAAAAGCGAATTTACAATTGTTTAAATAATCTCTCACATTTGTCATCAGTCCCTTCAGGGATTTCAGACGTGTTTGGAAGAAGAATTAGGTACAAATAAAGTATTTCCAGACTAAAATTTAATCTAGTGGAAAAATGGTACAAAATCTTCAGTTTTGCAGTAAAGGTTTGTGGATTCATCATATTTCGACTAGAATTGCAATGGCGAATAATCAATAAATAAAATATGTACAGAAAAATAAAATATTTTCAAATTTGAACAATAAACTGAGCTATTTTTCTAATTTATTTTGTTACAAAATACTGTTAATAAAAATAAAGAAGTTAGTTTATTCAATGAGTTAGTATTTTAAAAAAGTTTTGATAAACTAGTTTAAATCTTCGAATAATTTTAGATTGATAGTTAAAGATCTTTTAAAAAATAAGATTAAAAATATTAAGGAAATGTCGATAAATTACTTGATAGATGACATTTTTACATCTTTTGACGTTTAACTGACACTAGTACTTCCTCTGAAGCTAATATTTGACACACAGACAAATATTAGCTTATTTATTTAAATATCGAAATGACATTTTAATTTCAACTACTTTACAATAATGATTACATTTTTATTTGAAGGTAATAGCAAAAATATTTCTACAAATATGATATATTTAAAAGCCCTTATATTAAGAGTAATTTTACAAATCCTGTATAGTTAAGTAAATTCTTGACGATTTTTTTCACGATCTCTCGATAATTTTAAAGATTATATATTTCTTATTAACTTCTAGTTTAAAGAAGAATCCAAAAATAATTCTTTTTAATCACCCACTACTGTTCTTTTTACATGTAACTTAGACTACAGCTTATTAAGAAATTATAAGACCATTTTAATTTTGAATGAATTAGAAGTTATATTTATAATTTAAACACAAGAAGTGTGACTTTATATATTTATTTATGATATTAAGATTTCAACAATTTTGAATAATATAATATAAATGATTAAGACACAACATATTTTAAAAAAGAGAAAAAAATGCACTATTAATAAGTTATCTGACCATTTGTCTAGGAAGAACACCAAAAAATTAATAAAATATTAATACTCCATTCTCCTGTTAATCTCACAAACTTTATTTTAATTGAAATAACCGGATACTTGAGCTCAACATCAGAAATATTGTATCAATATTTAAATAGGTCTTTCACTTCATCAGGGCAAATGAAAACTCTTTATTTTTATAACTTAAACTTTACGACATAAAATATCCCCAAGATTTTTTCATGGGACTCAAACCTGAACTTCGAGTTGGCCAATGGAAAATATTCTTTTTCTTTCTTTTTAAGGTATCCGACTGCGTTTGGAACCATGATTTTAAAAAAGAGCATAAATGGATTATTTTCATGATATTTAGTGTCACTTAGATTAGAATACATGTATACAATTGTTTGAAGCACATTATGACAATTTAAATTATTTAAATACAATACTTTGGCAAAAAATTAACTTAGAATAACCTTTTTTCCAAATGTTCTCCTTTTGTAAAAAATGCTTCTATTGTATTAATATTTTGCCTGTATATAACACAGACCTCTGTACAGAGGCTCAACTATGAGTTTTGGAAAATTCAAATTATTTTCAGAGTTACAACCATTTGAAATAATCATCGGCGTATTTTCTTAAAATTTCTCCCTTCTGTTTTCGTAAAACATGGATAAACAGACTTCCGAGTTATGCATTTCAAAAACTCTAGTTGAGCCTCTGTAGAGAGGTCTGAGCTATATATAGGCAAAATATTAATACAATAGAAGCATTTTTTTACAAAAGGAGAACATTTGGAAAAAAGGTTATTCTAAGTTAATTTTTTGCCAAAATATTGTATTTAAATAATTCTTTTTGTCATAATGTCCTTAAAACAATTGTATGCATGTATTCTAATGTAAGTGACACTAAATATCATAAATATTATCCATTGACGCGCTTTTGCAAAATCACGGTTCCGAACGTAGTCGGATACCTTAAACTGTTACTGGATGGATTTAGATTCACGACAATAAATGTCATCTATTGAAAAATATCCTATTAACAGCACTTGATAAAAATCAATGCAGTATCGACTGATCACAGCATAACTTGATAATAGGCGATGTCCATTCGTCTCGAATTCCGCTGGAAATCGTACCATTAATTTTGAATAAATTATTTTCAATTTATTACTGATCCAATTCTTATTTATTGATAGAAACATTCTTTTGGTTCCTTTCTCATGTCAATGCAGCAAAGTTTGCAACCATTGAGTTAATCAATATTAAATTTACTTTGATGGAATATAATTTATTTGCATTCCTCATACCAAGACATGCCTTTTTTAGTCCACTTTAATCTTTCTTCTCGATGATGGTTCAATCATTTTGGTGCTCTCTTTAAACTTCATAAATTTGGATTTAAGATTCTATTAAACTGGGGCATGAGAAGCATTTTTGCTGAAACATTTGGAAACTTTATCAGTCTAAATACCAAAACCTTTTTTTAACTGTTAAAAGAAAAATGTGTCAATCTTCTCTTGTTGACAATATCTTTTTTCTTCGAGTTTTTAACTTGTAGTGGGTGACACTTGATGTTAATACAGTGTTTTCAGAATATTAATTCATTAATTAAATTAAATTAAATTGACTAAACGACGCCAACTTAGATTCGTCTCCATTGTTGTAACAATGTAACTGTTAGTACAATGACAAAAGTTGGCTTCAAAAACCGGTTTTTCAGCCAAATCGGGTGTGTATTTTTACAATGCAGACAAACCTTGTTCTTTTTTCAATTCCTATACTATTAATTATTTCTCTTACTATATATATATCTTGCTCAATTTTTCAATTGTTAATAAAATATTTTCTATTCATTCATTTAAAGTAGGAATTGACTCAATTTTTTTTTAAATTACTTGTTTCTATTTAGGGTATTCCAAATAATAGCTTCAGAATGCTGTCCTTTAAGATTTGCATTGCCTTTATAAAATAAAATTGTTCTCACTTCGCACTTATAATCCCTTACGCCAACTGTATCTTCTAATAAATCGAGAATAATGCAATCAAAACTTTTACCTTTGCTTACCAAGTAATGTTTTCGCGAGAGTTTCTTATAATGATTCTGATGCGATGTATACTATGATTATTTTCTCAGAAGGCCTTATGATTTCTTAACAGGCACCTTATTTAATGATTAGATTTTTATAAAATTTAAGTTAATTTTTTTGTAAAGTTTCAATTAGCATGTAAAATGTTTTATGATTAATTTTATATTTACTCTCAAAAATTTGCATATTATATTTTCGTTTTCAAAAGCGAACCAATTCGTTAATAAAAACACAATGTTACAGTGGGTTACATTTTTTTATAACCCACTCTACACATATATAATAATGTCATTAACATTATCTGTGCTATTAAACTTTGGAATCTTTTCAACAAGATTATTGTTGTTGCACACATATGTATATTTAAATTCCAATCTTACACTAATTAAGATATTTGAAAAGTATACTGTGAAAGTAGACACTTGCTGAAAGAAGTCTAGTTTAAGAACTTGCTGAAAAAAAGAACACAGTTTCAAACACTGAAGATTTAATGACAGTAATTTGTTTAATATTTTAATATGAGATTTAATTAAAAGAAACTAAAACGTATTTCTGAAATTAAAACAGATGAAAGAGAAAATTTTATATTGTGTTTTGTCAAAACACATATATTTACACTCCATCAGTGTTAAAAAATAATAAAGAATCATCAATTCAATATTCTTATTAAAAACGTATTCCCGGATTACACAACGGAAAGGTTCGAAACATAAGTTCACCTTTACCACACACTAATTAAAAGTGCTTATATACACTCAAAGGTTATGCACAGCTGTGAATATAATACATAAACTTTTATTGTTATATTTTAGGTTACACACGCATTAGAATTTGATACTAAGGTCACGAACTTTGTGAACGGTAGGGTTTCATCCGAATCGTAGGCTGAAATTTTAATTCCATACGATGAAACCAAATCTTTACAAATTAGAGTGATGTAGAAGATTTACGACAAAATAAAGCTGGTTATCGCACATTAAGTACAACCGTGTCACTTAGTCTTCACGTGACGAGAAGTAATAGTTTGATGAATAAAGTATTAGCTTTAGATGTAGTTCTGGTTATCTAACCGTAATTCAAATTGATTGGATCCCTAGCCAATAGCCAATTGTATTATTCTACTGAGTCACTGATACAAAAATAAGCTCTGGGGCTTATATATATATATAACTACATGTAAATATGATTCATAGGTATAGGGGTAAATGGGATCTATAAAGTTAGCATTATTAAGCTTTCTGGAAATTCAAAACCTGAGAATATGGAATTATATTTCAAATTCCTGACAACACTTAACCAGTACGATGTATTTTTTTCTGTAAGTATCTTAAGAAAAGAGGAGATAAACTTTCGAGGGTAATGCAAAAAATGATACTCTTCCAATTTTTTTTCAATAATTCAATCAATATTTTTTTCATTTGATTCTAAGAACTCAGAAATTTTTTTAATTATTCTTAATGAAACAAATAATGATACAGTTATTAGTAAAAGTTTTGAAATTTAATTAACTAATTAGTAGAAAGCTAAAAAATTATTATTTTGAAAGCAAAATATTTTTAATAAGGTAACAGAAAGCAGAAAAAGTAACACACAATATTTGGTTGAATTTTATACGAATATTAAAGTCCCCAAAAAAGAAAAAAAAAGGGAAAGAAGTAAGTTTTGTACTCCTTATCCTCGATAAACAAAATTTCTATCATTGCTCCTGATTTAATGATAAGTAAATGATTATGTTAATATTAGCAATATCATTATGTGATAATAATAAATAAAGACTGCGTGACAATTTTTGATAAAAAATTAAGACTGCACCAACAATTGAGTATTTTTTCTAAGAATGGGTATTTTCTCTCTTTCTTTCTTCTTTTAATATGAAAATTCGAAGTTTTGTTTGACATTAAATCCATAATAAATTTTATCAATGTATACCAAAGTATCATTTATAAACTCTTTTTGGTCTTTCTTTTTTTCCCCAACAAATTATTTTAACTGGTGGTATTTTTGAATAAATTGAAAATTGTCGTTTTTGTTACAGTACCTGATCTTACCCGAATATATAAGAAATATTTCAAACCTCTCATGAATAACTATGTATCAAGTATCAGCATAACTATGTATCAGGAATATGTAGTAATGATTTCGAGAGAATGCTTTAAGTCAACGTTTCTCAAACTGTGAGGTGTGCCTGATAAATCAACAAGGGGGGCGCGAGCATATTGAAAAGTCGAAAACAAAAGATTATTTAAATTTTTTTTAATTTTCTGAAAATAAACAAACAAAATACTTTATGATATAATAAAGTATAGAATACACATTTACACTGATATAATACACTTATAAATGTACAGTACTGTGTACAATGTATATTTTATTATTAATTTAGCAATTCTAAGTTAAAAACAAGTTTGATAATTAATGGTCTTGTATTAACATTTATCTTGATAATTTGTACGGTTTATAATTAATACCTTAAAACTGCCGATTAAAAGTTACGTGATTCGCTCCCCAATGCCACCGTTTACCACGTAGATGAGCGTATTTGATGTTTTTTTGAGGGGGAGGAGAAAAGGAATAAATAAGCAAATCCTCTGAAATAAATCCTTTGCACATACTGTCAAGGTCCTTTTATAGCATTCCAAAGCCCTTGGAATAATTTTATGGATAGTTCAGCACAGAAAAGATCATACTTCGGAAAGACGTGTATATACGTTCAGAAAATTAAAGCTTTGGCTGAGCGAGACGTATTTATAAGTCGGTGGTCGGTTAAAGTCGTGTTGTAGCTTTAGTGTCAAAGTATAGTATTATTGAATTCAATACATTGTTATATGGAGGGGGAGGGGCTATGAAAATGATGATTGAATAATGAGTCGCGTATATTGAAAGTTTGAGAAGCACTGCTTTAAGTAGATTTAGAAAAAAAAATGGTACACGCAGTTTTAAAAATGTTATTTTGTAAAAAGTGCAATTTAGATGTAAAATTTTGCCTCATCATAAAAGTTGTTCATCATATCATATATAACTTGAATTTGCTTTATTTTTTTTAACAGTATGTACTTCTATTTTTAATTCTTTTTTTTTCTTCCCTCTTTCCTTTAGATCGGCCAGAAAATATGTATATATTGCTTTTACTGATATTTCTCTATTAAATATTCCTCTGCGTTTTTGTAGCATATTTTCCACGTCATTTTCGGATAACTCTTTACTTGGTTAGCTGATTTTATGTTCTAAAGCAGCGATACTCCATCTGCGGCCCGCGGGCCGCCTTTGGCCCGGTCATGGCCTATTGCTATGACAAATTCACTTTTTTTCAAACATTGTATTAAAAATTTGGTAGGAAATTCTTTGTCAAGAAATCAAATGTATGAATTTTGCTTTTTGCTTTCGGGTACGGGTACGAACTGATATTCTTTTTCTATTTGAAACGATTACGGTTAGTGATAATAGACAACAGTGAAGGAGCGATAATTTTACGGGTGTGGAATTAATTTGTAACTATCTTTCATATCTTGAAAGCGAAAAATATTCGAAGAAAATGTATCGTTTCAAGAGGGTTGAGAGGTTAACTATTTTGTAGTGAAAAACAAACATGGATCAGTAATTGTTTGATTAGTCATGAAAGTGCTGTATTAAAAAAATATCAATAAACAGGAATCATTCAATGGCACTTTTCCTCGAAGATCTCTTTCAAGAAGTGATAAATAGGCTTTCTTGAATATCCTTTTCAACAGCAACAAAGTGTTTTGTCAGTGGTAATATCATAGTGGTAACAAAGGCATCCTATGTTATATTATTGGTAATCATATGAAACCGTTTACTGTTGCAGAAATTGTGAAGGAATGTTTCTTAAATGCTTCTAATTTAGTGTTAGTAACAAAAATAAAAAAAATATAAAAAAATAATTATTAAAAAACTCAAAAAAGGAGTTATAATATTTTGATCAATTTTCCACATTTTAAATTTACAATATTATTTTGGTCTTAAAGTATTTCTCTCTCTCTTCCCCCTTCCTCCCCCATTTATCCTCAAGTAGCGGCCCGCGTGAAATAACTAACATATGTATGCGGCCCATGTAAAATAGCCGATATATGTATGCGGCCCAGCAGAAAAAAAGTTTGAGTACCTCTGTTCTAAAGTGTATGTTGGTGTTTTAATTAGGAAACTTAACATGTTTATTTCTTACGTGAAAGGTATTATTTTGAGAAATAAGAGAGAAGACATTGTTAAATATTCTTAAAAAAAAACGATTCAAGAATTCCGTCTTTTACAATAAATTCTTGAATGTTATTATTTTTTTTTATTTGTAATGATATTTGCTAAAAATTAATCAATAAAAGTAATTCATAATAGTAATTTAAAAAAAAAAGTGTCGTATTTTCTTTTAAATCCTCAATATTAAAACTCTTTTTTGATTCATTTAGAATTCAAATTGGAATTCAAAAACTATATAAATGCAATAAAGTAGTTTCAAGTACATGAAATATAATTAACACAGTTAAATAGCTAAAAATAACTAAGCTAATTAATTGAGTAACATAATTTTTTTCTATGTAAAGAAAGTGCTGTCGATTGGACATGCCTTTATCACATTTCGAGAATTATTCTCAATAAATAAGAACAAATGAATTAATGTCCCGGTTCTCATGAACAAACAATTAACGATCAATAAAATACATCCACAGCGCCTGAATCAGACATGGTATTTGACATATGTTTTGATTCGGCAGTAGGAGAGAATACCATAGGGTAACATTAGATAAAGAAAACTTGATTAGCGAATCGATTATCAGAATTTTTCGGAAAACATTTTCCTACGTAATTGAGAATTGCACAATTTATTTTCAAATATTTTAAAGTAATTATATCTCTTAAATATATTTTAAGAGTGAATGTTTCTACAAAAAAAATTATCGATATTTTTAAAATTTATATTAACAAAATAAAACTTGAAATGCAGTTAGTCATATGTATCGTATCGCCGTTCCGAATGGTATTCTTGTATTTCATGAAAGTAAATAATGATATAAATCTATATGTATGGGGTTCTTTTTAAAAGCATATATATTATAGCTTCACAATTGTTTAAAGGAGCTTTAGAGACCTATTGTAATTTGAAAAATATATAAAAAGCTAAATTCTAAAGTATTATTCTAAACAATATAGGGATGATGTTTTAATTTATATCTTTTAAATTTGTTTCAGTCATCTATCATAATGCATGTCTTAAATGGGCTTATGGAATTAAATGAAAAAAAAAATGTTTAGTTGAAACTTTTTAATATGTATCTAAGTTGAATTATTATTTTTCTTCATCTAGTACCATACTTTTATTAAGGGAGTTACTCTAAGGTATCCCTTCTCTTTTTAAAACAGATTTGCGATTTGATTACATTCCTTTTTCTCAAAATGATTTTCATGGAAAAAAATATGAGAAATTTTATGTTGAAGTCAAACATTTCACTACGACATTTTTTTTTCTGTGAAATAAAATGTCATCCATGTAATTTCATTACTTTCATGCTTAATTTAAAAACTTTGCAATCAAGAAGATATTTATTATTTGCTTCAATATAAAAATGTACTACGAAGTTGATATTTTTTTCTTTTCTCTTAATAATGCAATTCAAAAAAGTTGATATGTTAAACTTCATAATTTTGTATTTAAATACAAGTGAACATTTTTTTAAATTTTTATTTAAAGTTTTAAATAAAATGTAAATGTAAAATTTATGTAAAACTTAAGTATACATGGCGAAGCAGTAAACATTATAAAGCAATTTTATAAGTAATATAAGTATACAATAAAATTTTTGTTTTGAATTTTAAATATGATGAAACCAAAATTATGGAATTTAAGCATTTAATATGTCTTGCATCTTTAATGTGATAAGTTTTTGTAAAATTTAAATCTGAGATTCGAATCCAGAATTTACTTAAAATCTGCAATTAAAATAAGATGAAATCCTGCCACTTCTATTAAAATTCAACAGTTTCTGGAATTGTCAAGAGAATGGATAGAATTATTTCACTAACAGGGGCATTTAATAGAGGGCTTAGAGCAAATTAAACTTTAAAACCTATATTAAATGGCGGAACAAATATCAAGAATTAATTAATCAGTAAATAGCTTTATGGAAATTATATGCAGTGTATGAAATATTTAAATAAATGAAAAATATTTTTCATCATCCATGATCAAATGGATGGACTGATTATTTAAAAAAAGAGTAGTTAAATATTTGAATTATATCGAAAAATAGGAAGCATAAAAACTTGTGTTAAATGTTACTTAAAATAAGTTTAATTAATCCTCTCATTCAGGTTGCACAATGCACAAATCTAATATTTAAAAAAAACTGCTCGTTTATTTTTTAAAACTAATAATAACCACTGATATCAACATAAAACTAATATTTTAAACTTAAAAAAAACGATGCATTATCATTCCTTTGCATTAAATTCTCAATTACACTGTAACTGTGAAATAACTTTCATAATTCATTTGAATATTACTTTATAATTATGATATTTGAATTATAAATTTTTTGTTAAAAGACGTAAAAGAAAAATAGTTTTATATTGTAATATTTTGTTCATTTATGTATTTTCTTGTAATTGAATAAAATGAAAAAGTTTTGGTTATGTGTTAGTAGCAATAAAAATTGAATGTAAGTGAACATTAATTACTTTAAGAAATTTTGGAGCTTAGATGGAGGTTAATTAACATTAATCTTGGGATCGATTTTACTTTTTTAAAAATTCTTTTCCGTGTAATTAATTGAATTTTAGTAAAAAAAAATGACTTCCACAATTGACTAAGATTTAGTCCTTTGATTAATGACTTTGAACTAAATTTAATGACTTTGAAATTAAAACATTTTTTTGTTAATCATGTGACTTGAATACTTTGGCAATGCTGTATATTGATGATTGATAAGTTCAACGTATAACTTCTGACTTAACATTCATATAATTAAGTATAACTCTGTATTTTTTTTAAATAAATTAAGCTCTTTTTTCTTACAGTATTTTATCCCATGGAAATTTCTAAATGATTTTCTATAAGATTTATTTAGTTTTTGTAAACATCACACACCAACGTAAAGTATTTTGAACTTCGACAGTTTTATCGTGAATCAACTCCTTTAGACGGTGTGTTTTCAGTCACACCAGAACACAAATCCATGCTACAAAAACAACGCTATTTACGAAATTCTAATCATGACCATTCAACTATAGTGGACACATATTTCTATAAGAGATCTGGATTATTTTATTTTTCATGATTATAGTTTTATCCTTCCTTTATGATTATAGTTTTATCCTCGCGGCTTATTATAATTAGATAATATTTGGTCTGAAAAAAATCTCATTTGCTTAAAAACAAAATTAACTAACTCCGTAATTGATTTTAATTTTTCTAGTGAGAATGTTGATTAACTTGAATTGTTCGTTTTCTCCATGAAAAATTCATTTTTTCCCAGTTTCCTTAATTCTCTAAATGTGAATTCTAAAATTTTCTCACAGATATAATAGACGCAACATTTACATAAATTTTCATTTTTATTTTATGTTTTCTAATTTCTTTTCACTGCTTACAAGCTCCTAAATATAACATTATCAGATCGATTGGGAGAAGATAATGGTATAAGAATTGATTATGAATAGGTTTAAATTAATTACTAGTGTTTTTTGGTTTAAAAAGTTCCTCAGATGTTATAGATTTTTCAACATTCTCGCAGAAAGGGAAACATTAAATAAGAAAATATAAATTAAAAACAGGAATTGAGAAAAAATAAGTATATAAATGAACTTATCAAAACATTTGTGAAAAATCATGCTCGAATATGGAATAGTTATTCTTTTGTTCAAATATTTTTTTTTCGTGTTTCTTCAAGATAAAATAATCATAGAAAAAATGTGTTCTCTTAGAAAATTCTTATTTATTACACTGAAATAGAAATTTAATGAAGTAGCTTAGAAATATCTGTAAGAAATTAAAAGATTTTTGAAAAAAATTCTTTACAAAGGATTCTTCCCACAGTAACTTTTTATTTTTTGAAACATGGAAATATCTGAAGGAAATTACAATTTAACTATTACAAAGCGGTCCAGTTAAACACTGTCTTTAGTAGCTAGTATTGATTAGAGGATATCCGTAAAGAGCATGATCTGAGTGAATTTGATCTCGGTGAATATTTGGGCTACTCGAAGCAGGGCCAAGTGTCACTCAAGTTGCCGCAGTAATAAACTTGTCAAGAAGCAGGTTAAAGGTGACCGCGGAAAGTGAGAGGATGTATACGTATTCTTAATAGCAAAATGATACACATCTCACTCTGGGACAGATAGGTTCAGAGCGTGCATCCACTGCCGACATTCATGTATATACCGAAATGATTTATCGGCAATTGAATCACACAAGCTGGCTTGTATACAGGAGCTTATTTTGTTAAGTGAATGGAATTACAAGACAGTCATGGACGAAACATTATTGTAAACATTATTGTATTTTCCAGACTATGTTCGTCGTTTCAGCTAGTTTGTGTCGTTGCTGTTGTGGCTAATACCACCTGTCTGACGTAGTCAGATCGTGGCCCACGAAATTGATCGTAGCAAGGGGCTAGAAGTACTCCTGTTGTTGGCCTTTAGCACCACACAAGTGACAGTACGCATTAGCTTGGCGAAATTCCCCGAAGGGACGATAGATGGCGGCACCACCTATCTCCACCTCCCCAATTTAGACATGGAACTTAAGGGGAGGAAAATATTCTCCAGTCCCCTGCGCTCGTGATTCAGCCCACAAGACTTTCGGACCCATTGATTTAACGAGCACGTACTCCGTGTGTACTCGGAGGGTGTTTGGTGGCATCGGGCATCAAACACAGGCCTTCCGGTCTGGAGTCCGATGCTTTAACCACTAGGCTACCCATGGCCCCAGCTAGTTTGTTCATGGCGTTATTCGTCGTTTTTGTTCGGAGTTTATATTTGTCTTTGTGGGTCCAGATTTTCTGTTCATGAAAAAAAATACGTGCTTTCACGAGACAAATGAGGCATTTAATTATCTAGAGCAGGGGTGTCCAACACACGGGCCGCATGTGGTCCACCAGTAAGTCAGTTGAGGCCCGCTGACTCTTTTTAAAACATTTTTAAATATCAGATTTTTAAAGTTTTCCATTTTGAAATTTATTTGAGGGGAAATTTATACACACACACACATATATATATATACAATGTATTTGCCTGTTACCTGTTCTTGTTTTAAAATAAATCCTTTTTGATAACAGAAATGTCCTTTAGATTTAAATAGATTTATATTTCATCAAACAGTTACATTTGATTTTACTATAGTAAATTACTTTTTTAATAAATTTCGAATTGTGCATTATGCATATTCTTTAGTATTATGGATGGTACATGATTCTATGTGTGTGCGACTTTCGTTTCACTTCCTCCTTTTCTGTTTGGAGTGCTCAAAAAGCAAGAGGGGCAGTCAGAGATGTTTTTTAAAGTTTAAAAAAAAATTCAGGATGGTTAAGATGAAGGATTATCGAATGACAGCCCTATCAAATTTCAACAATGAATAACGAAAGATCAATTCAATAGGAACACCTTTAATTTTCAAGAAAATGGCAACTGTAATATTTTAAACATCATTTAATCGTTGCATTATTATATTATCTAAACATTATTATATTATCTATGTCTGAATATATGAAAAATAATGAAAACAATAATAATAATTCATTTTGTTTTAAATTTTCACTCCAATAAATGTTTTTTGTTTCCAAATCTGATATAAAGGTACATATTTTTATGTGCGGCTAGCGAGATTATAATGTTTTTCCGAAGTGGCCCGCAAGGTCATTTGGGTTGGACACAGCTGATCTAGAGAGCATCGAATGACTATAAAGACTAAAATATACTGAGAGTATGGAACGCCTTGCATATTCTAAGACTAACATTTCGTTGAACATGCTCGGGATGTTCTTTTTATGTGTTTCAAAAATGAACTACCCACTCCATATAAACTACTCAGTAACTCAAATTAACCTTAAAAAAGGAATAAGACAATATCCCTCAAGTGTTCCTCAACAATTTAGTGGAGAGTATGAATCACAAATGCAAGTATACAATAATAAGTAAAGAGATCACACCTCTAACTAAATGATGTATCCATTCCGGTATTTAGAAAGAACATATTTCTGGCATCAGATAATTTTCTTAGCTACAAATTTTTGTCTTACTTTTTCTCTGTTGCATTCAGCATAATACTTAGTACGCAATAACTTTATTAAATGTGTATTAAATTTCTTTTATCAAGGCCTATAATTAAGTATTTTAAAATTTTGTTTGTTTTTTCAGCAATTATATCAAGTAGTGTATAATAATAATTTACTTATAGGTAATTTAAGAAATATTCGAAATGTATAGAGTAATATTTTAAAAATCATAAAATGTTTGCTCAGAAAAGTCATAAGTTAAGATTGCTCTAACAATTGCACCTATAAAAGGATTTAATTTCTAAAACAATGATCCCTGACGATTTGTAAATGTAAAGGAAATAGAATATGTTCTTTTGCATCGAGTATTGAGTAATTATCTCATTTCCCGGAGTAGTTCCCTAATGCAGTTATTATTTTTGTACACGTTCTGTTTTATCATTTTTTTTAAGAAAGGAAAATGTTTTAAAGAAAGTAACAATATATCTTATTAGTTAATGTTAAAAAGTATGGTATACATGTAATAATAATATGAAAACTGATAATTCAATTAATAAATATGTAGAAATAAAGAGTACAAAGAAATACTAATTGAAAGAAATTCAACATTTGAGCCATAAGTCTGTAATTAAAAAAATAATTTACAGGGTTTCTTATTAACTTTTTTTTTATTTTTTGAGTTACTGTTTATTTCTGGACTTGAAGAGTCTTTTAAACTCTTTCTGATTATGAATACGTTTCGAATATTAATATAAAAATGGGTAGGATAAAACTGTATGATTTTTCGTGAGCCTCGTTCTGACTACATCATACAGGTGGCATTAGCCACAACACAAATTTTTTTTCGATTCCTATATTTTAAGTAAATTTAAATACCTTTATGAATTAATTATCCTGTATAATTAAAAAATTAAATTATTATTAAAATATTAAATTATGTATTAATTAAAAATTATGAAATTAAAATAAATTTAAATATCTTTCACTGATTTTTTTTTATTCTGGAAAAATATTTTTGAAAAACAATTAAGTTTCTGGAGAATAAACTTTAATCAGAAACATATATCGAAACGAATCTTGGGAACTATAAAATATGCTAGAAAATAAGCATATCATTGTGATGTAGTTAAATGAAAATTATAATAGTTTTCAAAACAATTCAAATTTTGAAGTTAAGAATATTTAAATTACAGTGGGAAGAAAAGAAATTGTGGACATTTAAATTAAATGTCATTGCGAAAGGAATATTATAAAATTATACAGCAAAAAATATTCTCCAAAAATCATGAAACGATTAATGTGCAAATATTTTAAAACCTAATGGTTGAATTTCAAATATATGGTTAGAGAAAAATTAGATTTTTATGTACCGTCTTACAAACAAGCTGTGGCTTTTGATCCAGTTAAGCAGGGTATTTTAATAAGAGAGAAAATACAGTAGACTTTTAGATTTTTGATAAAACTTTTTAAAATAAGCTTCAACTACTTCATATAAATGCCTGACTTTACTGTGCAGCAAAATTTTAAGAAGATCACCCTTCCTTAAAATTATTTTAAAAAGGATTAAAATGCATGCATTTTCTCTTATGAAGCTGAGTTGGAAATCTTCAAAATGTGTTCATAATTTAAATTCCAAATAAAAGTTCTTTGAAATTAGTGCAGCCTATGTTTATTGTACATACTCGAATAACATTTTAAGACCATTTAATAATGCAGCATTTATTTAAGAAACTTTAATGAATATTATAAATAAATATTTCATAAAAATGAACAAAATTCAATGTTTTGGTATATTATTGTGGTGAAGTAATATTTTTAGATATTAATATTGTTGTTTTTTTCGTAATTTAATTATAGTGATTACAATAAATTTTATTGGTGCAGTGAGATAAATATTTGTTGATGAATGTTTTCCAGTATTTATACAATGGATAATAAGAGGATATACATTTTAAATGATCTGAAATGAAATTTATTATAACTTTATAGCCTCTAAAGCAGACATATTCAAATAAATTATATTTTAAAGTGATTCATAATTTTCATAAGTGTGTTCTTTTCTCTCAACACGTTATATTAATTTATTTCAATATATTTTCCACTTATAACTTACGGATAAGTAGTATATCCAGAATTTTTTCAAAAGTGCTTTGAAAAGGCATACAAAATAATGTAAAAAAGCCATCATAAATTGCTTTTGAAGTATATAAAACCAAGCTTTAAATTATGAATTAAGCTCAAAATCATTGTTTCTCTACACAATTAAAGATATTAATAGCAAAAATATTTTGATTTTTCTAAAAATGTAATTTCAAACTGTGGACATTTTTTGAATAGTTACTTATAATAGAATTTCTAAAAGGTAAGGCCAAAAAATTTGTATTTTGTGGGCTCTCTGATATAACGAATAACCTCGCATTAACGAACAAAATGTTGGATCCCTATGAGTTAGCTAAATAGGGGTCCGGCTGTACTACACAAATTTGACATAAGCATTGTCATTGTAATTGGAATCCTGCATAATAATGGTTGGTACACCCCAATCATTGATCAAATTTCCTCAATTAAGCCCTTACAATAAACTGTGTATTAGTATATTAGATCAGTTTTAATTGTTGAATGCATTTAATGTTTCGATGACAGAGAGATCCTTTACAGTGACGCGTTAATACCCCAAAGATTTGACTTTGTCCAATCAAGACTCGGGGATGAATGATCATAATTTATTTATATGTATACATTGTAAGTTACGAGTAAAATTACCTTAAGTTATCCTTTACTTTTAATTATTCACAAAGAATAACAGATTGTTAAGTAATAATAATTATTTCATGACAGATTAAATATTTTTAAATATTTTGAGTTTTTATGACTTCTGTAAATATTTTTGCCTTTTCAATTGTAGATAATGAAAATTAGAAGAAAAAAAAAATTAGGACCTCTCGCTTCACCGAAAAATTAATTGTAATTGTAATCCGCGAAATATATTGCAGTAAAACCCCGATTTAACGAAGTCATCTGGACCGAAAGTTCTGTTCGTTAATTCGGGGTTATTCGTTATATCGAGGTTGGAACAAAATACAAATTTTTTTTGGACTTACGATTTGGAAATTCTCTAATAAGCAACTAACAAAAACTATCCATATCTAGGAATCCCACATTTTTTATTCAACAGCTAAAAATACTATTAGTAAATTATTATGCACTAGTTAATTAGAAATGCTAAAACTGACTATTAGATGTTTCAAAATCTGTTTGATTCCTGACTAGAAAGAGTTATTTTTTGACTGCAGAGAAGAAAATACTGCATCATTTACATCCTGCTGCATAAGAGAGAGGTTTTTTCACAGTTTCCAAACAATGTAACACATTAGAAAATGTAACATTTTTGATCAAAATTTTATTATCGATTTCTGCATCACAATTACTATTCACTGGCTCCTACAAATCAACACTTTCCTCAACTTCAGTTGCACAGACATACAGTCCATCACGAAATGCATCACAATCGTTAAATTCTTAAAATATTATCTGCATTGTGGAGTGAAATGAGATAAGGAAGGAATACCCTGTCCTATTCAAAACTCATACGATAGGCTACACTCGTGACTTACCTACACTTGGGAAGTCTGATATTGGTCTGCCTCCTTTCTCTTTGAAATTTCCTGCTTTCAAGTAAAATATTTTTTTTTGTTTCGGACAAAAAGGATATGTCATTTGAAAAAAAAAATCTAATTTTTTTCTAAATTAAGTTAATAAGATAAAAATTTCCAGCTGCTTGATTCGTTAAACCAGGGCCCGAATGTATGTTATTCAATTCCTACTGTTAGGTCACACTATCCATATATATATATATCTTCACAAATTTTCAATCGTTAATAAATACTTTCTATTCATTCATTCAAGTTCAAATACATTTTTTTTTTAAATTTGTTGTGGAGGACACTTAATGTTAATACAATTTTCAAATATTAATTCATTAATTAAATTAAAAAAATGAATAAATAGTAACCAAAAATAATAGTCCAACACCATGTGTAGGAAGTGTAATCGCTTTCTATTTTGCCACTTAATATTGTGATTCTCTCATATGTATAAATATTTATATTAATTGTAATTATTTAATAAAAAGTAACTAAAATATAATTTTTCTTTGTTGATCTAACTAGGAATTGAGACAAAAAATATTTTTTTTATATTGCGTCTTTTATTAAATAAATTATAGAAATGGTTTGTATCACAAAATGAAACTATATAACAAAACATATAAAATATGATTAAAATATTATATTTATATGGTATTATTGAATTATGTCTCCTTGATTCATCGCCTACTTTTTTTTCCCGAAAAACGAAATACGAGTTTATCTTACGCCACCTTACTTCCCACTGTCTTGAGTGATTCTTCTCACATGTAAGAAACAAACGACTTCTATATTGGAATTTAAGAAACGGATCACAGGGGAGCAATTTGCAGTTAAGGAAATTGGTCAACATCAAAACAGCAAGCAGATGAATAGAGTTCTTGCCCTTTCTTTCGAGTCACAATTAAGGTTCTAAATTTATTGCTCTACGAGGATGTAGCGAGGATACACATTTTTTCCAAACCAGATCTGGAGTTTAGAAAACCGTAATAAATATTTATAGTTTTTATTTTGTCTGGATAAAAATATATTCAAAATAAACTATTCACTTTCAGAAAAAAAGAAGCGAAGCTGATGCCTCGTTCTGAAACGATTTGTATTTCTAGAAACTCTAATGTAAATTTGCTGTTTTTTTCAGTTTTTTTCCCCCTAAAAGTGTAAGATAGATTAATGAGAGGGAGGAACCAGAATTGCTTGTGAAAGTACTTGTATAGTTTATGATATTACGTTCTGCGAATTTGAGAACATAATTTCAGATTGTTTTACTTTTGGAATAGCATAGATATGTGAATATAGCATACAAAAATATGTCATTGACACTGTGTGTGCATGCGTGTGTTTGTGTGTGTGTGTAAGCTGAAATAGTTAAAGATTATGTTATTGTTACATACGTACATGAACTGATTAAAAAGAAACATAAATATTTCATCATTTTCGTCAAACATAAAATTTTTCCTTTTATTGAATATTTTCTTATCTAGCTGGATACAAAAAAATCTAAATGAATACAAATCTCTCTCTCTCTCTCCTTAGCTTGAATACAAATTCTTTATTTGATTACGAATTCTTACGAACCTATTTCATAATTTTTGTTGTAAGTAGACAGTGAGAGGCACAAGTATCTATATTCTTGAATCAATTCAAAATATTCACAAATCATATATGTTTATCAGACAACTAGGAAAATCCTTCCAAATTCTAAAACATAATATTTATAGTGTTGGTGCATAAAATTAATAATGAAGCAACGAGTCTAATAATAAAAAAAGATAATAAAATTTTTTAATTAAAATGCAGTATTGCGTCAGTAGATATTTTTTGAATTTTAAGTTCAAAAACGGAATTAGTTCGTAATTACTCTATCTTAGTGTATGTGTGTTTTTGACTAGATTTTTTATTTCCTTTACTTCAGTTCAATTATTTTGAATATCTGTACACAGTGTAATGTATCAGTGTTAAACAAAAACTCAGAGGCGCAACAGCCCACGAGGACCAAGGGCCATCTCAGTTTATGCGAGTGTTAAAAAATATTATAAATAATTTTTAGATACAAAGCATCTGTAGTTACATGTAAGGTGAAGTTCAGTTAATTTGAGACAAGTTTGTTTCATAAAATTTTATATATCTTTACAAAGCAATTTGAAATTTTGTTTTCATTTATTGCTAAGAAATTTGGTTCAAGTATTGTTTCATAAAGAACGTTTTAATAAAGTAAAACTACTTAAGAGTTGAATTTTCAATATGACATCTGTTATGCTACAGCGAAAACACGAAATAGAAGCATGAAGACATATCTCGTATCTTGCTTTAAGATTATAAACTTGATTTGAATAATATGTAAATTGAGAAATTCAACTAATGTTCAGAATCGTAAGCACATATATATCATATATAATGTAAATATATATATATATATTGTAACACACACTCATTAATGTTATAATAAACTAAATATTTCAAAAATTTGGAATATTTGAGTTTTTTTTTTATTAATCGCATTTTTCTAAATAAAAAAAACATACCAATTATAAATTATTAATAGCTCTTTTTTTTACTGAATTTTTGAAAAACGTTTTATATCACAAAGAAAAACCTTTCTTTTGATCAAATCTTTCCTTAGATGACGCTTTACTACATTTGATTCTACTTATTTAATTAATTTTATGTTTGCCCCTAAAGTACTTTTCAAATAAATAAGGATTTCGTATTTCAATTTTTTGTATTGATTTAATTATGTTCTTTATTATTATCTTGGTTGAAAATAATTATTTTGTATTAAAATAACTAAAAAAATTAAATATTCCAACTGCTTTTGTTATTCTTTTTTTATTTTTAAAAACTTTTAGCGTTTTGCGAAGAAATGTAAGTGAAAACAAAAATATTATTTTAATTAAAAGGCTGACATGTTTGGGAAAAAAATTATTGAATAAACTAAACAAATGACTTCGAGAATGTTAATGAATTATTTTAAGAAAAACATTTGCTTCTCTTGAAATGTTAAAATTATTTTGACAGCTAAAATAAGTTTTGGGGAGTTGAAACAATATTGAGTATGCAAATTCCTAAAAAAATCGATAAAAATATAAGAAGAATGAAATTTATGCGCATTTCGTTTGAGTTCAAACACCTTATACATATTAATTGGGGGATTTTGTACAAAAGTATAAGAATGCATTTTATATCACTGGTATAGAACAATTTTCTTAATACCAAGATATTGATATTATTTTTAATGAGTGTTTAGTTTTAATTTCTAGTGAAGCAATTTTAAATAAATATAGAAATTTTACATAATTATTAACATAATTGCAGGTTCATTGGTTAGAAAAGACTAATTATGTAGCCTCAATTTTCAGTTACACATGGTTTTATGTCTACAAATTTCTATGCAATCAACCTATTTGTGATTAATTTACAATAATGCTATTGATAATTTTCTAATGTAATTATTTGTTTTTGAGACCTGTTTTAACGTTCTTTTTATAAGTATTATTTGTAAATCCAATATAGTTATTGAGTTTTTGTTTGTAGTACATCCCGTTGATAGCTTATTAAATTTTAAAATCAATGAGATATTTAGCAAAATATTTACCATCTAAAAAACTATTTTTTGTCACCAAAATTACTTTTTATTGCTTTATGGAATCGCTATTAGGGAAAATGACTGTTAAAATCCTTGAAAACTTCCTGTGAGTTCAAATAATTTTAAATTTGAAAGCGAAGAACATTATTCTCAAAATAAAACATCAAACATTTTTTTAGACACAGCAATGTTTGGAGTACGAAATAGAAAAGAGCGTAATATTCACTTTTAAAACTCGCAGTTATTTGGTTGTATTCTCGTAGAATCGCAGTCTTCTTTGAGAGTACAACTTATTTATCCAAACTAATGTATGCTTTTATGAGATGCTATTATGTATAGTATAGGGGAACATTAAAAATAAACATATACAGCAATTTAAAGAAGGGATATTCGTCTAAAGCTCGTTCAGAGACAAATAAATGTGATTTAGTTCATCTTCACCATCAGAATTTATTTCATTAGCGGCTCCATAATCAGGATAATAATTCTGAAACTGCCAAGATGTTCTTGTGCACATTAAGCTGTTTTCTTGTTGTCAGATTCTGTGATTCGGTAAGCAGGAAGCATTTACTAAAACATGCGAGTACACATTTCACAACATTTATTTGCTGGATGAAAAAGGCTCTTACATGTGAAAGTGATGTTGTTAAAAGAGTTTTATGCACTTTTTTTTATTTTTAAATTTAATTTTTTTTTTTTTTTTTATATTTGAAAGGCATAAAAACTCTAAGAAGAGGCTTTTTATCTCATTCTCTTCTTTTTCTGATAAAAGCGCGACTTTTTTTTATTTCAAATAGGGATATAAATAGCTAAACATGGTTATTTGCAATTTACATTCATGTTTTATTTTTAAAGTTATTAACAGGTAAGACTTTATAGCAAAAAATAGTTATTATGCGAGGAATAATTTAAGCTATTAAAATTTCTAGCTTAAAATGATCGAGTCTTTTCTCTCACTGAAACAGAAATTAATAATAATTTAGCATGTAGGTTTAATCATGTATCATGTTTGAATTATAATCTGAAACACAACTTATATAGAATGCTTATTAAATTCAATATTAGACTAAAAATATTAGATTATATATACTTTTTTGCATTTCTTAGAAAAATATTGATTGATAATCATACATTAAAAAGTAGATTAATCTCAATTCTTTTCATCATTCATTAAACCAAGAATTTTTCTGCCAGATTTTTTTTCAAATATATAGTATTTTAAATAAAATTTGGAAGAAATTAAAAATTTAAGAAGTAATTTAAAGAAAAAGTCTATTTTCATTGAAATAAGGTAAATTGATCTTTAGTTTTTTCTTATTTTTTTAAATAAGAAAGTTCATATTGTGTTATATTACTTTTAAGCTATTATTGAATTTTGAATAATAATTCTCTACTCTTTGTAAACATAGGGAACATTTTAAAAAATTTAAAAAATTGTAATTATCAAAATAATTATTAAAATGTTTATTTAGTTCTCTCAAGTTTCAGAGGTTTTTTAAATCTAAGATTTCATTTTTCAAAAGGAAAACACATAACGATTAAAAGTTTTATTATAAATCTGATGTTATTTCTAAAATGTGTCTGTGGAGGGGGGGGGGGGGGCGCTCATCCTTAAGATGATGTGCAATCATGCACAATGTTTATTATGCTTAGATGTTGATAAAACATTAATCTTTTAAATTCTTCCATATTTCTGGAACAAAACATGCGGATGTAAGAAGAAAGTTCTATTTCTATAAAAAAAAAATGCTTTTCTTAGAAACTCTATATAATTAGTAGAAATTAGATGGTGTCCATATTTTTATGGCAAAATTCAAAATTACAGCTTATTAAAAAACATTGAAATTAAAACCATTGTAAGTTTAAATGGTAATATGATTTTATACATATTCCTTCACCAGGGTTAAATGATTAAATTTGTCTTAAGAAATCTTTTTAATTTTTTGAAAACATTCTCGTTAAGTTGAAAAAAAAGCATTTCGTTTTTTTTTTAAAGAATATCTCATTTTCTGAACAAAATAAGTTTTTAATTGCTTTGAAATTTTTATCGTTCCTTCCTGCATAAGTACAACATAAAAATTCTGTTTTTCATTCATTAATATGTTTATAAATGAATATAGATAATATCATGCAATGGTTACTCAATTTGATACTTCAGAAATTTAAGAAAATCTCCATAATGCAAGTAAAAATTAAAAGTGCGTTACCGTTAAGTATACTTATCTTTTTTGATGAATTACTTTATATATTTCAGTTAAAAATAACATTTTTTTACTTCTCATAAGAGAAATTTTAACCGAAACCTTTCTTATACGAAATCTTACACTTTATAAGACTAGACCACATGATCTCATGACCAATTTTTAAGATAACTCCCCCTACGATTCATCTTTAAATTATTTTCTAAAAATGTAGTCTTCAACATATTATTAAATTTTTTGTCGTAACTGAATTCAATATTTTATTTATATAATTAATTACACAATTACTTTAAGTAAAATTAAAAAAAATATTTTTGTAACCAAATTCTTTTTTGAATAGAAATACTTCTCAAGAATAAAGAAAAGATCCTGAGTTTTTCATTAAACACATCCTAATGAGTTAATTTTTAAATGCAATTTAATATTTGTATTATTGGAAAAAAATCTACCAGATGTACAGTTAATTAGTACATACCTTCTTTCCTTAGAAAACTAGTTATTAAACCTTTATTTCTAACAATGTTCCTTAAATATATATGTAGAAATATTAGAATTAAATTTTCCGTTATTTTTCCAAAGAAGGTTTCATTATATGCATATTAATGAAACAAATGATTGAAAAAGATAACGATAGTTTGAAAGGAATTTTTTGGGAGGCACTCTAAAATTAATTTAGAATAACTAACATCTTCTCACGCTATCTTATGATACAATATTTAAATAATAGCTCTGAAATCAAAGAAAACAAAATTTGAAAAACAAAATCAACATAATACCTATTCTGAATTGTTATGAGTTTTTGCTTTCTTTTCATGTATAAACTGTGTATTATAGTAATCCATTAAGCATAAATATATTTATCAAACAAATATATTTTACAATTTATTTTACAGAATGGCTTTACATATTTCATTTTTTCCATTGTCTATCTATCTATTATTTCGTACATTTCATGCTCCATAAAAGATTAATATTAATTCAGTTTTTTCTCTGAAAGTTCATGTTTAACAATAACTTTTAAAACAATCAATGTATTAGATATTTACTTAGATTCATCAGTGCTTGATTGGTGAGAACCCGATCTTCCAATCCTGGGTGTAAGAGCAGCTCGTCTTCCAATACGTGGAATGAAAGCCCCTCGGCTTTTGACTTCGAACCTTGGGTCATTTCTTCCAATTCTAGGAATCAAAGAAGCCCTTCCAATTCTTGGTGTGAAAGCTACGGCTCTTTTATCTTCAACACCTTCCATATCTTCTTCAGATCGTTTCTTTCCAACTCTTGGGACAAAGGCGTTCCTGCTTCTGCTGTTTGGTTTACGATCTTGGCGAAGGTAGAAATCAGGTTCAACTTCATCAAGGAAAGCCCAATCGGAGTTAATCATTCTGGCTAGGGTACCTTGCAATTTCTTGCTGTTTGACTGGTCTTCACGTTCGGTTTCGTCATCAGAAACTGATCTTTTCTTTCGTCCGATTCGGGGAGGGAAAGCGATGCTGCCCCTTTTGGAAGAAACTGCTTTGCTGTCTAAGAAGGTGTCAGTCAGAGGGTAGTCGAAGTTGTTCCACATGTAATCGGGTACCAAAGAAACATCGTAGTCATAGAATTCACCATCTCCTAGCATTCTGCCGGTTCTAGGGTAGGGAATAAGTGTTTGTGGAAGCCTGAAGACTTTGCGACCTAATCTGGAGTAAGGTAAAACGCCGCTGGGGGTTTTATCTTCAACAAAGGTCCAGTAGCCTGGTCTGTCAATGTGCGGTACTGGAAGTAAGCCTTGGTGGCTTTCATCCTCAAGAATTTCAAAACCTGGAAACATAGTGGCAGATTATTATTGTATTTAATATTGCATTATCAGTATAGCTGTATACCAAAAAATTGAAAGAATAATTTTAAAAGTTCTAAAAGATAATATCTTAAGGAAAAATTAAGAGAGAAATTATTAAATTCAAAATCATTCAAGCGAATTTTACATAAGGGCTCTTCAAAATTCCCTATTCTAAAATAGTTACATTTTATTTCAATACTTTCATTTAATTTTAATTAAAACCACAAGCTTTGCATTTGAAATGTATGAGGGAAAAAACATACGTTATTACATTAGCTAAAAAAAATAATACTTAAAACTTATCTATGCATAAGATATTATGGTAATTTTAAAATTGAATAGTTTTAAATAATTCGCAAGAGACATATGATATATATCTAGCTTTTTCTCTCAAGAACTTATGCCGATGTAACCTTTTCAATATAAGGGTAAGACAAATATAACTTCTATGGATTTGCTTTTATTCTTTCAGTGAGGATGATGAAAAAAATATAAAGATTTCTTTAATAGAAAGGAAATTTAGATGTTGTGAATGTTATTTTGTTGTACATTGTAGTAATGAGCGATTATCAGTTTAGTATTAATTAAAAAAAATTTAATGGAATTTCAAAAACTATACTTAAATAATTGATAATTAAATCTCTTTTTAAGTAGAGAAAAGGTTGAAAGATAAAGAATTAAAGAATTCTGTAACTTTTATAATGTATTTTTCTCTTTTTATTAAATTATTAATAATGTTTAAAGCCCTGTATGTTAGTTGTATTATATCCTTCCTAAATATAAGAAAGAGGAATTGGACAATAATCTATTCATTTATCGCGAGTCTGACTTTTATAATTCATAAATAATCTGTAAAACAAAACGAAAAATGATATTTTGTTGTGAACACACTTGTTTTAATACCTTAGATTCGCGATGTAATTAGTTTAGTCTTTAGAGAGGACAAGATATAATTAAATAGACTAGTGATTTAAGTTTGTAGAAAACTTTAAAATCAATATTCAAAATAAAGTAAAGATTTTGTTTTATGATCTATATGAGTTTTTGATACTCTTGAATATTTTTGAATAATTGTAAAATATTTGATAATTGTTTTAATAAAACCTAATATTGCTGAAAGTTTAAGAAACAATAAATATAGAAATTTTATAATGCAGTTCGCCGTGTAAGTTTTTTCGATAGTTCTTAATAATCATTGCACTATATTAGTGAATGGCCCTTTTATTCAAGTAAATGACTGAAAAATTGGTACGCAAATTTAAATCAATGATCATATTGCTATTCCTTTATTCAAAAACAAGAAGAGACATACAATGTATTGATGCAGTATTTTCAAAAGAACCATTTTCTATTTGTGTTACCTTTTCCGTAGTTATAAGCACTCAAAATATATAACTATAATATACTGGACATTCATATGTATCATGTAAACTACATCCGAACATGCATTAACTATATTTTACAAAGTAAAGCTGTAGCTCGGGTTATGGTACAGTAACAGAATCGTTACGTTTCTCATATGTGTTATCATAAATAAAGCCTATTTCCTGTGCATTTTTTTGGCCCCTTTTATTAAGGAAACGGTAGATATCTAAGGGGATTAAAGGTATTGCCCAAAGCACCCTACTGCGACTTCATGTCCATTTTCCCCTCCTTTTTCGGGATAATGTTCCCTCAGTATGCTGCCTATCGATTACAGATTGCGATGCTCTACTGAGCCTGTATGCAAGACGTGTCTGAAATTGTTTACGAAGTAAAGGATAATGCGGGAAATATGGTTATTTTAGATGAAGTTTGGAGTACTTTATGCGAAACGCGTAACACGTAGACGTTAGATGTAGGCATGCAAAGTAATAGCGGCTCCGTACGCAAAATCACTATTTTACCGAGTAAAGTGCCGATTAGGTCTAAAGATGTTGCTAGTACATGGAGATTCTAAGATGCATATTTGTTCTGAATGTATTGTCACATAATCTAGAAGATAAAACTGGTTGCGTGACTTAGTTTAAAAAGAATATGCGTGAAGCTGTAGATCGTTATTAAGATAAATTAGGGTAGATAAATTTATTCCATAAACTGTATTCTTTAATTTGAAAAATAGCAGGACAAAGTTTCTGAAAGTAGAGTTTTGCCATATTTTATGTACTAATTCGTGAATATTTTAAATAGTAATTTTGCCGGTTTTAAAAAAATTTAAGTATCAGAAAATTAAATCTGTTTTCTTTTATTTAACTAATTGTAATTTGCGGGCAATAATATATAAGAATGTATAGTATTTATTTTAATTTATTCACATTTATTCACGCTATTCTTAATAAAACTGCTTTACAAAAAAATTCAACTGTATTTTAAACATAACTGAATGCTATAAACATTGTGATCTTTTGTTAAGAAAAAGCCTTATCAGTATATTAGTGTAAAACAAACAAAGGTGCAGCTACCGTCGAATCAGCCGTATCATAGATACAGAGCTCCTAAGATGCATGGGCCCAAATATGTGCAACATTTTCACACTTCCAAAGAAGTTTTATTAATGTGAAATTATTTTGCAAAAAAAGTCCTCTCCCCCAAGAAATTTTGATACAGGGCGCACTCAGGACTAGCTACGCCAGTGATAGCAAAGCAACCATTTACCAATAATTTCAATACATTTTGAAGTCATCTTCTAAAATTCCAAAACATAGAGAGGTTATTTATAGATTGAAGAACATTGAAATGAAAAATAACTACTTGCTAAAAAAAAGTTAAACATTTCAGAGACTTCGTCTAGTCAGACGAAATTATTTTGTTATAGCTTTGATGTTATATTTTATTAGAAGTTATACAGCTTAAGTTGGAAAAAAAACCCAGGACTGCTTAGAAAATTGAATAAGGTGCAGCAATGCTCAGAATTTATTAGATTAACAAGAATTAATGAAAAAGTAGATCAGCTAACTTATAAAATTTCTGAATTATCGTTATTTTTTCGGAAATTTGTTAAAACCAATTATATAAAACTTTTTAAAGTGTATCATAAAAGAACAAAAGTTTCCTTAACAAGATTATTGTAACGCTATTATTTAGTGTCCTTTTTCCTGCTACTCTCTTTTATTGTTCTTCCGAATATATATTTATATACATCTCCACAAATATTTTGTTGTAATTTACTAATATGAGCTCTGATCACTTACTAAAGCAATTCTTTCAGATGAATATCAAAAGCAATCGCTTAATAGCATTAATTAGTATAAAAACCTTTAGTTTAATTTCTATCTGTAGAACTAACACGCAGATTTACTCATCCTTCCATATAGAGATTAAACAGATGCAGTTTCTTTTACTGTTATTTCTCAAACCAATACGAGAAATATATATATTGCCCGATATATATTGAATAAAGTTTTATTTTACTTTTTTTAGAGGAATAATTTCATATAAATTCATGGGTGCTCATAAAAACCTGAAATAAATGCCACATATGATTAATACATAAAAAAATTCTTGAGTTGAAATTATAGAATGTAATATTCAACAATTATTAGTCTTAATATAAATATATTTTCTAGGCTGTGTATCGATTTTTATCTTGCTATATACTTGTGCCAACTGAATATTATTACTGTGAAAAGATTTGTCATTGAACATATACTACAAAAAAAATTGAACTTCTTAAAATTATTTTTAGAAATCTAATACATAATTTATTTTTTTAAATATTAATATAAAACGTGCACAAATACAATGTTTCTCTTAATTCTGTGCCTTCATTGTCCTTTATGTAACTAACAAGAATATCTGCATATTGTTGCACTGATTACATGGCGCGGAGGGAAAAGGCGTAATTTTACTGGCGTCTTTCAGCATACACGTTTCTGACACTTCTCTCAAAGTGTACAAACTAAACACAGAAAGTTCTGTTGAATTTATTGAATTAAATAAACGACAACTATACTTGCTCTCTAGATAAGTATTCCTACGGGCTTTTGTAATTTGCAAGCTCTTAGGAGTCAACAGACAGTCTTTTGCTAATTGAATTTATACACCTGACGATTCTAATTCTTAAATTACTGCAAAGAGAAGCGATACTAAGATGAAGTTCCAACAATTATGTACCTATTTGAACAGAAGGTGAAGGAACCATTCACCCTCAAGCTTGTACTGCTTCAAATTTAATATATTCGCTGCTATTGATTTTATTCAATATTTTCTCAGTTTGGTATTCCTCATAGTATTCTAATTGATCAAGACACTATTGCTCTGGAATTTCTTAATTTTATATTAAATGTCTGAGATGCTTATGATAATAAAAATCTAAGCAAGAATACAAATTTCAGAATTACCAGAATTTGATTAATCAGAATTAGTTGTTTTTTTCGTAATTTTTTTTAGATGAAGTAATTTTAAAAAGGCGCAACTCGTTTCAGTTTATAACTAATCTTCAAAGATAGACACCTAATAAAAATCTACAGGAACTTCATTCAACTAATTGGTGAATAGAATAGTTTCTTGCTGATAATTGTAAAATAATTTACATTTAAATCATTCTGAACTCAAAAGCTTTTTTTCTCATTTCCTTCTTTTTTTCGTAATACAATAATTTTTTAAAGCGACTTACTTACCACCAAATATTTATTCGAATCTAAGCCGTACTTTTTTTGTATTAAAACAACTGAAAATCGGGTGTGACTTAGAATTAAAGGTGGACAAATGCATTGGATGGGGAAATAAAACATACTGACGGGTAGAGCAATTGCAGGGGTTCATATATGTATTTTAAAGTTTTTAATAAAGATTAAACAAATTATTGACTTCTTAATAGTTCTCATTGATTTTTTTTAATAAAATTGTCATAAATATTAATCCTTTTATACTATTTTCTTTTTTTTTAACAAAAATATGTTGAGAATTTGTGGTGTGGCTTACAATCAAGGGTGGCTTAGATTCAAAGAGATACGGTTTGGATAATCTGTTATCTATTCCATTTTTAAAATTTTATATAATTAATTTAATTTAAATACAATATATTACTTAGAATTTTTGGAAAAAATAAACTACAAAAAGCAATTAACAGATATTTAAAAAAATCTTTTTATTTTTTAAATTTTCTAACTTCTAACAAGAGTTAATTTTCATTAGAATTATTATTATTTTTTTTGTACATTTATAACTTCATTATTTTTATAATTATTTTTTAAAAAAAGAACAGAATTATTGCACAATATATAGAATATTTAACTTTTAAATGAAAGTTCCTGACATATTTATAAGACGTTTTAATACTGGGGTTTGCCACGCGTATTCATAAAAATATTTAAACCCACACGTTATAAATATTTTATTCTAGGACTTCTTCCATGGCCCTTCTCATTGGATTAGCTATTATTTTTCATGGAAGAGAAATAAAGGAAGGTCTAAGATTAGAAATACTAAATGGTCCCAAGAGTCCTTTCCGGAAGAATAGCCCAACTGCAAGCTCAGATATGCTTCTTTCTTAGGTATACACCTCGAAAGTAGTCACTGAGTGCCTCCTGGGGTCCAATGTTTCATAGAATAGTATGGAAGTTTACCTTAGCAGGTGGGGACTGTGGATAGATGTATAGAGACTTATGAAGCCCAATCTACAAAAACAGGCATGAATAGCAAATAATAAATGGATTAATGATGTTTTTTGTGAGGGTGGGGATCCTAAGGAGAAATTAATGCTAATGGCAAAATAGCATCATATTGAATAACATATTTTCCTCTATTTTTTAATATTTTATTTTCCAATTGGGATAACACCTCATTTTTTTCAATGGTATAAAATCTCACGTAAAATTGTTAAGTTAGTTTTTGTAGAGTAAAATTCAAAATGATTGTTGGAAATATTTGAAGTTAAAATGAGTAATACATGGTATACAGCGATATCTATGTTTCAAATGTATGTAATAGACTAATCTTATTTTCTACAAAATAATTGTAATATTTAATAAAAACACTCCTAAGTATTATGGCGTGAAACCACAGTAGATAGAGCCAAAGAAATGGCCATGTGAAACATAATTTTTTATAAATAATATGAGTCTTATCAAACGGTATGAATATCAACGAAATTATAAAGTATTAATGTATAACTCCTATAAAAACCTTTGAAGTGCTTAAGTTTGATATAAAAATGCTAAGGAGTACTGTGTTAAAACCACAGTTAAATAACTGCGTGCTATATAAATTATATGACGTTCAATTCGTATTTGTATGAAAAAAAGGAAGCAGCTCACACAAAAACTGTACTGTTAACTTATAAACTTGCTGAATAGAGAAACAACATAAAACTGATAGGATTTAAATTTTTTATTATGAACTGTCACTTCTATGTTTTTAAACTTCTCATATTATGATTACGGATATTTCAACGATGGCATTTTTGTGACATAATATTAAAGAATAAATATGCGAGAAAAAGTGTCAGTTAAGTCCTACAACAGTTTTCAAGAACTTTCACTTCTCATTTTTTTGCACCTGGATTATATTTATTTATGAATGTTACCTTAAATCTCATTCAACTTAAAATGTACAAACTTCATTTAATTTAAGTCTTGTGGATGTATGACATTTTTTTTTCGACATTGGTTCATCTTGTCTTAAAGATGAACCATTTGGAAAAAATAAGCTGAAGTATTTTTCCTTAAATCCAGATGTGAAAAAGTATTTTTTCAATGGCTTTTAAAAATATTTTAGCTACATTTCATAATACTAAATTTGATAAATTACAAAACTTCTTGTATTTTGAACAGATTTTAAAGCTTTTTTTAATGTATGAATTTTTGAAAAGGTATTAAATGTTTCTGATGACTCAATAACGTAAGTTGTTTTGCACTAAAATGCTCAGTGCAGAAATATTTTAATATACTAATTTAATCATTCAATTAAAATTTGTTCTAAATAAAATTCATCAGTTTTTTCTAGTAAATTTTGTATTTTAATTTAATTTTAAAATTCAATCTCTTATATCAATGCTATTACAAATGTTAAGACTTCTGAGAGTTCATTTAAGATTTTAATTCTACAATTTCCCATATTTTCTTTCAATTTCTGATTACATTTGGAGAGTTGAGAGAGATGTTTAAGTGTAATTAAACGTGTTTTAGAGGGGAAAAAAGCTGCAGACGTATTAAAAGTGTGATTAAATCGCATATATTTAACTTTAAAGTTGAAGTATAACCGTTCTTTTCCTTATTTATTTAAAGATTTTTTGGGAACACCATTTGTCCGGGTACGATTTATCATAATTTTTTCCTGGAATGTAATATATTTGTAAATATTACAATAAAAAAACTCTACTCGAAATAATTATAGCAAATAATAAAACAAGTTAACCGTATATCTCTGTTTCTCGGTGTATTTTATCTTTTGCTATTCTTTTTACTTGTTTAAAGTTTTATGCGGAATTGTGCTTTTGTATACAGTGTTGTAAATAAGAAATTTTTATATTATTTAACACAACTTTCCATGCAAATTATTAGTGAAAAAACATTTTTACTGAGGAATAAGATTATAATGTCGTGTTTAAAAACCCGTTACATGTTTCACTCTTGCTATCGTCTGAATAAAAAAAATTCTACCTGATAAGGATAAATGTAATATAATGATTAATTTCTTCTAATAGTTTTACAATATTTGCGAGAAAAAAACAAATTTCAAATCAGGGATGAGATATTGTGTTGAACGAGAAACATGCATTTTTACTCTTAACTCTACAATATTCAATCAGCAGTTTAACTTGAAAATTAAACCCAACAAAATAAAAATAATACATTTATTCATATATTATACGTCAAAGTTATTGTGGAGAATATATTGACAACTCGATTATAAAATATTTATTAAATCAATTCTCTAACTTTACTAAATATATACAATTAAATAAATTCACTAATTAAATTAATCGATTATTAATTTTACTACTACATATACTATTAATACCTAAACTGGATGAAAATATATTGCTAATCCCTAACAAAATTAAGTTGAAAATTTGCTTTATAGAAATATTCCTTTTTCAACTGTCCTATTTCATGCGTATTATTTTAAAATGAATTTAAATAAAATAGTGAGATGATTACTTGAGATTACTTAGAGTCGTATTAAAAAATACAGTAATATTTATTTTCTATTTCTGTGAAAATAACGGTATTTTTCAAACATAACATGGTTCTAGAAAAGACGAAATATAAAAGCATTACTTATCTCACATTCTATTTTCTCTTTCAGAGGATATCTTCAAGAACATATGGTTCTCTAGAACCTTTTGAGCACTTACAGTAAGTCATATTAGAGTTTTAAAAGTAAGAAATTATGAGGAATTTACATTTTTAAAAACAAAGATGACTTTAATGTTAAGACAAAGGTATGTAAAGTATAGCAAATGTATTTTTCTCAGTCTGAAAGGTTTTTCCTTCTTTTGTAGGTATGTGGCATAAAAGCCATACTTAAAACTAGAATTCCTTTTTCAAAGAAATAAGTTATTCAAGTATAACATTTAAAAAAGTTCTTAAACATAGTAATAACCGAATTCTCTTACTTACTCATGGGATGCAAATCTTTTATTCCTTATCATATTATATCAAAAGTACAAGAATAGAAAATTCTAGTTTGAAAAGAAAAGGGAAACAAAGTTGTGATATTGCAACATATGAATCTTGGTTTGAAAATTTACTAATAGAACGATAGAAGACTACTGTTTTCTTTTCTTTTTTTAATTTCTAGTTATTTCTATTTTAATTAGTTTTGGAGTCCATTTTTTCATACTGGTATTAATTTTGAGCTGCAGATAACTTTTAAACAAAAACCATATCTTTTTAAAATACTTAATTTAAGTTAATGACGAAGTTTTACTTGAATTGGGGTTTTCCTCTTTCATCAAAATACACTTTCATTTACGAATTTCTCAGGGGTTTTTTTAATGTGTTTTACCACTGTACATCATACTGTTGATTTCACTGAAAGACTGGAACGTTCATAAGAATATTGTGATTAATGAAAAATTTATAGCAAATAGTAGTTTTACTTTTGTAATGTAAACCAAAAGTGTAATGATAAATGCCCCAGCTAAAATTAATAGCATTAAAAAGCTTCTTAAATACACTTTTAATAGCAATATTAAATAAACGAAAATTGTTTATTAATACGAACTAAAATAAGTTGAAATCAAATAAATAAAAATATCTATTTACGGAATGCAATTATTGAAACGGGAAATTTTGATTTTCAGAGAACGCGACGATGTCTTTTATTGCAAGACTATTGATTAAATGATTACAAGACGAATATGAATGAGACCTTGAGTTGAAGATATTTCAGATTTTGAATACTTAATATATTTTGGAAATCTTGAATTTAATGATATCAGTGGAAATAAATTACTTATGATAATTGATTAAAAGAATATATATATATATATGATTGTGATTCTGAAAGAAGAAGTAACTGATGATAACTGTAATGATTGATCAATATCACTGAATCAACCTTATTTAATATGCAGTCCTCTTAATATTGGTCTTATAATAATGCTTAATTTTTATTATTGGATTTTGAAGAGATATACCACTACCTAATTTTCTTTCGACAATTCAAATAATTTTAAAAAAAAATAAATTTTGGTAATCGTATTTGATAATTCTATAACTTGTCTCAAGGGAAGAAAAGACGTAGGGATAAAATTTATTGAATGAAGCAGATTTTAAAAAGAGTTGATAATAAAGTTACAATGCCTGGTCTATTCGAAAATTCAAAGCCTCACTCAACTATCAGTACATAGCAAAGAGCTGAAATGAAGAATATAAAGTGTAACATCAGTGCAAAAAGAGATATTCTAATATTATAAAAAGAACGATATTTGCTGCAGAATCAAAATTCAAATTTTTACCAATATGTAACGCAAAGGTTTTGATCATCTGCATTGTGAATAAATGCAATATAAAAGACGTTCTCTCGTTGGTTGTAGATTCCGCCGGACCAGCTAAAAAATATTTAGTCATTCTTTCTTTCCTTGTTCCTATAGATTTAGCAGCAATAATATTTATAATTTTAAATGAGTCAGTATTTTATTGAGCCTGTTTTAGAAAACGTATCTCAACTCCTCAAAGTTTGCAAGAAATATAAGCTAATTTGGCTAAAATATTTACTTTTTACTAAGCAACAGTTGGGAGACGATTTTAGTTAATGTGGTCAAAGTCACAAGCGTTAGTTAATAAGAACAATTAGATGTTACGCCTCTTCGAATTTTTTCAAAAGGTAGTAACAAAGAGTGAAGTATAATTGAAGATTCTAACATTAAATCTTATAATTATTATTGTAGTTTATTTATTTGATGCGCATTTAAAAAAAACATGTATCGATACACTAATTACAATACACTAATTACATTACAATTTTTTTTATTACTTCTTCTCTTTTTTTAATCTTTTAATCTATGTTTTAGGAATATTTGAAATAAAGAACAACTTAAAGTTTTTGTGCACAAAATGAATTTAAAACATTTGAATTTTTATTCTTTCTTATTCATGAGGTTGCGAATTATTGGATCTTGTTTCAATACATTTATTTGGAAAAATATTTCATGAATATTCATTTCATTCGAAATGTTTCAAAATTAAAGATATGGATATATAACCTACTAAAAAATATATTTTTTGTCGTTTAAAGATAATCGGCTAAAAAAAGAAAAGTATCAATTTTTTTTGCATAGAATGTTTAACATATTAAAACATTTATTCCCCTTTCAAAGTAATAATCTTTAAATATCAAATAGTAATCTAAAAATCCATCCTTTATTAATAGCATAATTTCTTATAGATATTTTATAGAAATGTATAAACTCTATAGTAGGTATGAAAAAAATTTGTTTTTTCTACAAACTTAAAAAAATAATATTTTGGGGAATAAATTTAAATGACTTGATAAACTATTTCTTGAAGATTTTAGTTTTGATTCAGCTCAAGTAAAATGTAACGGATTATTGAGTTATACCTTTTTACAATAATTTCTGTACGTAAATTACATTGCATTCTGTTAAATCTATTTTTCTATCTATTAAATCTATTCTATCTATTTCAATTCCTCTTTTTTTAGTAATTTTGTCATCTAAATTAACAAGAAACATTTCCTTTAATATAAGTATGAAACAGAATAATCGAAATTCTTCCAATCAATCTCACTTTCAGCGAAATAAAAAGATAACAAGCACAACAAAATATAAATTGTAAAACACTTAATATTCAAGTATTTCAAAAATAGAAACAAATGTAAGATAAAACAGTTTTTTTAAGCACTTGTAACAACTAAGCATTTATTCGCGTGCAACTATTTCTGCTTCATTCAAAACCTGAAATAGAGTTTCATCTTCAGTAAATTCTTTTCATTATTGTCTTAATTACATCCGTATTTATCTTACTTAATTTTATCCCACTCAGTTTCAGTGTTAGTTTGGCCATTTGAAATAAACATATTGCTACAACTATTGCAAAATAATTTCATAAAATTGGGTTTAAATAAGATAAAATTAAATGAGATATTTATAGATATATTAAAGCTTTACCGTACTTCACTTATATATATTTAATAAACTATAAATAAATCTATAAAGTTTTTTAATCAGTTTTTGTTTCTTTAATTAAAAAATTCTTGTATCAAACAGATTTATTAAACACAAAAATATTATTTTAAATTTCAATATTTTTGTTCTGAAGCCCTTTTGGCGTGTAAATAACTAACCAATGTTATTCAGAAATATTTTTGAAGCAATTTTCTAATTCATATAAAAATGCTTACAATTTATTTAAAATGTAAAGAAATATGTTTATACATATACAGAAGAGCTGTAAAACGTATTTATAGTTCTAGAATAAAAATATCTATGTTTATTAAATCTTTATAGCGTGTACAATAGTACAGAGACAGAACTCTAGATCATTATGCCAATTTTTTTTTCGAAAATTGATTTTTATAAAATTAATAAAACTTATTTTAGCAAATTGATTGAATTAGACTTTCATATTAAAGATTGTAAGAATTTATTTTTTAGTTATAAAAATATTTCTGTGAATATAAAAATTACTACACATTTTTCCACAAAAGATATATTTGTGCAAAAATTAATATTTCAGCATATGCATTTTAGGAGTGACAACCGCTTTTAATATCAAATATCCGAAATTAAATTTGAATTTAGTGAAATAAAGTAAGTTTTTTTGTGGGAGAAATATCTATGGAAAAATCACGATGTGCGAGAGAATCCGAAAATTATTCTAAGTAAAAATGAGGAATTGAAATATATATACTTACTCAAAGTTACTTGTAAGAAAACCGAAAACAATAGGATTTTACACATCGTAGTAGCGAGCCTCTGGCTCATTTCACTTCGCAACTGCATAATGCTTTTTTTCGAAAGGAGTGCACAGGGATGGTTGAGTTTGGAACCACCCAAGAAAACCAAGGCAGGCGATGCTTGTGGTCACTGAACAGCCAAAGGACCCTTTTATAATAGGCGCACGAAAACAGCCGTGTGTAGTGATTGCGTAATTCTCCTGTGACGTCACAGTGACCGTCCAGTAAGAGAACGTCTTCGAGGGATTAAGCGGAGAAAGAGTCGGCGCAAGATTGGCTTAAACTTAGGAACGTGGGATGATTTTTACACGTCAGAAATGGGGGTGTATGCTCCACAAAATAACATGTAATTTTTAGAAACTTGGATATAAATTAAAAAAGTCATAAATAAGGTAATGACCCTTTTATCGTATTTTTAAAAAACTAATTTCCTTCAATTTTGAAATAGTATGTAAAGTGCTTTTTTTGTTTTATTACAATTTACTTAGGACGAAATCAGCTTATCCATATAGAATTTTAAAGATTATTCCATTCAACAATAAATATATGGATTCAAAATATTCTAAATAATGTAATAACTAAAGTTTTTCTACACTAAAATATGTATTTAGTAATGTGAAATACTTATTATTAAAATGTGCATACTGATGTAGTGTAATTCCAGTTTTTATGTCATGTTGTAAGTCTTAACTATCCAAAAAAAATTCTGAATCCAATTAAGAATTGTAAATTTGCTGGGTAAATGTAAAATTTGTGTAAAGATATAAATATAATTGCATATTCTTATCAGTAATTTTATTGTAACCTAACGTGATGGAGCCATTTATATGGAACCATGGTATTTATAAAATTAAAGCAAGATGTGATATTTAAAAACTGTCAAATTTAATTTAAGGTATTATGTCTTAAAATATGATAAACATTGGATTGTAGATTATTTTAAAGAGAGAATGAATATCTTTTATGATATATTTTTTAAATATTTTCAATGGAAAAATGTATTAATTGTTTTTCTAAACAGGGTAATTTGATTGAAGAATCAAATAAATATTTGTGCTTAAGTTTGTTATACGAATGTGTTATTTAAGCTCAAAGCAGTTTTGCTAAAAACTTCTTTTTGAATTAAAGCTTGTTGTTTACAGACTGATTTAATCATAAAAGTAAATTTTGCCTATTTACATAAGCGGCATAAAAAGCATGCATACTTCGGATTCAGAAATTTGTATTCATGAGCAGCAATATTCTGAATTATTCAATACTTAATTCGTATAAAGTGCTATCATTGATATTCTTTAAGTTTTTCAATATTTATTTTATTAAAAAAAAGAAAAAGCTATAAAAAGCTTCCATTTTCTAATTATTTGATTAACTTTTGCTTCTATTCTTATTTTCAAATATTGTGGTCTAAGTCCATAATTAAATAAACTCTTAGAAATATTTATAACAAGAAGTTACATAAATAAAACTATTTAATGGAAATATCTGCATACATTTAGCGAACATCAGGTTATTTATATTTTATACTTGGTTTAAAAACAAATTTTTTCCTTATATTCTGCTACGAACCTAAAATGCTTAGTGCTATATTTAAGAAATACAACGTAATTAATCATTTTATATCTGATAGTGCTGTATCGATAATAATCTATTGAGAGAGAGAGAGAGAGAGAGAGATCATATGGTGCATTAATCCTTCAGTGGACGTTTAAAAATTAGTTATTAACCTTTTTATATTTTAAAATTTAAGTATTTTTTAAATATTTAGTTTTTAATTCCTTTATTCTCAATTGAATAATCAGTTTCAAATATATAAAACTTTTACAAATTTTGTAACACTTGAAAAAAATGCAAGCAATACTTGCTAGGGATAAGTTTTTTCGAACGTAGATTATATATGTTATTAAAAACTAATAACATGAAGATGTTATGTAACTATTGATCTAGTTTTCAGTTTCTATCAGATAAAACATGTAATTCATAAACTTCAAAATTTGCAAACATAAATGAAATATTTATGTAAAAAAATTATGATGTTTCACTTGTGCAATATCCTGCGATTCCTTTCCCCTTTTAGTAATCCTTTTTTTTTTAAAGTATTACTTATATTGTTATTTTAGAGAAAAACAAAATTTTATAAATCATGAAATTATTTTTGAGTGCAAATAAAGAACTATTACTAAACGATGACTCGAATGCATACAATTTAAAATATTTACATCAAATTCAAGAATGAAAAATATTTAGGTGTCACTGTTACAAATAGAAATAAATCAAATAGATCTCAATTTATAGGGTAAAGTACTGAAGATTTTTACATTAAAATTAAATAATTAGATCAATCAAATTTATGCAGCTAACATTTATCATTTTTATGAATCAACGTGAAAATGCTAACTAGTTTGTATTAAATTGTGAGTGTCTTCTATTTTTAACTATAAAATTAATGTTTTTAGAAAGGACGCGCATTTGTATGAACGTAGTGAGTGGCTGAGCTCATTTGTGTGTGCATACTGTGTATATGAGTGGGCAGTAGCGCACACAGGAATTTTTCAAAGGGGGGGTCCGGGGTTGAAAGTTCACCATTCTTGTATCATGCTCCTTTTGATTTTGTCTATTTTCGGGAACAAAACACATTAAAAAACTAATTAATGAATAAATAATTAGCATTAATTAATAAAATTAATCATTAATTACTAATAATTAAATTTTACCTTCTATATACTTAGAATTATAATCAATCGGAAAAAAATCAAGGGCTTTGTGGGGAGGGGGGTCTGGACCCCCAGGCCCCCTCCCTTGTGTGCGCCACTGTGTGCGGGTAATATTTTGATGATTTACATATGTAAGGGATGATGCAACTCTCCGATTTTGATATAAATGAATAGTTATTCGAGATTAATAGTTAAAATTTGGAAATCCTCTAAATTAAACAAATAAAATTTAAACTACAAAATTATTTATTTAAAATTTTTATAATCATAAAAATATATTTTATACTTATAAAAATTATTTAAAGTTTTTTTTTTTTTCGATCTTTTGAACTTACATACATTTAATGAGAAAGCAACGAATATAGTTGTATCACAATTCTAAAATAAAATTGTAAAAAAAAAAAAAAATTAATATAATTACAATTATGTTTAAAATAGCTTTAAATTTTGTTTATAATTAAGAAAAATAAACTTTCAAAATTGTTTATGTGAAATACAGAAAAATTCATATAGTTACATATTTTTCCTTGAATTTATGTAATGTACACACTTGTTCAATATGTCACATTAAAAACTGAAATTATCGTCCATGCAATAGAAAAAAAATATCACTAAGTGGTAATTTAAAGTAGAAATATAAATTAATGATGCACACAAAGTACACTAAAGTTCTTTTTGTGTAATCTTAGAGCTTGCAATTTCAATAAGGAAAATCTACTAACCTAACACAGCACTGACACTACTATTTACAAATTAGTCCAGCTAGACTTATGGACATGTTGAAATGGTACAGGGTTCTGTGTTGTCTTCCAGCTCACATTTCTGCTTCGACTCCTACAATCCCTGTGTTTTAGTCCGACCCCAGCTGCACTGACCATGCCGCATGAAATCGAAACAATGATTTCGGATTCCATTGCAAAATATAGCCAGCCATTATTGGTGCATATTGGGGATCCTACGGCAACTTAATAACACGCGTATTAACAGCATATTTCCGTAGCAGCGCTCTTGCCCTTCCTTTAAATAAACGCAGTGGCGCAACAGCCCATGAGGGCCAAGGCCTATTGTGTCCATATCAGTATATGTGAACTTGGGCCCTGAGGTGCAAGATCAGATGTTCCGGTCAGGTGGTAAGTCTGGCGTGAAACCGCAGTGTTAAGCAAGCATTATCGACCCACTGAAGGGATGAAAGGCTGCGTCAACCTTTCCGAGCCCGAGGTTTGAACCTCAGACCTGTGGTGTGGAAATGCGATGCACTACCACTCAGCCGCTGGACTATCCTTCCTTTAGGATGTGCATATGCCACTAACCAGTAAGATAACACTCGATCGAATTCCTCACACGTTACCCAACATAATGCTGTGACCATTAGTGTCCTCTGGTCTTCCACCCACCAACGTCTCAGACGGTATAAGTCATAGCTTAGTTCAGAGAGTGAACAGTAGCACATAAGTGTGAGTGAGAGATTGTGTCTAGCCCTCAGTTCTCAAACAATTTATACTATTAGTGCAATCAGTGTAACTATTGTGAACTATGGGTCTAATAATGAAGCGAACGAAAAGCGAGAAAGTAGCAACCTTTCAGTTAAAACTAATTAATTTGTAAATGATTTGCTTTATTTTACAATGGTTTTAATTTTACAATGCTCCTAAGAAATGATACCAGATTTTTGAGGCTTTCCTTATGATTCAATTATCATCTTATTTGAGGAAATATATGCTATATATATATATATAGCAGTAAATAAATTAAAAAGAAGACTAATAAATCCTAAAACATCTTAAGATTAAACCGAAAGAACCAAGAACATGGAACCATGACAAACCAAAAAAGTGAAATTTGGCTAGAGTGGAAACAACTATTATGATTTCCCGAGCTGTCACTGGTTTAGGACAGTGAAACAGGGTTAAACAATGTTTTGTGAGATCTCAACCTTCCCCTACAGCGGAAATTTTCGACATAATAGCACAGAAGATAAACCAAGGCAAAGGCCCAGAACCCACGGGGGTGAATATAACAGCAATAGAATAGAAAAATTGGAATATTAAATTACTATAGGAATCCGAGAGAAATAGACAAATACAAATATGTATAAGCAAAAAATATTGGCAAAAGAGGTTAAAAATGATTATGACCATAATTAATAATAATGTAAATGAGTGAAGAAATTATAATCTTACTCGATGTATACAGATTCCATGAGTGTACTGACTCAATGCACAAAACCCCCCAGCAAAACTAAGAATAATGGCGTCATCTATATATATATATATGTGTGTGTGTATGGCATATATTTCCTCAAATAAGATGATAGTGGAGTGATGATTGCTGTAGGAAATATAAAAAATTGATCAGAAATTGTGAATACCATTATTTAAATTGAAGTATTCATAGGATGCTCTTGGGTGAGTTTTTGATGATTTAAGCTATGCGTGTTGATGTTTTGAATTAATTCATTTGTGAATATACCAGGTTCTTTTATTTGAACTTTCGGGTTTCAGATATTTTTCTCTTTCTATACTACTATTTTAAAGATGGGTGCATCATCTTTGGTGTTTGATGGTTCACTTATAATATGTACTTAATTGTCTTAGAATTTTAACATTTTTATTTTACAATATCTTTCAGAATACGATGGCGAATAGATTAATTTTTTAAGTATTAACGTTCTAAATTTTAAATTTTTGAGAATTGGATTTTTCCAGATTAATTTGCCAAATTGCAATTGGGGGAAGGTTTGTGCCATCAAACCAGTTTAATCTCACTTATGGTTCCTAAGTCCGAGGTTGCACTTGGATATTTTATACATTTTTATCCTATAAATTTCATCTTATAAAATTTTAATTTTGTTTGAAAACGTTGGAATTTTATTTTTTGTATTCGCTATTGATATTTTGAAATGGGATTTAGTATTATAAGATTCATATAATTTAAATTTTTTACTTAATTGTGGAATTGTGATTGATTTATAAATATTTAAATATATATATAAGAGCAATGATTAGAGAAGATTTCTTGTAATTTGGAGTTTCCTGTTTCAATTATTTTTGGATATTAATTCATCCGCCTTTGGATATTAACGCCGCGGTGTTAACGTCGCAAATAAAATAGGAAAAAAATAATATAACCCTTCTTCCTATTTTTTTTTGGAAAGAAAGAATTAAAATCATTTTAGTATGAAATATATATATATTATTGTTTATCATTCATCTTTCCATCTTTGATTCGAGTAAGAAAGCATTTGAATAAACTTGAGAACATTATCTTTTGAAAAGTTAAAATTAAATAAGTCAAAGGCATTTTGAAAGTTGAAAGGATTAAACGTAATGGGATATCGATATTTAATCTCTACAGTTTCAAAAACCCTGTCTGAATTTTAAAAATCCATCAAATGTGCATTTTTCTTGGAAATATATCACGAAAAATTTCTACTTACTAAAACAATAACTGAAATATTCGACCTTGTTTTTCATTTTATGAGTAGTCACCTGGAAAAAATATGCTTTGATTCTCCAATTTAATATGCCACTTAAAAAATTGCGAAGAAAAATATAAGTTAGTTATTTTTATAAAAGTATGGTTAGTTTCTACTCATTAATGTAAGAAAATAAAGAACAAGAATTAGAAGTAAAATACATCTATTGTGTTTCGTGGCCTTGTGGCTGCCCCCCCCCCCCTCACATCAAAGCGCTTGATTTTTTTTCAATTGAATATATCCCTATGTATACAGTACGTAAAATTTAATTAAGTATTTGTTATTAATAATTAATTTTATTAATTGATGCCTATTATTCATTTAATAACTAATTTTTTACTGTTTTTTGTTCCCGAAAATCAACAAAATCAAAAGAATATGTTGGGCGGCGTATTGGAGTCTGATACGAGAATATTGGACTTTCGACCCTGGACCCCCTCTCCCATCTCCTTGAAAAATTCCTGTGTGCACTACTGATTGTGTTGGAATTTATGAGGTATGTTTTAAGTCAGTGCTTCTCAAACTTTCAACATTTGTAACCCAATTTTCAGTCATAATTTTTATCGCGCCCTCCTCATACATCTAAGGAGTGAATATAATAATAATATACTTCAACGTGCACTAAAGCTACAATGCGACTTTTATTATAAATTGTACAAGTTATCAAGATATGTGTTATATTTTGTACATGACAAACAATTGGAAGTCACTAGTAATTACTAACTTGCTTATAATTTAGTATTGATAAATTAATTATCACATACTTTTTGTAGTACTGATACATTTATAGATATCTTATTTCTGTGTGAATATGTATTTTATTTTTTATCACATTAAAATGTATTTTGTGTTTGGCTTCCTTTCAGTAAATTTTGATAATTACTTTAAATCTTTTATTTTTGTCTTTTCGATATGTGCCCCCACGTAATGTCATCACGCCCCCTAGGAGGCATTCCCCACAGTTTGAGAAACGCTGTTTTAAGTTAATATTTTATGAACACATTGAAAATCAAAAATTATATCGCACGTAAATATTATAATCAATAATTACTTATATTTCTATGCCTATAGATATCAGAAATAAAAGCATTGAATGTTTAAAATTGTAATGATCCTGGGAAATTTTTAAGCTTTCATGGAATTGCATGTTCTTAGAGGAAAAAAGTGTAATTAGCCTGTGAATATATTAGCTGTAATGATGTTGAAGATTATATACATAATATATTTTGTCACTTACAAAATAATTTTACATTCTAAGTAAAACAAAATAACTTTTATCTATCTTCTGTGATTGCGATAAAAGCATTTGAAATTATTAAAAAAGATATTATTAGTTTATGAAGTTAGGCTTTTGAAAAAAAAATTTTCAACTAAGTTTCAGTGTATTTTGTGATTTACAAAAGTACATCATAAGAAATATAACATTTTGACATGTAACGATAAACATCACTAAAATAAATTCTTTTTTGAATTTATGTAAATATAATTAAAAATTGAAAATAAAACAAATAAAAAGTGGAATTGTAGTAATTGAAACTGATGAGTTAATATTTCCAATTCAACTCACACACAGGCGTGTGTTGTAGTTTTTAATTAAATCCATCAAAAAGAATTGAACCAATGTAAATTTCTTTTTTTCTGGAATTTTTGGGCATTTTATAAAGGCTCAGTAGTAATTACATCTCATAAAAAGTTCATTAGCCTGTTTCAGGTAACCAAGAACTCTGAACCAAGCTACAAAATTCAGCAAGAAACATTGTAAGTATAATTTAAGTTAATTAAATTAAGAGCGTATGCAATTTAAATTAGAGTGACAAAAGTATTCATTTACCATACAGCATGCAGATTTTCTAGCTCAATAATCAAATAACGTTAATACTAAAAGTAGACTGGTAAGATTTCTTTCACATGCATTGATTTAATTCGAATTTTAGTATGAGGAAAGCTAATTAAAAACTGTAATGTTATCGTTTAAAAAGGAATTAAATGAAATAAAAATTATGCGATTTTAACAAAAAAAAATAACATTCCATTTTGCTTAAAATTTTCTTGCAATTAAGTATTTTTTTAAGCTCTAAACTGCTTGTTAAATTATCAATTTTTATTGTCGTGGTGACATATAATAGAATAATACACAATATATAGTTAAGCATCATCCGATGATGTTTCAATCAAAGACAATGTGCGATTAATAATTAATGTCTTAATTTAATGTAATTGATTTTTCGTTAGTGTAGTATATATTATATAATGTAACAGTGGAATTTAAAATATGAAGTGGATATATCTGTAATATTGATGATCAGATAAATATCTGATAATCAGAAAATGGACTGCGCGTTCTAAATCATGAAGTACATTGTACATTTTATGTATTTTCAAATAAGGAAATATCTCGCCCATCCGGTATAGTGGTTAGTGACGCTGACTGCTGTGCCGTCGGGCATGGGTTCGAATCCCGGGTGAGAGAATATTAACGTCGCACTGTTAAGCTACACGAGGGCTTTTGGCGACGGACCTCGTAATTTTGAACCATGGTCAAGTAACAAGGACAATACCTGAGCTGACACCCTTCTCCTAACAACTTTTCCCCACCAACGGGAGGGCACCACGAACGGTCATTAGCAGTACTAGGCTCGAACTCATCACTCGCCAGCCACGATCTGATGCCTTGACCTCTAAGCTACCGCGGGCCCTTTCGAATCCCAAGAAGACATGGATGTTTGTAAATGTATAGTGCATTTGCGGCATAGCAGTATAAATAACCGTCGAGCAGCAAGTCATGTCATGAAGTTGGGGGTAGGTTCCTGACCCAATTGGGTGTTTTCCCTCTAAATTGGGGTGGAACCGAGCTAAATTGTACTGTCTCCTATATGGTGCTCAAGGCTACGGCCAGCGACAGGCGTATATCTAGAAGTCCAACCTGTGTCTCAGGCTCTCTCAATCCTTCCTTACCTTCGAAAAGGACATGGCAACAACAACATCAGGGAAATATAGAATTCACAGTAAATAATAATAAATCAAATAAACGGGTAAAAAGAGGTGAGATTTCATTAAATTACTTTAGAATATTGTATCGCTTTTAAACGTTAGATTATATTTTTATTACTATTATTTAGTGAACAAGAATTTCGATGTCACGTGAAACTACCGATTCATTAACTCTTGAAAGCAATAAATTAGGCGATTCCTTGATATTTGTTAGAACAAACGGGCAATTCGCTCAGGGTTCGAATACACTAGTTTGACATATTTTGCTCATTGAAAGTAAATATGAACTCTCTTAGACATTTTTTATCATTCATACAAACAAGAAAGCAATTATTTAAGGTAATCAATAAGTTTTTCTGAAATAAATTTGGAGCATGTTTTATTTTTATTTATTTTTTTTTTTTATTCAGTCAATCTGTTTAAACCATATTATGGACCACCATATTATAGAGAATGTGTGTGTTCATTCTGGAGTATCAAAGCACACATTAAATTTTTAACTAAAATTTTATCATGTATTTATTGACCAGCATGCTACTCGTATTTAACTCAGTTTGGGCGTATGAGATATTTAGGTGGAGATAACTGGTCACGACTGATCACGAGAACACCAGAAAATTGACACAGAATCTTGAAAAGGCTTTACTGGCAAAATAGTGTAGGTATTAATATTGTCTGACCAAGTGAGTGAGAGTTATATGAACGCCTTCTTAAGCCGCATGATAGCTATTGGAGATGGACCTCATAATTTTGAACCATGGTCCAAGTGTCGAGAACAATACTTGAGCTTGCACCCCCTCTTCTAACTTCCACAACACACCAAAAAGAGGATGCTTGGGCTTCAACAGGTTTAACGTGCAACTGCCCCTCTCAACACTGCAGGTCTTCAGTGGCGGTAGGCTCGAGCTCATGACACAACAGCTACGAGTTCGTGACCTTGACCACTAGGCTACCGCCGCCACATTGTCTGGCTAAGATGAAGAACAAAGCAGCAAAACCTTTTTATGAGATGATACGACCTCTTCTTAGCTGCTATGTTTGAATGGTATCATTCGTTCATACTTGACATCTAACTATCCAAGGTGGTCAGGTGAGAGACCCATACCTACACCATTTTGCTAATAAAGCCGTTTTCTGTTTGGTTCCATATTGTACACACATCCTATTCATTTTTTTTCATACTATGCTGTTTTAACCCTTTATCTACCGACGGTATTAATAAGTACCACTCACTTTAAAATAACATAGAATAACCAACTTTACGAATACTCTGACGATACTAAGCAGGAATATTCTTTTAAATTCACTCTTCCAAGATATATTCCAGCACGTGTTCTACGATGAGTATTTTAGCGGAGAAGGCGAATAGTTTTAGAGCAGAAATTACGTTTTCAGCCGACGGCTTTTTCAGCGGATTGCAAAGATTATCTATTTTGTCCCGAAAAAATAGTTAATGTCAAAATTTAAGTGTCTTATTTTATTTGCATGTTAATGAGGACCTTAGAAAACGATTTGACTCTTTGTTTTAAGTGAACAGTGTATATAATTAATTTTACAGTTGAATAACTTTAATTAATTAATTAGCTCTAAAACGGATTAAATTCCCCACAGTTGAGTGTTTTGTTTATGTATATCCTTTAATTTTCAATGTAGTGATCCAAAAAAAAAATATTGCATGAAAAAAACTGCAGTAAATCATAATGCGGTAGATAAAGGGTTGAGTACTACACAATGCCTCCGTAGTATGGATTTCATGTCTCTCAGTATATTTTTAAACGGGAGTTATGGTAAATGCAGAAAAATTGCTTAAGTTTTGCTCACTAGTTGTCGCGACCCGGAGGTCACTGGTGTGGGAGGGTTCGAGAAAGAAACAGACGTTATCTTAGATTAACTAATTTTATTCAACTTTTAACACACACTTTACGAAATGCACTTAACTAAACCTAGGGAGCAATAAGAAATCTTAACCCGAATTTAGGTAACTAAACTTAGATAACTCTCCTTGTATGATCTGGTCCATAGCGTAATACTCGTTTAGCCGTTAAGTTGATGTCTTCCTCTATTCCGTGGATTCTCCTTCTATTATTAATCTTATGTATCGCAAACACCAATTCCTAACACTTGGATTTCAGCTTACGATCAACTCTTAACCATTACCAAGCCAACTCAACGATTAACATTTAAATAGAAGTTTGATTTGCATAAGACCAAGTCATCTCTACAGAAAGCAGTTTTTAAACAAGAACACAGCTAAGGAATATTTTCCCTAGGAGGATTAGTAGAGGCCTGAATAGAACCCGTTACACACACACTCACACACACACAGTGTATTTGTTATACTTTCAAATATGTTTGAGGAGAGCAGAAAAATGTATTGATTAATGAGAAGTGTTCATTTCAGTGATATTGAACTAATTATTTAGATCAACTTAGGCTTATATATTTTCACATTCATAACTTTATGGATATTCAATAATCATGAATTATTCCCAGATAAATATGCTATAAGTTTGATGTTATTTTTTGTTTGTTCTCGTTTAATTTCTTACAATTTGTTAACACCATAATTAAGTAAACCTTCATGTTCATTAGTTATCTGTTACTTTTAATTCATTTGTTCAAATAAATACCATTAATTACAATCTTGTATTTAAATACATTCTTTTGCGCAAATACATATGGTGAAAAATGAGAGAGAGAGTAGAATATCTGTAAATAATGCTTCAGATTTGAGGATAACAGATATTTTCAAAGCAGACGCGAGTTACTTTTATAGTTATTTTTATTATTTTGTTCGGAAATCTTATTTGTCAATATTCTGAATTACTATTAGTAACAATTTCTGTTACAGTTTCATATTTCATAAGCAAAACGGGCATAAAAATAAAAGTATTGCATTTAATTGTCCTTCTCTAATTAGGAAAGATACTGGTATAACACTATTTTCTTTAAAATTTAATATATTGCAAGAGAGATCAGAAAGGTATCATTCAGTCTAAATATAAAAATCCGTTTACATTAATTTTGGGTCGATAATACGAACACGGCTTCTAATTACAGATTCAAATTTAAGTAGAGCAAATGTTAAAAAAAAATAGTACAAGGAAAATGTTAACAAAATGTTTGTTTCATTAAAGAATAAAATTTATGAATTATTCTAAACAGATAAAAATAACAAATTTCATGTGCAGTTGAGACAATCCAGCTCAACAACATTAGAATTTGTTTTTGAAGTTAAATCCTTCAATCTCAAAAGTCGTGAAAATACTGATGGCATTTGCAACATTGAAAGAGTTCGTCGAGCCTTGCGAAAAAATGACAGTAAAATTGTAAAGTTTTTAAAAAGGGGGATCAGTGAGACGAGCAGAAAAAGAGATACAGCTTTAAAAATATCAGCATGGTTCAAGAGTTATGAAATACCTCGTAAGCCCTAGCAACGAATCAAAACTCTTATCGCTTTTTTATATTTTATTTGGAAAATAATGCTATGTGTATAAAATATAAATCAAATTTCGACAAGGGTAAGCTTGGTCTGAAGTAAAATTTAATGGAAGTATTATGTGCCCTGATTTATGTATATGTGTTGTCAATATGTTTGTAGAATTATAGTTTTTATATGAATAAAAGCCAATCAAGCATGCTAAATAATATTTTAAAATGATTATTTTCATTTTAAAATATTATTTAACATGCTTGATTGGCAGATCCAAATACAGATCATTTACACTATTTTATACAAAATTCTTAACAATATGTTTCCAATCCTAATTTTTACCGTACAGTGTTATTTAACTGTACGGTAAAAATTTGTATTTATTTTTAAAATTGTAAAATTCGCAAGCAATCCCATTTCTTACGTTACAATGGTAATTCAATGGGAACTTGGCGAGATCTTAGTGATAGAGCCAAGTTGGCATCATTTTTGGCGACTAGTTGGTAACTTGGCGACCATGTTGGCTACCATTTTTGGGGAGTTCGGGACATTCTGGATTCTTCTGGAAGTTTGTGGAGAAACCCACTAATTTCAAGACCTATGACGCAAACGGATCTTTCTCGAAGGATCCACGAGGTCTATAAATTGAGAGATGATTGCCGAAAAGGGGAGTCAGTCTTGTTTTGACTAGAGATTAGTGAGTATTGTTTTGACTAGTGATTAGTAGTATTATTTTGACTAGCGATTAGTAGTCTTGCCTTGCCCGTGAAGAGCCTAGTGATTAGCTCGGCTGTTTAATAGGTCGAGAGGGGCTTGTAAATAATATTTTACATAAGTGTAATAGACACTCAGACACTGATAATTGTGTCTGAGTGTTGTTGAAAATGTGAAGTCCTTCTGATATTTTTTTCTGCGAATTTCACTGTGTATTCCGTGTTACAATAATTGCTTTCCCGACAAAAAATTCTAATCGCTCTTAAAGAACTGTCTTGCTCTTTGTGACTGGTTTGCATAAAATCCTCGAGTGCCGATCAACGTAACAATATATTTGTTATATTTGAATTATTTTGATCTTTATTTAATGAAGCCTAAGTAGGGGATCTCTTTCTTATATGTGAAACTCTGGATGGTATATGCGTATAAAGGAGAGGATGGACGTTAAATTTGTCGAGACTCACGGTCTTCCCGTCGGCGTAATGTGGAATTTAGAAGAATGGGGTGCACGTTTAAGTGTCGTCCTTGTTACTTGACTATGATTCAAAATTACGAGATCCATTGGTTGTTTCCCAGGGGATCGGTTTGCAGCTCTAAACCTCTTTCGGATGAGCTCGGTTCTTTGGGCATTTTACCAATATCCTCAATGTTGCTTCCTCCAATTTGATACAATTTAAACCCAATTGGGTTATCATTCGTGAAAGACAAAGTTAAGTAATAGTTTCGAGTTTTTGTTTCAATAAATATCATTCTGCGAAACACTAAAAGTTACCGAATTATATTATTCACACATTAGGAAGAGGATTAGCATATAATAATCATTTTCCTTTCGAACTGAGTTTTAAAATTTTCATACTGCTTGATGTTAAAGTTAGAGAATGACATAATTGAAGTATTAGCCCGTGTTTCTTGACTGTAACATAAGTCACCATAAGCTTTCGTATTGTTATATATTATCCATACTGTTTCTCGTACTATCAAACAAAATTTAATTCAAAATTAAAACTCAAATATTTTTAATTATTGAATGCACAATTGAAATTAAATGGTTATTTTATGAATTTCTTTAAAAATATAGTAATTCATTACAAAACTATTTTAAATTAGAATATGAAAAGAGTAATATCCACAAAAGGTGTTTACATCTTAAAGGGGTTCAAATTCAATACTACCGAGTTTTAAAAACACGCTTATAAATTTCTCGACACTATTTATAATTTTTTTTCCACAAAAATGTAAAAAAAAAAAGAAGTTATATTTTGTTTTAAGGTAATGTTCTTATACTGTTTTTATCCACATTTTTACTTTAAAAGGTATTCATAGCTTAAATAAAAACAATCTTTTTTAAATGCAAGAATATAGTAGCTAGTAATCCGCTTACGTTCTAAACAAATGGCTGAGTTATTTAAAGCGAGAAGATTTTTAAAAACAGTATTTTTTTATCGGTTTTTAAAAATCTTTTTGAACAGTTTGAACAATATTGAATTACTTTTCATGTTTACAAAAATGGTCTTATATAATTTAAACTTCATATAATGTAATAAAAACAAATTTTATGGCAAGTTTTGTTTTCCAATCAAATTTAATTTTTATTAAGCTTCGTATTTAAATATAATAAAATATGGTTTATATACACACATCCAAAAATATGGTTATGTATTAACGTCTTTCTTACATTATCTTTTACTTTTTAACAATAATTTGAAAATGAAATATTTCATACTTTTCTTTAAAAAAATTAACAAAAAACCTATTTTTTTAGAAAAAAATTATGAAAATGAATTTTTAAAAAAAAAAAAAAAAAAAAAGCCATTAATCCCAATAAATTACATGATACATTGAGCATAAATTAGATAAAATTTATTTTGGCGAAACATGTTTTGTTTATCAGTTTATTTATATTTAATTGAAGTTGTAAGCATACTTGGTGGAGCAGATTTTTTTTTTTTTTTTTAATCTTAAAGGTTAACGAGCGGTCTATTTTGGAAATTTGCTTTTCTTCAGGATTCTTGTATACTTCAGGATAGATAAATAAAAAATTGAAGTATACATAATATGAATAATATGTTACATCAAATGAATATGCTTACTTATCAGATTGCCATCATAGCTTATGTGTTAAAAAGGGGGAAAAACATAAGTTATCGTTTAAAATCTAAAAAGAAAACGCCCGAGACTTTAGGTCTACTCCCAAGCTCTAGAGACTAAGCAAATCACACGACAAAGAAGTTACTAAGAAGTTAATAGAAACTAAGAAGTTATACTAGAAAATATATTATTGTAAGAAAAAACAAATTTATTAGTTCATTTTGGAAATGTAAGTTTCAAACATCTCAGAGGTTTAAGTCTAATAAATTTATATATTCAGTTAAAAAAGGTATGTTATATTCTTAACGGTGCATGTATATGAGAAATGTTGTTTAACTTGGCCAATATTGTTTTTTCGTGGGTTAGTTAAAATAATTGACATATATTTATTAAAAACTAAATATGTCAAAATATACCATAATTACACCACGAAAAATTATTTAATAATGTATTTTTTTTTAGCAATATATATATATATATTTGAGATTTGGATGAAGATATTACTTTTATGTGAAGTTTCGTTAAAAATCGAAATAACTACTAATTAAAAGTCAGATAGAAACTTGGAACTATTGAATACTGTAAAAGGTTAATAAAATTATCATTGCAATATGATTTTAAAAATTTCACTTTCATTAAAGTTACTGCAACGTTTATTCGAGAAACCAGTTAATCTATTATTTTCCTTAAGATACATCATCCTCTTTCCATTAAATAAATAGTTTATTTGTAATACTTTTAAGTAAAGTTTTGAATATTGTCGTCAAAAGCTCGTAAAATCTATTAAATAAAGATTGTTAATAATTCCGGAGCCTGAAAATTAAATTGGAAAGGAAATATTTCTGTAGCATTTATAATAAAAGGAAAAATAAAAATCTGTAATAATTTAGCAACCACATCATTTCAATTTGAATAAAACTGATTCATAGATGTGAAGAAAAAAATCCAAAGAAACCCTCAAAACCACACAAAAATTGTTCAAATAAAAAAAAAAATTGAAACCGACTTTGTCAAAGAACTCTTCCTGCAATATGAAAAGTTAAGGTTAATAGGTTTAATATGTAGTACTTTCAGTAGCGCA
>BMAV01007154.1:293156-335963 GCA_019973955.1 Trichonephila inaurata madagascariensis
TCAAAAATCATAGTTGAGCCTCTGTACAGTAGTCTGAGCTGTATACATGCAAAATTGTATTATAATAGAAGCATTTTTCACGAAAGGAGAACATTTTAAAAAAAGTTTATTCTAAGTTAATTTTAGTCGAAATATTGTATTTAAATAATTTTTTTTGTCAAAATGTCCTTAAAACAATTTTATACATGTATTCTAATCTAAGTGACACTAAATATCATGAAAGTTATCCATTTATGTGCTTTTTTTAAAATCAAGTTTTCGAACGTAGTCGGATACCTTAAAACAGTGTTCCGCAACCCCCGGTCCGTGGATCAAATACTACCGGTCTGCACAAGAAACATTAAATTATCTCTCTTTTATTTACTGTGGTATATTTTTCTTAGGTTTGGGCTATTTTTTAAGAAAATCACTTAATATTCCTTGTTAAATCACTTTATATTCATTTTTTGGTGTAGCTATATTTTATTGAAAAGTCACGATTATAAATATATTATAATTAAAATTATTAAATCAAAACAGTCTAAAATATAAATAATCAACAACCTCCCCCTCAGCGGGCCGCGGTAAAATTTACAAACGTTTCCGCGGCGATAAAAGGTTGCGGAGCACTGCCTTAAAACACTTCCAAAAAAGTTAGATCTTAAAATTTCAAAATTGTTTTGTTATGATCAATATATAGAATTAGAGAAGTGATAAATTTAAAGTTGTATAACGTAATCAAATAACGATTTTGTAAGTTAAACTTAACCATATTAAAAAGTAATTGTATCAAAAGAAAGTAAAGCAAGAAATTTATTCAGGTATCTGAAAAGTATAAAACAGCTTCAAAAATTTTATTATAATAAAGAGTATGATGTACTTTAAAATAAATATCTTTACAGGTAAGATTCCTATATGTATTTCACAATACAAATACCCTTCAAAATTTAAATCAAATGTATATATTATTTATAATCCAAATTTCTAGTTTCATACTTCATTAGCAATTAAATAGCTTAATCTCTCTTGTCCGAATGAAGCATATTTCTTTGATTTATAACATAATGAATCGTTTCAATCAGGATTTTTTTATTGTACTAAAGACACCAGTTTCAAATTTCCAAATAAAAAAACAGATATTAAACAAAATCATCGTGTTGAGAGATATAATACGGATTGTAAAGCTGTTAATAACAAATTAAAAGATTAGAAACTAAATTTTATGAAGACTGAAATCAAATGTGCGTTTCTAAAATGAATTGAATTTCAAACGAATTGTGTTAAACAATGAAATAGTTAGAGAAATTCAATTTTTAAAAATATAAATTAATTAAAATATTATGAGAAAAAAAAAAGGTTTTGAACATTCTGAGAGCATTCCCCATATTTTTCTGATAAATATTGTAACATTTAGCTTAGAAATTGTTTGTTGTGATTTTGTTTAAAACAATATCTAATCGGAACTTTATAATTATGCATAAAATAATAACTTTCAAGCCTTGATAAACATTTTTAGAAAGTATTTTTTTTTGCGCACATTAATTCAGGAACCTAAAATAGTTAATAGCAGATAGTTCATTCATTTAATTTCGAGAATTACTTGATCGCAATCATTAGATGTCAGTGTTTAAGCTAAACGTTAGAAAGGAATTTCATAATTTTTTTTTGTCTTAACAGTCTAATGTTCTCAAATATTTTTGCAGTGAATTTATCATTACAAAAATTTAATTTGCACAAAAATATCTACATCGAAAAATGTAGCATAATTTTATGAAGACCACTCTAACAAATCATAAATATAGAAATCACTAAAGCCTTTCTTCTTTTTCACTAGCTTTTTTTTTTAAAAATGAAGAATTTTTAAGGCAATTTCATCAGAAAAAGTATTTAATAATTTCGTGTGAACAGTAAAATGTTTAGATGGGTGTTTGACTAATTATCTTAGAAAACTTTTAAAATGAAAATAATGTTATCTTTCAAATTTTGACACATTAGCTGTATTTATGAAAAAACAAACAACTATGTATCTTAAACACCACAATAAATATGAAGCTCATATTTTGAAGGATTTTAAACATTTCAGATGTATTTTAAAAACAATTCCAAAAGCTTTAAAAATGTCAAATCCAACTTAAGTGTTTCTTAATATCTATTCCTTAATTTGACGTTATTGATGAAAAACAATCCGCTTTCGAAAGTTATTTTAGTTTGATATTAAAATACGAAAAATGCGCTTTTCTCGAAATGCAGATAATATGTCACTGCTTTCTGCTATAGACTTAAAAAATTTAATCCTTTTATTATGTTTTCGCTTTAATTTTTCTCAAACCGAAAGATTTTGGGAAATGACGTACGCTTCTAACAGGATTATAGATTCCTTTTTTTTTAAACACCGGAGAAAAACTATGGTAGCGGGAAAAGTTTCTAAAGATCCAGAAAAAGATATATGATTTGATTTTCGCTTTTAGAATAAATATTTTTTTGCGATTATTTTTCAAAGTTGAATGATAAATGTATTTTCAGTGCACTATAAGCAGTATTAAGCAATGTGTGAAGAGTTTAATATATAATAAAACTGTTAATTTTAAACCAGTCAGTAATATTGATTAATTATAAATAAACTTTTAATTATAAATAACCTTTTAAATATAAATTGCGAATAAGAACAAGTTATTGTTTTTTTTAAATATATCTTAAAATACATAAATTTATTTCCTACGTTCTTTTTCTGATTAGCATATTCATTTTGTGCAACATATTATTTTTAATACGAATATTTCATTTATTCATTTATCCAACTTACAGAGTCTGTGAAAGAAAAATATATATCTATTATTGACCACTCAATAACTTTTAAGAATAACAGTTAAAAACATTCCTGCTATCGCGAATATGTTTACGAATTAAATTAAACATAAATACACTTATAAATAAAAAAAATGTTTAACCGAAATAGTATTTATTTAATTGCTGCGCAGTGCATCAAGTAATTTGTTGAGTTTAATAGTTTTTTTCTTTTTAAATTGAAATGTTTTTATAGTATCATATAAAAAAAGAATATTTTTTGTTGATTTTTTTTTATAAAAAACAATGCAAAATGTTTCATTTTCAAATTTCTTCAAAAAGTTGAAGCTCAAACAAAAAGGGCATTTATACATAATCATATTATTGGATGTGTAAAATGATAGTGATTTAAAAACATACCTATAAAATTATCATTCATATGCATAGTTTGATTCCTTGCACAATTTGAATTGATTCAACTTCACTATTATTATAATTAACTTTAGGATATTAAAAGAATTTTTTCCGAGTAAAATCACAATTGTTTGTTATTATATATTAGAATAACCTTTTGGAAGTTCGTAACCTTGCAAAGATATTTAAAATGCACATCGAAGAAACATTTTTAAAAGAAGAATAATTAATGATACAATTTAATGCTATTTTTAAAACCTTTACAATACATTTATATAAAAAATTTGAAAATATCACAAATATTTCAAATTTAACTGTTATTTAAATTTGAAAACTTCCTAACGAATGCATGTCATTCAATATGAGATTTTGTAATATGTCGAAACAAAGCAGATAATAATGTTATTTATGTTAAAAAAACTATTTTACATATTTTGTATGTTATCCATACAACAAATAAAAATATTTTTGAAAATTCATTGTGTATATATTGTAAAAAAATATTGTGTACATTTTTTTAAAAATTAAAAATATGCTCAATATTTGAATACATAATGATGTCGGAACAATGTATAATGACATACTTCCAAAATAAATATTTCATGCACCACTCGGTTTTCATCTCTACAAGTTTGAATCCTTTTAGTTTTATCAAACACATCCGATAATAGCTTGAGCTTTTCATTTCTTTTAAAAATTGAAGATACATTTAAACTAAACTCAGTGGTACAACAGCCCATGAGGTCCAAAGCCTATTGTGCCCATCTCAGTATACGTGACCATTGGGACTGAGATGCATGAGCAGATGTCCCGATCAGGTGATCAGTCTGAAGCGAAGCTCCCAGTGTTTAGTCCCTAAGCTACCTTGGTATTCATTTATAAATCCACGGAAGGGATGAAAGGCTGAGTCGGTCTTGCCCAACCCGAGGATAGATCTCTGAACCTGTGGTGTGGAAGCGCAATACGCTACCACTTGGTCAATTGACGTCTTCAAGAAACACTTATACTAAAATTAAAAAAAAACTCGTAATTACTATTTTTAAAAAACTATACATATAAATATATATATTTCGAAAAATACCAGATAATTGAAAAGAGAAATTTAACTAACCAAAGTAAAACAGGTTTATGAATGAAAATATAAATGATATAAAAAGAAAATAAAAACTGGAAAATGCATTAAAAACTAATATTTACGAGATGTTTTATATTTTTTTAGAATTTTTTTTACTATACATCTAAATTTGAGAAATATTTGATTTAGGCATATAAAAAATGTCCTGTTATAGAATCAGATCATTATATAAAACGTAATTGAAGTGAATATTATATGTAATTGATAAAACTATAGATAATATAATTTGGTAATATCTGTCTTTCTTTTAATATTAAAGCAGAATTTTAATTTATATTATACATAGAGAATTTAAAAATTATATATTTGAATATACAAACCTAAAAGAAAGTTATTCAATCATTCAAGAGAGGAAATATAGAAGAAATCATATTCATCTTCAACCAGAATTGTTTGAAAAAAAAATGCTCGTTTATGTATTTTATGTATAGGAAATAAATCGTTAGTAAAGAATTAAAAAAACTGACTATCACATGAAACTTTTTAAATGGATTTCGTATACTTTTTAAATATAGCGATTAAAGAAAATGCACATGTGATGGAATCTGCACGATTGTTCCAGAATTCCGTTTTGTTGACATTTTTACCTAATTGGGTATTGAGCAATATCTTCTAACAGTAATATTTTCGGAGAATCTTAAAAGGGTATTGTTTACCAAAACGGCTATTTACGTATTCTAATATGATAATGGAATTGAATTGTGATAAAGTCAATGCTACTTTAAGATCATAAAATTCTTGACCTTTTCCATTAAGTAGTGAATATTATATGTGTTTATTCCACCTACTTGTTTAATGGCTATTTGGAGAAATTGAAAGAAAAGATCAAAGGATTCCTTAGACGAGGCGAAGTGCTATTTATTTCTCTCAACGTCACAATGAAGGTTTAAAGTTTTGAAATCACTTGTTATATATTAGGAAGTATCACTTACACTCTGCCTCAGTGTTTGCAAAACTTTGCTTAAAACTTGTCTACCTACATATATGTGAAACGATAATAATTTTCTTCATTTCTAATAATAATTAATCCTATTATAAATAATCCGATATTCTAATCTTTGAACCACGCTTCTGTCTAAAAGCAGTACGTAGAAATAAGTGAAATTTTCCAAGTACTGCAATTTCAGCATATTCTAGAACTTTCGAATCCATCAAATAAGCCTATAATTATCGGGACTTCCGTATATTGTTTCTTTTGTCTAATTTGTAAATAATTAGTAAATAATATCTCAAAATGGTAAACAAACATTGCTTTTCGTAAATAATGAAATGTATTGAAAAATTAATTTGCAACTTGTACTGTTTTCAATAAAAATATTAAAATATTTCTATTCTCAGTTTTAATGTAAGAAAACTGATATCATCATGAAAAAGAAAATTTTTAATAAAGTTCAAGTGACTCTTATTAATCATTATCTGGTAACTGGGGAGTTAATAGTTGATAAAAACTGTGAGATTAACTAAATTTGTCTTAATTTAATATAGAATTTTCAATTCTGAAAAAAAAGGCGTTAACTTTAAAAAATTTTTGGGATTATTACAGTTTTGAAAAATGCTTTTAAAATTTGTAAGACAGTGAAAGATAATTCTGCAGAAAAGTGTAATGATCAGAATTTAAATAAAAGTTACAAATTGTTGTCCATGCAGTGCTAGTCTTATTCATGCAGTGGAATCAAATGACGCCAAAGGCATCCAAAACGGCCCTTGCTATATCAACGACCTTTACCTTATTAAGAAGTTGAGGGTCAGTGGGGTTTAGGTCCATGTTGTGGAGTTTAGCCAATGTAGAACACTTAAAAATATGGTTAGGAGAGACTTGAATATCAGGACAGTTAGGACAAGTATTACAACTTCTTTGATCATCAGGGGATATTTTCATCTCTTTAAAGTACGTAGTCTGGTTTTGGTGGTTGAAATTACTCGGTTGCAATTATAAGATCTAGAATGAAGTTCTTCTTAACTGGATGGGAGGTGAGTTTACGTCTGGCTATTACATCAGCAAAAGTGTTAATCAACGCTATTGAAATTATAGCTTAATTTAAAAATCTTGTGCTAGTTCTCTTAAATGACATTTTATTGATTGAAAGTACAATGGATTAATCAAGAAAAATTATAAAAAAAATATTTTCTCAATGTAGAGACTTTTATTCTGCAATATGTGAATACATACGAATAAATAAAATCAATAAATTCTAGGCGTAATCAGTTTATAACAATATTGTAATTTGAATGTATTTTCATTATTAAAATTTCTTTTGATTTCCTTTGATATTGTTTTTCTGGAGAATGATTTTTAAAATAAAGAAAGAAACTCAAGAACACATTTTTACAAAGTAATTCATAATTAATCCAATAAGAAAGACATTAATTAACAAGAACTTTTTTCAAGTACTGTTGCAAAAGTTCTTTATAAAACACAAATGTATTATTCGTCTATAAGTTTAAAATACTAACAAGCAAAATGCATTCCAATTTCAATTCTTAATTTTTTTATAAAAAAGATTTATTAAAATGTCCTCATAAAATTCATTATTTAAACTTTAAAAAAAATTTTTTCTAGGCATACAATTATTCAAAAGTTTTCAAGCACATGCAGTTTCAGATCTGCATATTGTGCTTTAATGTACTTTGTAAGCAAATACTTTTCTTAATTTCAAGGATGTAACTGTACTTTTTTGCATCATATAGCGATTGATTTAAGGTAGGTGACTACGTTCTGAACCAAAATTTTGAAAAAGCGTATAAATGGTTAGTATTTTTGATATTTTGTGGCATTTGAATTAGAATGTACATATAAAATTGTTTTAAGAATATTATTAGAAAAAATATTATTTAAATATAATTTTTTGGCGAAAAATAGAGGAAGAAGGACATTTTTTTGAAAACTTCCTTTACGAAAAATGCTTCTATAATAATAATATTTTACCTATATATAGTATGTCGGGATTGAATTAAAGCTTTGGAATATGTAATCTATGGATTTATTCATATTTTTTTAAGACGGGTAGAGAAATTTTAGCAACAAATACCCGTTATTATTTAAATTAGTATTAACTCTGAAACTGATGAAATTTTTTTAAAAAACTTAATTCAGCAATGATATTGTAGTAGTAGCTATATATATAGATGAAAAATAATTATTATAGAAGCATTTTTCATAAAAGAATATATTGAAAAAATATGTTACTATACCTTCAATTTTTCAATAATAATAGTAACAATAATTACATTTAAATAATATTTTAAAACAATTTTATATGTGTATATCCTAATTCAATTGACTCTAACTTTCGAAGAATTATTTATTTATACGTCTTTTTAAAATTACGGTCCGAACATATTTATCTTAAAGATTTATATATTAACTATAAAATATAGTTATTCCTGTGAAACTTTTTACTTGTGAAATTTATGGAAAATCTGTACAATAATATTTGGACTTTCTCGAATAAAATATCAAGAAAAATTCTAAAATTACCTTAATATTATAAAAATGAATTTTTGTTGTTTTATTACTAACATCAAAATAGAACTTGTGATATACACAGAAGTATTAAATCGAATGAAAATTGCAATTTTCTGACTATATAAAATGTCCGGTACTTTTTAAGAAAAGTCTTTTCTTCAACAACAGAAATACTTTTTTAAATTCCTGAATTCCTTCAGTGATATTTAAAAAAAGGAAAATATTTGTAAGGATAAAAAAAGTATCAGAATTACTCGTAATAAAAAACACAAGAAAAGAGTAATATTGAATATTTTTTTATATGAAAACTGACATAAGTCAGTTACTGATATCAAAATAATTTCTTCAAATGTAAAGATGGAACTGAATTATTCAAATAAAGTAAATAGATTATTCTAAAAAAAAGAAACTGCTTACAATGTTTGACATATTTCTTTTGCTTGTATAACAACTATAAGTCTTCTATGAATTCTTCTTTGTAACTAAAAGAGAAATTAATAGATACATAATTTATATATATATATAAATTTGATACATGTAATCCTATAGAAAATTGAGTAAATTATAAAAGACTTTAAAATGTGGAGTGATGCATACTTCTGTCTGCTTTGCATTCAAGGTACTTCTTTAAATTTATTTCAAGATTTTATTCTACGAATCTGTAAACAAAATATAACTATTTAAACACTCACAATAAAATTAATCACATTTATGTTTCCTTTCTTTCCCACCGGTTGAGAAAAAATTCATATTACAAACAAAACATTACGTCTAGTAAATTTTAAAAATTATTTCTCCATTGAAATTCCTGAAAAATCCAATTAATAAATTGCTAATATTTTGATATAAATAATCATACAAAAATAAAAGCGTAGGTGTTTTAATTTGCAAATAATGTTTAATTTTCATTATTTATATATTCACTAAGAAAACTGATAATTTAATAAAATGGAGTTCTTTTATATACGGTATCATACATTAGTTTTGTTATAAAAGGACTATACATATAATTAAAAAAATCACCCAAAATTTTTGTTGTAGTTGATTTTTTTCCTATCTTAATTTTTTTCCGAAATTATGAAGAAATCTGCATACAACATAATAACAAGTAATTAAAAAGTTAGGGTCTATAATAATTATCGAATATTGTGTTTGTGCAAATTAGCTATCAGCAACTAACTATATTTTTACTGATAGTGCTAATTTTTGGAAGTGATTATAACTTTGAAGTTTAGCGCACTCATTCACTACTTTTCATAGTTAGAAAGGTTGTATTAAAAAAATGGAAGCACTTAAAAGGGGAAAAATGTATTTATTTCTTACGGTCATCATCCTCAGCAAAGTGAAATTAATAAGAAAATGAGAAAAAAAATCAATATTTTGCATTAACAATACTTGTACAGATTACTTTGCATAAAATTAACACAAACTAATACATTTGCATCAAAACAAATCTAGTGTTACAATTTTTTACTTTTAATGTTAGTTTATCCGAAATGGGTTTATTGAAATATATGCACACATTTCGAATTTTTCTTGGAGATTTTAGGGGAAAAAATAAAGATGTACTTTTGAGAATATTTAATTATGATTAATAAAACTATTTATATAGTTACTACTAGTTATCAGTAAACTATAAGAACAAAAGGCATCGTTGTGATATTTTTTTTTTGTTTGCAAGTCAACAATAATGAATCAATTAATTAACAAAGTATTAATTTGGATTGTGGAGGCACTTAAAGATAGAAAAAAATTGCCGATGTTCGATCTCTTACTGGTTTACATCAATACATGGTTTTATATATATACAAGCGATAATACTTGATTGATTAATCATTTAAAGTTTTTTTTAGCTGTAAAGGCTACTTTCAATATTTGCTACCAAATATTCAATCATAATTTTGATCCCGACCCCTCTCCATACATTAACAATGTATTGAGTTCAATAATAATATAATTTGACGCTAAACCTACAATACGACTTTAATCACTTAAGTGTCTCCAGCGTATATAAACGTATCACTCAGCCAGAGCGTTAATTGTCCAGATGTAAATATACGTCTTTCCGAAGTACGATCTTTTTTGTGCACTGCTATTCATAAAGTTATTCAAAAGGCTTTGGAATGCAATAAAAGGACCTTGGCTGTTTTTGCGATGAATTTACTTAGTTCAGAGTATTAGTTTATTGATTCCTTTTCTACACCCCCTCCCCCAAAATACACCACATGCAATCGACTACGTGTTAAATGGTGGCTTTGGGGAGTGAATCGCTTAATTTTGTATCGATATTTAAGGGATTAATCATAAATCGTTCAAATAAGATAAGAGTTACTCTTTGTACATAATTTTATATATGACAAGCCCATGGTGCACTGGTAACTATCAAACTTGTTCTTAATATAATTAAATTAAATTAATAATAAAATACATTGCGCAGTACTGATATATTTAAAAGTGTATTATATCCGTACGATGCCAAGTGGCTGAGTGGTTAGTGCTTCGCACTTCCATACCACAGGTCCGAGGTTCAAACCCCAAGCTGGCAAGGCTGACTCAGCCGTTCATCCCTTCAGTGGGTCAATAAATGAGTACCAAGCTTGTTTCGGAACTTAACACTGGGGGTTTTGCGTATACCACATGACCGAAACATCTGCTCATGCACCTCAGGGCCCAAGGTCGCGTACACTGAGTTGGGCATAGTAAGCTTTGTCCCTCATGGGCTGTCGCGCCACTGAGTTAAATTTTATTATATCAGTATAAATGTTTATTTTATTTTTTATTATGTCAGAATGTGTATTTTGTTCATTTACTTTCAGTAAATTAATAATTTTTTTCAAATAATCTTTGGTTTTCGACTTTTTAATATGCTCGCTCTCTGCTTTTTTGGTTGTGACTCTCCCCTAAGGGAGCACGGTCCACAGTTTGAGAAATATTGAGTTAAGGATTTATTACCTCATAAGCAATGCCACACGAAACTTAATTGCAGCTCCTAATTTCATACCTTAGTCAAGTGACGAGGTCAAAACTTGAGAGGAACTCCACTCTTAAAAACTTTTTTAACTACGGGTGGATTTTCAGCCTCTATACTCTGCCTCACTAAACGTTGGAATCAGGGTTCGAAAACACGGCTGTACTGAAACATCTGCAACCATAAGTTTGCATCCATATCCAATGGGTTACCAGGCTTGTATGATATTACCAGATACACATACATATATAGTGCACTCTGTGACATACCAAGAAACACACGAAGAAAGAATTATTGAAAAAGGACAAAAATCGGTAAAAGTAATTTACAACTATTGAAAACGAAACACTAAAAGTATCATAGGAACTGAATGTTTTATTCAAGTAATATGGATACAAGTTTAAAAAAAAATAATATGATGGCCCACTGCAGATTATCCCACTGGGAACTGATTAGAGTTGGTGATTTTTCATGCCCGAGATTGCTTATCATAAACGTTCCAGATGCGGATTATATCGGCATGATGTAGGAGTAGTTGGAGATGCCCCATAATCCCTTAATTGCGCCCCCCCGGAAGAAACACATAGGCAAGTAGTAGAAAACATGTCATATTTGGCTTGATAATATATTTTTGAAATATAATCAGAGGGGCTTACGAAAGGATGATCCACACTAGAGGTCACATCTGCATACGCGCTTGGTGTAAGGAAGTCATGAATGACAACTAAAGATATCCGGCTATTAAAAGAAAGGTCACCCGTACCATAATTCGTTGTTATTGGGTTTTGAAGAACAACATTCGAGTATCCCACAGCTGTCCTGGACGTCTCGAGAAGTGTCCTGAATAGCCACTGCATCTAACTCGAAACAGAACTTATTTCTACTCTAGTCTATGAAGTTGTCTGTTGAATGCACTTGAAACTGTTACAAATGCACTATGAGGTGTGCAACGATGAGTGCAGGAAGGGAAGTGTAGCCCGTGCAATGGCATCCATGACTTGAGCTTCCATTAGCGAATATCCTATTTATGGTCATTGCAATCAGCAGTGTCCCAAGTACATAGTTTATACGGACGCATCAACGGCTGAGAGCTCCTATCAGAAGACACTATGCTCTTACCTTCACGTTACCGCTTTTGGTCGACGCCAACTTCTTGACGCTTTATGCGTCCATGGTTCATCCATTGATGCATACATTGTTTCATGGTAGCATTTATCTGATAAAAATGTCAAACAATCCTGTAATTTGACTATTCTGATTCCTTGAGTCCTATTTCACAGTCTTTATCAGATGGTGAAATCTACTCAAATTTTCCCAAATCCATCTGTGTGGATTTGGTACAGTCCACGTGGATCAACAAAACCACAGCTATATGAAAATTATCCCTCATAGTATTGGAATGCCCTTTGTTTTATCCACCAACTGAATGTTCCGATTCAAGGCATGTACCCTCAACGAGGGGTACCAGAATGGGTGTAAGCCAGACTAGGTCTTGTCCGGAAGTAACAAATAGTGTTTGAGACATAATCTGAGGTTGCCGTGTGCAAGTCCATATTATTTCCAAACAGAATCCAATTGAAGGAACATGAGACAGTACTTCTGGAAGGCTTACAAAGTTGGATTGCAAGGTTAAGAGAAATCAGTAAGATATCAGAGAGGAAGGAACAAAAAAGGGTAAGCGAGCTTTTGCTTGACCCTTTTTGGTGGGTCTTGGACTTCACGAGATCCGATAGTTAAATGTGTAAAGTCAAAAACTCCTTGTTGAAGTACCATTAAAAATTATAAATAAAAAATAATTTTACCAAAGCTGTGTGAACCATCTCGCTATCTTGAAATTTTTTGAATCTGAGGTCACTTCGTACTAATTTTATGTAAGCGTATATTCGCAAAGGCGTACTCACAAGATTGGTTGAAGTAAGCGCTCACACACGTTTTCATTGAAGCCTTAAAAATTCTGAAGCCTTTATTCTGAAAACCCTTGCTCCATATCTCTTACTTGGTGTCCTTTGCGGTATTTGAGTTTTAAACTTATCTTCGCTGATCCCTAGCAGATTATGAAAAATTATGTTCATCATTTCAGTAGATTTATGTTTCGGATTGTAAAGAAACGAAGTCAACATCCCGCTGTATAGTATGTCATTAGAGTTAATATCGGGAAAATTATCAACTGTATTACGTTCCAAACTTTGCATGTGAACAATAACAATTTCGTAAAAGTTGGTTTGACTCTTAACACTTCCCAATTTTATCAATTTCTATGAAAGAATTATATCAGCTAGTTCTCAAGTAATAATAAAAGAAAAAAAATATGAAAAAAAATTAGCAGTTTTAAATTGAATTTCAGTCATTTTTTGTTTGTTGCAGAAGTGCAACATTGCGCAGTAGTGCTGTAAATTACAAAACTTTTTTTGTATATGAGGATTTTATTATTCATCATAAAATGTTTAAATTTCTTATTTGGTAATTTATTTCTTCAATAAACAAGAGAAAGCATAAAATATCATGGATTCTTTTTATAGCAAAAACACATTTCTTGAGGCATCAGAGATTTTTATAATTGTTGTGATTTCTGGAAAAAATGTACTTCCATCTAGTGACCAAATTAGCTTGTATTTCGTTGCACTAATCTTTTTTTTCTCAGATAAGTGATTTTTAGGTAATTAAAAAGTATTGAGTCTGTTAAATTAAAACAAATCATATGTTGCAGAAATGCAACAGTGCGAAGTTAAGGGTTAAAGGTTAATCTCATTATTTTTTTATTTTGAAAATTTAGCAACCGAGGAAAGTATGTGAAGTCTCTAATCTCTCAACACAAGTCTTAAAAATATTATTCTTTTGAACTAGGCCTTCACTATGGCCTTAATCTAATTGTTCTTTTTTTCTATTGAAAATATAATTACTTCTTTCATTTAATTTTAGCCAATCGACATCAGTTAATTATTGCATAAAAGGCTTCGCTGAAAATGTGACCACCAATGAATCTTTTAGATCAAACAGTTTGTCTAATTTGACAAACACTTTAATTGGCAATGAATTTCCGTGTGCAGAAAGAGGTGGAAGTAATTCGGGGGTGTATGTTTTGATTTGATTAGCATGACATAGAATTTTGACATCATTATCACCATAGTTCCACCTAATACGAATTATTTTAAATCTTGCGATAATTTTCTGATTTCTAGAGAATGTTTGATGAATGGTAGAGAGGCTGCTGGTGGCCTTTACTGTCTTTTCTTTTAGTCTAGACACGATTTCTTTCACTTTTTCAATCATTGTAGCTAATTATCGTTTAAATATTTACGCCCTTGTTCTATTCCAAATAATTTTTTCGTAAACATTTGTCGATAGCTATGAAAGTTTCTTCACTAGTTTTGTTATAAACACATGCTTATTAAAAGTTCTTCTACTTGTATTTCGAATGGACACCTCATAAACACAAGAAAAACAAATTTTTTAACATTTTCTTTTATCCTATTTTAAGCCCATTCTCTACAAGTTCTGAGATTGTGTACACTTTTTTAGCACTATTGAATCCCTACACAATAATATCAACTTTCATGTTCATACCTATATATAAACCTGATATATAACTTACAGCATCCTTTAGTCTGTTTCTCGTTAATTGCATTAGGATTTCCAGCTTTTGTCCTATGTAAATAGGCAATAAATAAAGTTTCAGGGGCAGTTTCATTTTCCTTATTATAAAATTCTTCTATCATAGATGATTCTCTCTGAATAGGGGACGTCTGAAGATTTCTTCACCTTTGTGAATTCAGAAAACAAATCATTCTAGGTGTCTTTTTAACATTTTATTTACTGCATTAGGATATACTGCAATTTTGTTCGTTGGACCTTTTTTTGAGTCACTACTTTGAAAATCAAAGGATATGCTTAAATAAAGTACTCAACTTTGGGAAGTTTAATCTATTCAAGCTAATTAATTAAATTGGTACTTAAACGTACCGTCAGTACATGGAGAGCTAAAATATTCTCATGATACAAAAAATCCGTGCGACTTTTTTAATGCTGTTTTAACTCTTAAAAAGGCTAAATAAACAGAGAACATTAATATTTTGTGGCACAAAATATTTATTTTTAAAAGTTATAATTTCTTGAATCTACTTCTTTTTCTTACACATAATAATAATTACATACACATAATTAAATCTGATGATATTTAAGTTTAACACAGTTAAATTTATGACAGTTTTTCTTTTCATTAATACACAAAAATACATTACACTTTGTACATTTTGAATGAGGTTTTGATTGAATGTTTTTTAATGCACAGAACTTATAATGATCCCGATTTGAAACAGAAATTGGCCAATGGCATTCACGATTTTCAAAACAAAATCTTCAGAAGTAGACCAGTTCCCTTTCCTCCTCTTGTTTGCACTGAAAACCTCCTCATTACCGATAGATTTCGTTTCAGTTGTACTTTTTATTTTGTAGGTAGTCCTTTTGTTACACATCACCTATATTCCAAAGAAGATATGTTTCCTCGCCACTCTTTAAATGTTACATATGAATTGACATATGCCATTTCCAGTATAGCAAAGAAAGGCCTGTACCATCCTTTTTTGGATTTGTTGTTCCTATCGTATAGTGCACGCAACACGTCAGCTTTAGCAATACCACCCATGTGTTCCTACTAATCTTTTACAACAGTGGGCGCTGTGACATCCATTTTTGTACAATTTTTGAGTCTACTTTGTACTACACATATGACATTTCCATGATAGTTAGAGAGAAATTATACAGGGGGATTATCTTTCCATTTGAAAAAGGATATCTCTTGATTCGATATTTGATAGTTGGAGTCTCCACTTTTGATCTTATTAATGAACATAGGTAACCCTGATCTATCATGACAACTGTGCCAACAGCATATATGTGTTTTGTTTTTAAATATTCAAATAGCTGTATTCAAAGAGAAATAATTGTCCATAATTATAATGTAATTTTTACCGGATAGACTATTAGTCATTTCATCAACAACATTATCACCCAGTCTGGACTCTTTCTTTGATTTATCAATGTTCGTTTGTTTCCCTTGATAAATGTCAAACTAATACATGTATTTGGACATGTCTGCCCTACATCCGAGTTTGAACCCACCTTTTATAGTTTTCTTGGTGTTGTACTGCTTCAGAAATAACCTGTCTTTGGAAAGCATCATACTTTCAACAATGATTTGAACTTGAGCAGCCAAACTGTCTTTCTTAAAAAAAATTTCAAACGAGACTTGAATGGTCTCAATTTGTACATTTTATCTTTTTTTATTTGATGCAGTTGATAAATTGTCATTCAGATGAATGTGTGATAATATTTTATTGTATCGATTATATGCATGTCATAGTTTGTTTAAATACATTCACTGACATATCTATATCCGAATATCAGTACAGATGATTTCGATGTTTGATAGTCGAACAGAAATTGTAAGCCACACAAATAAATGCTTAGTTACTGGTGTAACTGACTTTTGTTTTTGAGTGATATAGAGATTTGTTCGACAAACAATATTTTCAATGATATCTTTAGAAATAAATTGAAAAATGAATTCTGTTAGAGTAACCAAATGCTGAAATGTGGTATCCACAAACCCAGATTTTATTGAAAAAATGGGAACTTTGGTCTGGATATTTCCTTTTTTCCATTGCCTAATCACTTTTGATTTACTGCGTCCTGGGGCAGGAAATATTGTATTTCTAAATACAAACTGCTGCATCCTCGGTCTTGTTCAATCTCTTTATCGTCTTCTTCAGATTCTGACGAAAAATCCAGTGGATTATTTGCTGGGACTTAATCATCTGAATTAGTGCATCGCTGCTTTCAGATGGCAGGGGTTTTGTAACAAATCCAAATCCTCTTGAAGGCTGAGTGCTTCTTTTTTCCCCAGACATTCTAAGGAAAAGAAACAATAGCGCCTTGAAAACATCCTATTATTGTTAAATCTCAGTTACACAAAGAGAAATCAAAATGTTGTTTATTTTTTAATAAAGTATAGATATTTCATTTGACTGTGAGGCAAAAAAATATAAATAAATAAACAGGCTTAGATTCAAAGTTCAACACTTTTTTAAAACGTTGAAATAAAGCAATAAAGAAAGCAAAATAAATACTTTAAACGAAAAAGAAATGCTAAAAAATAGCATAACTCTATTACACTATAGTAATGATGCTACAGCACAACGAAAAACAATAATAAGCTACTCGTACGAAAGAACAAAAAATGAAGCTGTTGCTCTAACATTTAGTGTACTGTCGGTACTTATAAGTACTAAAATGTTATTCAACTATAAAATTAATTATATGCAATGTTCACTTAAAATAAATAGTCAAATTGTTTTTTAGGGTCTTAACTAACATGTAAGGAATAAGACACTTACCTTTCACTTTAATTATTTGACAGCAAAAATGATAATCTTCGCAATCCGATCAAAATGTCAGCTGAAAATGCAATTTCTGTTTTAAAACTATCCACCTTTTTCGCTAAAATACTTGCCATAGAACCCATCCTGCCATCTATTCTGGAAAGAAAAGAATTAAAAGAGTGTTCCTACTAAGATCCATCAGAATATTTGTAAAAATGGTTATCCTATGTAATTTAAAAATGAGTGGTACTTATAATTACCGTCAGTAGATAAAGGGTTAAAGTGAGATGATGCAAATCAACCATTAGCAACAATTTTATGATAGATATTACATTGCCATTCCCCGGTGCCTGTTCGTTTCCAGACAGAATAAAGCCAAACACCTTCAGATTGCTAGAAATATATTTTCTTATTTTTTTCTTGGATTTCTTTTTTAGTCGAGGGCTGTATTCCCATGAAGTATAGCAGATCTGCTTAGGCTCGTAGATGTCTGCTGAGATATTTCGTCTCTTCTGACGATACTGGTTGTTACTGAATCAGTTGTTTCTGAATCCTCAATGAGTTCAACATCCTTTTAAAGACCTAGTTCTTAGCCATTTGTTCATAACTTTGCAATAAAAGTAGGTGCTCAAATTTCATTCATTCATTAAAACAAAATGGTGCGTGTAATGCCACGGGATAGAAGTGAAATTTCTTTGGCGACATTGGAACATCGATTATTTGTCCTAATAATCCAAACTGACTGCGTACTTGTCTGAATCACCTAATTTGCATGAAAGGTATTCGTAGCGAAATGAGTCTTTCTGATACCAAATCCAAAGTAGAAAAATGTGCTGGAATTTCTGGGTATAAAAACCATTATATTTTGATAAATCTGGTATACTTTTCCTATTTAAACTTTGTCGGTAATTGTAGCACGCTTTCATGTGACTTCTAAATTAATTCCCGGTAAAATATGTTATAAAATATTTTTGTGCTCAGCAAAACAGACGTTTTCAAATAATCTCTAAACCATAATCTATCATAAATTGAACGCCCGTGATCGAAAGGATTATCAATGAATTGCTTTGAAAATCTTCCCATCCCTTAAACTGGGCATTAAGAGTATTTTGCAGTGTTTATTTCCGTGCTCGATATTCTCTCGTGTACTCTGATGGCGATTTGGCAGTAGCACTTGATGAAATTGCACTATTTTTCTGTTTTTTTTGTCACTTTTTCGACTGGACTTGCTACTAGTTTTTCTTTTTTTTCTTTCACGAAACTCTTTTCCTCCTTATGCATTTGATTTAGGCATTCTGACTAGAACTAATAATAATTCAACGCAAATGAAAATTTAAAAAAAAAAAATAGCCGCCGAACACATAGTCATGTAGCCAAAAATTTGAGGAAATATTTCAAAACACCCTTGCAGATTGGGAAACCAACCACACACAGATCTGTTCTATGGTCTCGCATTCATTATCATTTTTGTCGTCGCAGTTATTGAAAAAATGCCGGAAAATGATGAAGACGTTAACGTTGAGGACAACCTACAAACTTCTAAAATATCATATAGTGAAGGACAAAATGCTGTCGAAACCACCCTTGAGTATTTTGAACAAAATACGTCGGTGATAATACTGTTCCATCGTCATCCTCGTGATGAAGGAGCAAAATACAGAGTGCAGTATGGAAGATAACAGGAACGCACACTTTATGCGTTTCTTTAAAAAAAAGTATCCAAGTTTTTGCACAGGCAGCTCCTTAATTTTCATTATAGATAGCTTTATTCTATCACAGTGATGGCGAACCTATGACCCGTGGGTCAGACACTGACCCACGCAAGTTTTTTAACTGACCCACGATTGCTAGGCAACCACTTGTTTGTTTACGCGGGTTTATTTAAATTTTCTAATTAGTAAATTTTCTAATAAGTAATTTGTGTGGACTATTTATATTCCATTTGAATTTTTTCAAGCCCATTGACACAAAAGCAACTTAAACGCTGTGTATAACCTTCAATTTGATCATTAAAATTCCTAACACTGGCGTACCTAGTCCTGAGTGGACCCCAAATCCAAATTCTTTGGAGTCCCTTTTTGGTGGGCTCTCAATATTTTACGATCTTTTCTTACACATTTTAGAGCTCATTTAGAGTTCCAAAACTACGCAAACGACAACAAATGTATATGAAAGTATGTAGTATTTGAAATAAAGCAAAAGTGCTTACAAAATATCAAATAAAGTGTATAAGTGCTCATATTTTTTTTGTTGAAAAAAAATCGAAAAAAAAAGAAAAAAAAAAAAAAAAAAAACATGTTTAAAGCACTTTCTTCGGAGAAAATGCACTTTAATCAGTTATGTTTTTAGAAAGAGACTTCCATACAGTGCCTTTTTTTACCCATTATAAGCCAATTGAATTGAAAGATGTTTAGTTTTAAAAATACTCAGTTAAAATTTTTTAAACCTAACTGTGGTGCAAATGGGCATTAGTGACTCACATGCTAGTACCAAAAAAAAAAAAAAAATATGAACAAAATTTGACTCACTTCTCAAAAAGGTTCGCCATCCCTGTTCTATCAGAAAGTACTTTTTTGAGGTATGTCTGATCAGGCAAATTACTATATAGTAAGTGTTCATTAATTTTTACTTTCATATTTTAAATGCTCTATGCCTTCATAAAGTGTGTACTTTTCCATTGCAACGGTATTCGGGTTGTTTATTTTCTGTTGTAAATCACAAGTAGAACATACAAGTACAGTGAAATATTTTCTGAGTAAGCACTCGTACTTTTTCTTTTTTAATCCTATTCTCGATAATCCAGCATTTTCATAAACTTGGCCACCCTTCGGTTCACATTAGGTCGAATTTTCAGGGCTCTACTGTATCTCATTCTATTGATTACTACATTCTACTTTGTGAGTTCTTTGGCGAAATGAAGATTGGAATCTGTAGTCACTAAGTAAATAATTTGAACTTTTATAGCATTCATGTAATAAAATTTGAATTAGTAAATCGAGAAGCAATCTTTGCCTACACTACGTCGTTATTAATTACAGTAATTATTATATTTTTACTATTAATTATTATATTTTCTCAATTAGAAATGGGATCCAACAAAAATATATCTATCGAAATATTTTTATTGTGCTTCGTGAACAGATTAAAAGCATCTACATTTTCTGCACTTAAGTTCTAACAGATATTTTTAAATAAAATTTGTATCCATGTAAAATTATTCATTAAATCAAGACTCAAATGTTATATTTACTTTTTCATTCTGATGTTTAGGTTATTTATCACAATGATACTAACAATGAATTTGTATGAAAATTATTTCTAAAAATTGCCTTTAGACGGAAATTTCCTCTTGTATATTTTAATTAGGTAAATTCATCATGCGCAAACATATTTCTTGTTTCGCATTTTTAAAATGTATCCAAAGATTTTGAAAAATAGATTTATTTTTTTAAATATATCTTATACTATATCATAAAATATTTTATGGAACGTTATTTACCTTTCCCTCAAAAACTGAAAAAGTAATGTATAACGCAGAAGTAACTATTAAAATGTTTGCAACAGATGGCAGCATGAATAGTTGCATATATAATAAATACCCTTGGTTATCATTCTTGAACAAAAAGAGAGAAATATGTTTATTACTCGCAGTTTTACTCGCAGTTCTTTTTACACTCAATAGAAAACATGTACCAAAGGATAAAAAAGTTCCCAATTATTCCCAACAGTTATTTTTTTTTTTCATTAAACCATCGTTCTATTGAAATTTTTTAGCTTGTCTGGAAGCAAATAAATAAATAAAAGGAAATTTCATATAAAAGTAAGAGGGTAAAAAAATATTAGTTTTAAATATGATAATTTAAATCAGGTAGGAGCATTTTTTTTTTAAGACAGGTTATTTATGATGCAATTATGTGACTTCTAAAAAACATTTTTTTTTATCAGATTTACTTTATTTTCTTTAATTCCCGTATTCTTAGAAGAAAAACAATATTAGTTGTCTTAAGTAATTAAAGTGCGTAACAATTGAAAAAAAAATTGTTATTGACCTTGTGTATTCCTAGGACAATATTACCTTCTCGTATTGTCTTAGTTAAAAATCAGTGGTTTTAATTTAAACAGTTAAAAAAAAAAATTTAAGAAGAGAAAATTTGATATCTTGATGATCATTTCACACACAAGAAAAAATAACACCTTTGTACTTAAATCTGAATATCATAGAGTAAAATGCAGACTGATTATTTATGATTAATGCTGCATTGTTTAATTTTGCGATACAAATAGGAACTTAAAAATAAATTGCAAAGAATTTTGTGCTGCCATCTATTGTCTAAATGTGTTACCAAATTAAATGATGGCTTATGTAAATAATTAATATCCTTTGTTTCTCACTTGTTTTTAAAGAAAAACTACTGCGAAAATTATATTTATGAATATAGCGTGTAAGTATATTTTCTGAATATAAGAAACGCAAATTATGTATTATGGTTGTAAAAGTCTTTAAGAGACATTTTAGAATTTTTAATCTTAAAAATGTAGTTTTCTGTATTTTATATAATATACCGCGCGCTATTATCACTCATGGGAAAATTTTTTAGCTTAACACATTTTAAAATCAATGCTATTTTAAAATCAGAAAAATATACATTTTTTTAAGAAAGTTAAATTTCTGTGGCTATTGTGAAACAGTTTTAATCGATATTTATGACCTTAATGAAAATTAAACAAACATTTCAGGAAACATTATGAGGAGCAAATTTTAACAAATATTTTTAAGCGACCAAAATTGACAAAAAATCTTCTGCTTAGTTTTGTAACTCTTCCACTATTATTTTTACTCTTGAACTTAAACATAGAACAACTCTTATTGTAATTTGTTAACTTTAGAAAAGTACAACATATAATAAGTAGAAACATTCCAATACAATGCCATTTTTGTGGAAGATAATAACTGAGGCAGATAGTAATAAGCAGAAAAGTTTGGGAAAACCCTTAACTATGTTTGTTACCACAATTAAAATATTACAGAATTTATATAAAACTTAAATCAGTTTTCTGTAAAATTTTTAATGGTTAGATCTTTTAACAAAAGATGGCAGCACAAACAAAGTTCTGAGACAGAAATTTTTGAATTAAATCGAATTCTAAACACATACACAGAAATAACTTTCATTTTCTTTATTTTTTTTGACTTAATACAGAAATTATATTTAATATGAGCATGAATAATTCTTTTTCGATCTTTTATTTATAAATTACAGACTTTTTTTAAAAAAATTGTAGTCTTTCAAACTACATTCAAGTTAAACTGAGGTCAAATTATTCAAATAAAAGATTTTTAAAAATTAATTATCATTTTGCATTAGTCTTATAGAGACAGAAATACAAAAAGAGTTTGAACGAAATTGCAGAACATTCGGTTAAAATGTATAGTAAACACATGTTGTAACTACTTAAATAATTTTCAAAAATTCACATAGTTGAAGTATTTTAATAATTATTGATTTAATAAACTTGTTCACACTGAAAATATTATAAAATTAAATTAAATAGTACAAAATCAACCACAGTATTTATGATTTTGCATTAATGCAATTTTAAAAGGCCAGGCAATTAAATTTCGAGTTTAGCAATTAGCAATGCTCTTATCAAGAACAGAGTTCCAGTCTTAATTGACTTGAAAACCTACCTGAAAAATAAAAATACTAATCTTTTAAATACAACTTTTCCTTCAAAGTTACCTAGTGACAGATATAAAACTGAGAAGAGTGAGATACAGCCCCAGTTGCAGTTTTCACTTAAATGTGGTACAAAATTATTTGGTTCATTATGAAAAGATCTATAACAGAAATTCTTTTTTCACACACACACAGTAAGCGGAATCCATTTTGTGAGCTTTTAAAAATGACTTAATCTTAAAACAGAAATAAGCCACAAATAGCAATAAATAAAAGTTTAATTTTTTTAAAGTGCTGAAAGTAGTAGAATTTTTCCTTTATAGTATTATAATGAAACTATTGTTTATTATCTTCAAGCAACATGTGATGGTTTTTGGTCACGAACTGAGCGAGTTTCCCACTTTCCAAACTTCACCAAACACCTTACCAACGAACAGACATTAAGCCTCAACAAATTTAATGTGTATTAGCCCCTCTACACCTGTGGGTCTTTGGTGGTACCAGCACTCAACCCCAAAACGAGACAAAGGTAACATCGACCACGAGTTCACAATACCTGACAACATAAATATCCCGGCTTCACATTACTATGAAGAGTGTTCATGAAACTAAATGTTGTAAATTAAAATATGTTTTAATCAATTTAAGAGAAGAAAAAATTCTGCTCTCTGTAATAAATATTTTTAATAGTCTCTGTTTCATTCCGTCAGAGCCTTTTTGACACACACTGAGGATATTTTTTATTTTTTAAAATACGTCACACACACACACACAAATTATTATTTTTCTACTTTTATTACATAATTTTCTACAAATTATTATTTTTCTACTTTATTTTTCTAATTTTATTTAGTTACAGCTTTTTATTACATAATACACAATTTTTACTGGAATATACAGGGTGTTTGTAAATGAATATCGGAGTTTTAACGCTTGATAGTATTTATTACTTTTAACTTATTAGTATAACTCATACATCGAATGAAAGACCAACTGAAACAGTTTTGTTTGCTGGCAGGTATGTGCATGCACGCGAAACATATATCGTCGGTCTAATTATCAGACTGCTTAACTCCATCTGGGATGCTAATTTGATACAGTAGGGCTAGGCACCAAGTTGTTGTTTATGTTCGCCAAGATAGGCGATAATATTACAATATGGTTTACTTTGATATTTTTATCGTGTTATAATGTGGTTGCCATGGGGATAACGTATATTAGTATTAATTTTTTGTTTTTGTTTTTTTTCCCGCGGGATCTCTGCTCAGCTAAAGTAACACATTGTTACAAAATTTGTGTAATGAAAGCTTAAAATAGTGTAAATAATTTATATCTGGAAGTGTAATACATTAATATTATTTTCTGTTGTATTTATTTTATGTTAAAATCTTGCCACCACCTCTCCTTTCGAAATCAAGTTTTATTACAAAATAAAAAAAAGTAGTGATTACACTGATCGAGGAATTATTAAATTAAAAGCGGAGCACTCACTGAGGAATGGCGTAGACAAAACAAAAGGATTAAAGAATCGCGCCAAAAAGCGCTTGGCGCGTCGCACTTCTATATCAAATCAATTACACCGGTGGAGTTACGCAGTCTTATAATTAGACCGACGATATATATATAGGAAGAGAGTGAGTTAATAGTAGGAATTAAATAAAGATACAGTCAAAAGAATAGGTTGTACAACAATAATGAACTAAAAAAAGTTAAATTGGGATTAATCTGAAACTGTTATCAGTAATCAAACGAGCGTATATAGACAATGGTTTTTAAGCCTTTTTCTTAAGCACAGTTGTCAAACAATTAAAAAAAAAGGGGACAGCCCTAATAACTTTTGTAATTCTTTCAGATACACAATGGCTCAAAGGGAAAAGTATTAATGGCTCAGAGGGACTTTTGGACTTAATGGATTAATTAATTAAATAAATTAACTTCTTAAACATTTTTTCTCACAATATAGGCGACTGTTTTCACATATCTGTGATTTCTCATTACAAAATTAATCTATATACTTAATTCTTTTTTACACGAATTTGAAGTTATATGGCTAAAAAAAAAGCTTTCCCTTTTTGAAAAACTTATTTGATTTAATACTATATCTCATTAATTATTTAAAGCTGATGTCTCTCGTCATTTTGAGTGGTTAGTACAAATTACACAGATACTAATTTCATACCAACGTATCCAAAATGTTCATGTTTTTGCCACAATTTAATAATTAGGCGGCACTGCTATAATGCTGTTGTTACTGTGGGGAATTACTTCATTCTATAACTTCAAGTTTGGATAGTCATCAAGAGTTGTATAAAGAACTTAATAAACCAAAAGTTCAATTGTCGAGAATAGATTGTTTTTCTTCTTTTTTTTTTTTAACAAAAAAGCCGACAGCGCAAGACCTTTTGAAAAGTAGTACGGTAGTTCAAAGCAGCATTACCGGACGGATGTCTGCATTTAAGAGTTTAATGAATGTGGATATCTCTAGCGATGATAGTGACTGTGATCAAAGCCGTCTCAAACTATTGCGTTTTTTATTTAGTACCGATAATATTATTTAACGCGGCGATTAATTTCATGTGTAACTGTTATTTTCTTATTTCAATGATTTTGGAGTGTCCTATTTCTATTTAACAGTTTTTTGTTTTGTTTTGCATGTAATACTTAAATTTAACTAAGATTAACGTGCCTGCATATTATTGCTTAATTAAAGTGCATAATTATACATACATATAGAAATGTACTATGTATACTAAATTTGAAGCCCAGTGGCTTAGTAGTGCATCGCACTTCCACACCACAAGGCCGAGGTTCAAATCACAGGCAGGGCAAGGTTGACTCAACCTTTCATCTCTTCACTGGGTCGATAAAGGAGTATCAAGCTTGCTTGAGAACTTAACACTGGGGTTTCAGTTCAGACTGACCACCTGATCGGAACATCTACTCATGCATTTCAGGGCTCAAGGTTACGTATACTGATATGGGAACAGTAGGCCTTGTAGCACATATGAGCTGTTGCGCCACTGAGTTAAGTTTATGCTAAATTTTTCCAGCTGTAATGAGAATAAGGAGTTATTTTGGGTATTCCATTATTTAACGACTTTTTGAAATTTCACGTTTACTATGACGATTGATTAAAATTCTATCAAGATGGCATGTATCTCATGGAATATTCTGGAAAAATAATCGAATATTATTTATCTAAACATCCCCCCTTATTTTTCTTCAATAATGTGTACGAGTAAATCAAGTTCTATAATTTATTTCTTCTGTAAAATATGTAAATAAATATATTCTTGTAACTGAGTATATATATTCATGGACAAAAAATTTAGTGCACCAAGAAATAATTGCGGGATCGTAGCGAAGCTTGGCATGAATGTACATGTACTGAGATATGCAAATGATTAGAAATTCAGCGTGATTGCGGATTACGTATAGCCGATAGAGGGCGTTTAACGTCTTTCTTCGTGGAGTATAAAACAGGTAACCAAAGCTTGCTTGAGTGTGCTTAATAGTTTACAAAGCAAGAGCTGAGGTAGACATGCCATTACGCCATTTTCGAAGACAATATGAGCAGCTGTCGCAGTTGGAGAGGGGAAGAATCATCGACATGAGAGAAGCTGGGTGGTCAGCTAGGCGAGTAGCTCGTCAATTAGGACGCTCTGATTCTGGTGTGAGGATGTGTTGGGACCAGTGGATTCGAGAGATGTCATTTACACGAAGATCAGGCTCAGGACTCCCTCGACAGACCAGTCGATGAGAAGACCACCACATTGTTAGAAATGCACGCGTACATCCAACTGCTTCATTGGCCGCCATCCAGGCACAGAAAGTACCTTCACTAGGTGCCCCTGTGTCTTCTCGAACCATAGAAGGCTCTTGGCTGAAGGACATTTGGGGTCGTGGCGCCCATTACGTGTGCTGCCCTTGACGCCCACTCATTAACGCTTACGTTTGGAGTGGTGCAGTGCACGAGGAAACTGGACTTTAGTGGAATGGAATCAAGTCGTCTTTAGCAACGAATCCAAATTCAATCTCAGCAGTGATGACAATCGTGTTCGTGTGTGTAAACCGCGTGGTGAACGCCTCAATCCTGCCTTTGCTTTACAGCGACAAACCACTCCCACAGCTGGTGTGATGGTATGGAGTGCTATTGCCTACAATACACGGTCACCCCTAGAATTGATCCGTGGCACCATGACAGCCCAGCGGTATGTCCATGACATCCTGCAACCACATGTGTTGTCACTCATGCAACGGCCCTCAGGAGCCATTTTTCAACAAGGCAATGCTTGGCCTCACACGGCAAGGGTATCACAAGACTTTCTCTGCACTTTTACTCCCCTTCTTTTGGCCTGCCCGATTCCTAGATTTGTCTCCAATCGAGCATACCTGGGATCATTTGGGCCGGCAAGTTGGGCATCCCACGAGTTTCGACGAATTAGAGGCAAGGTTACAGCAAATGTGGAACGAAATGTCTCAAAACATCATACAGAACTTGTATGCCTCAATGCCCGATCGTATTGCATCGTGCATTCGTGCAAGAGGGGTTTCAACAGGGTACTAAATTGATCGTTCTTTTACTTTTTTCTCTGAAATGAATGATCCTTTTTCTTTGATTTTCTAATCATTTACTTATATCAAAGTAGTCATTACGTATGCAAAATTCCGTTTTATTTTGACGACTCCTTCTTGGTGAGCTAATTTTTTTGTCCATGAGCGTATATATAACTGTATTTATTACAAACTATAAAAATATGCGTTGTTTCTTCATAATTTATAGACAACTTTAATATGGATAAATTTATTCTGATTAATCTATTTTAACTGCAGATTTTGTGCTTAGATCTTAGCATTTATTAATGTCTTTTCTCCCATTCGAGTTCCGATAAATATTAAATTCAAATATGTATAAATATCTTATATTCAAATATGTATAAATAAGTGTTAACTATCATTTTGCGGCATTGCTGCCAGATTTTATTCAAGCCTGAGGTATTTCACTTGTATTTAAAATTCAAAGAATTTGCAGATTTAGCTGAATTTCCCCCATAACTTCAGATAGATAAAATTAATCTTCCTAAATAATCAGCAAACTTTTAATCTCGTTTACGTTAAAGTGTGTGGGGAATGTGCATTTATATTGATTTTGATGAATTTTTTCTGTCGCATTTTAAAGCTACTCTAGGGATGGAATTTTGATCCTTGGTCAAATGACAAGGACTACATCTGGTCTGGAACAACTTTTTTCCAAACTTCAACGTCAGCTTGAGGAATTTGGGCCTTGACAGATTTTACGTGTGTAATGAGTTTTAATTCCACCAGTAGTAGAAACTATGCTTTAACGGAAACAACGACGGTCGCGAGCTCACGACCTTGTTCACTTGGCTTCCACAAATACTTTGCATTTTGAAAAAAAAAATGCTTTGTAAGTGCCCGTTCAAATTTCTTCTGTCCGTTTGCAAACAAATACGAGACATTTCATAGCATTTTTTACAAAAACAACAACAACAAAAAACCCAGGTAAAATGAGTTACTCTAATTATTCAATAATAAAATGAAGTGAATAAGTGTTAGGAGACTTCAAGCAGGCAATTTTCCACTATATATTTTGCATACTTTAAAGTATTCGACTACGTTAGGAACCGCGATTTTAAAAAAGTGCATAAATGGATAATTTTCATGATATATAGTGTCATTTAGTTGAGAATACATGTATAAAATCATTTTAAGGACATAATGACCACAAAAAAAAAGTATTTAAATACAGTATTTTGGTAAAAAATTAACATAGAACAATCTTTTTTCAAAATTTTCTTCTTTTATAAAAAAAGCTTCTATAATAATATTTCGCGCGCGCACTCGCGATTATATAAAGTAAAGACTTTTCCAGAGAGTCTGAACTAGGATTTTAGAAAAATTCACATTATTTTCAGAGTTATTACCAATTGTAATAATTATCGGCTTTTTTTCTTAAAATTTCTCCCCTCTGTTGTAGTAAAATATGGATAAATCCACTTGTAAGTTGTATACTTCAAAAAATCTAGTTGAGCCTCTGTACAGAGGTCTGAGCTATAGACAGGCAAAATATAATTATAATAGAAGCATTTTTCAAAAAAGGAGAACATTTTGAAAATTGTTCATTCTACGTTCATTTTTTGTAAAAATATTGTACTTAAATAGTTTTTTATTGTAATAATATTCTTAAAACAATTTTATATACGTTTTCTAATCTAAGTCACACTAAATATCATAAATACTATCCATTTATACGCTTTTGCAAAATCATGGTTTCGAACGTAGTCGGATACCTTGATGCAATAGCAATAATCAATATTGTGTGAAGCCTATAAATGCAGTATAATGAGACTGGATCCATAGAAACAGTACCTTGGAAAAGTCTTTCAAAAGTTACGAATACCATTGAAGATTGATATCTCTTCATCCTTTTGAGGTGTAACAGCATCTTGGCAGTTTCTCTGTGGTCTAAAATTCATTCGTACGAAAAAAGTTTTGAAACTTATTTTTTTTTTCAAATAGTTTATATAATAAAAGTTTGCTTACAGTAAGTCCTACATTTTGCATCTCCTTCACTTCTACGCACAGATAAACAAAATTAACTTGATGAGACTATGAAGCAGAAATCAGTGTGGAAAAAAGTTATACTTTTATTATTGTTGAATTTAGATTGAGCTCAACCATTTCACTATTGATGGGTATACTATACCATTCCAAACAGACTGGTACAGCAATGGAGGCTTAGTGGTCGAGACCAGTGGCGTAACGTACACCCCCGCAAATCCCGTATTGCGGGGGAGGGCAGGTGCTCTAGGGGGGCCCAAAGTTTGACTGATACTAAGTACGTATTTAGGCTTGGGGCCCAAAACCTGAGTTTGCAGGGGGTGGGTACTAATATTCTCCGTTACGCCACTGGTCGAGTCAGATATATTTCATTAGAGCACAAACCTGTCTTTGAATCATTATATTTCCTTTTTCAACGGTACAGTTGATACAGATTTCGTTTTTACGGATGTAAGTTCATGTTCACTTGAAGTTCCTCAGTCGTATGAGTTTCTAGAAAGTGAAGATATTTACTGCTGAGAATTTATCCTGATTATAGAATTTAAAGTTTTAATAAATTAGAAATATTACTTATTATAACTCGTACAACTTGTTTAAAAATTAACAAAATGAAATAATTACAAAGGATACATTGATCAAAAGTTATACATGCATGCAAAATCTCTTCCATATACTCTTCCAATATAATTTTCGGCATCCCTTTCCAATTATCTATAAAAACAGTTAGCACAAAATACTAAAACCAGAATATTCGTGACCTGTCTTATTCAGATATAATGGATTTACTAATTCTGTAAACAATATACTGCAGAGCCATAGTTTATATTATATTACATACTACTGAGCCTTTTGAAATAAGTATTCTCCCTCTATAGTAAAGGGACTTTTTGAGTGCTAGATTTACACGAACGGGATCAAATTTGATTCCTCAGCTGGATTTACCGAGTATTTTATATTAGTGTTCATTCTCTTTAAAAGTAATTTATTCAAACCCAAATCTTACGATACTGTCTTCCAATAAGAGATACTAGCTTTTGGATTCTTAATTTGTTGGGTCGCATGAAAAATATGAAAATTGACATTTATATGCGGATAACCTTCAATCTATTTATTTTTTAAATAGTTTGACGGCTTAGTGTCAAGGCATATTAAATCAGCAAAGAAACAAAATCTCTTAAGTTGCAGAGATCCTTAACAATTCAAAATCTGCTATAAAAGTGAGAGATATTTCTTGGTTATATTTTAACTCACATACGCTGGTCAAAAAATATACTTAAGTTCTTCCAATACCACAACTAAAATGCTTTCAAAATATTTAATTTTTTATTTGTATTAATTAAAATTAAATCCAGTTATAATGGTCTCCGTGCAGTTTTGTCACTGACGTTGACCATTATGCATTTCACTGTACTTAACCCTTTATCTACCGACGGTACTTATAAATAGCCCTCATTTTAAAATTACATAGAATAACCATTCTTACCAATTTTCTGACGATATTTGGCGGGAAAACTCTTTTAGTTCCACTCTTCCAGGATACATGGCAGCACAGGTTCTGCAATAAGTGTTTTGGCGGGGAAGGCGAATAGTTTTAAAGCAGAAGTTGCGTTTTCAGCTGATATTTTGATTGGATTGCGAAGATTGTAATTTTTGTTTCGAAAAAGTATTTAATGTCAAAAGGTAAGTTTCTTATTTTTTGTGTGTGTTAGTTTAGACCATAGAAAATGATTTGACTATTTATTTTAAGTGAATAGTATATATAATTAATTTTTTACAGTCGAACAACTTTGTTTTACTTATAAGTACCGACAGCATACTGGATGTTAGAGCAAGAACTTAATTTTTTTATTGTTCCGTATTGTTTATAGTTATTTTTTGTTGTGTTGTAGCGTCATTACTATAGTGCAAGAGAGAGTTATGCTTTTTTGTCATTTCTTTTTAGCTTAACTTATTTATTTCGTATTTTTATCTTTTTGTTTTGACGTTTTAAAGAAATTTTGATCTTTGTATCTGAGCTTGTTTTTTTGACCACACAATTAAATGAAACATCTATAATTTACTCAAAAATTAGCAGCATTTTAATTCTTTTGTGTTTAACTGAGATTTAACAATAATAGAAGGTTTTCAAGAAGCTATTATTTACTTTTTTTTTCTTTTATTAAAGTATCTGAAATAAAGTAGCTCATTATTCATTAGGCTTTGGAGTTATAACAGAGCCTACCATCTAAAAGCAGTATTGTCTAATAGAGAATTGTTCTAATGAAGAAGTTCCGGCAAAATATATATATCTGCTGGAATTTTCGTTAAATTATTAAGATGACGATCATGAAAATGAACAAGACTCAAGGTGCAGTAGTTTAAGGTCAGAAACTACAGTATTTCCTACCCCAGGTTGCAGTGCTTTAAGAAACATTCAATCGAAACCTTATTCAAAAGGCACAATGCGTAATGAATTTTTGTGTATTAATGAAAAGAAAAACTGTTTCCTTGAATATCATCAAATTAAGTTAATGGGTAAAACTTGTTTTTATGTGTAAAAAAAGTAAATAAATTTTAAAAATTTCATAATTTTCAAAAATAAATATTTTGTGCTGAAAAATATTAATGTTCTCTTGTTATTTAGCATTTTAAAGAGTTAAAAATCCGTTAAAAAAGTCACATGGTATTTTTGTATTTTTGGAATATTTTAGACCTTTGTGTACTGACGGTACTTTAAAGTACCATTTTAATTAATTAACTCCAACGGATTAAATTTTGCAAAGTTGAGTATTTTATGTATGTAAATCCCTTAATCTTCAATGTAGTGATTCCAAAATAATATTGCGCGAAAAAAATTGCAGTAAATCACACTGATGTAGATGAAGGGTATAAACATAAAAACATTCTATACATGGTACTCGGCCTTTTTGGTTTACTATCCTTATAAATAGCCTTACTACCAACAGTGAATTAGTGTTTTGTCTTTCTTAAGTTACGTGAGTTCCTAGCAAAATATAATAATGCTACGATATTAATTTTAATTCGTAAATATTCTAGCATTGCTGAGTTAATGGGTCTTTTATTGATTGCTATTTTTGCGTGCTGTCTTATTCTATTTTCGGTGTTTTTGTTCCTTTAACTTAAAGTTTTCCTCGTATCTCAAAGGAAGCTTTTCCTTTGTTGTTTAACTTAAATAGTATATAGTGAAAATGATGCATATAAAATTTGAATTCACTGAACAGTTTTAAGCTGTTAAAAATATAGATTGTTTATATATTCTTACATACTTTCATTTGTTCAATTCTTCATTTTGTTATTTTAATGTATGTCTCATATTATCTTCATCCGTTTTAAAGTTAATGCCTCTTTCTGCTGCCTTATTTTTCATTTTTCAATTTAACCCTTTTCTGTTTTTCTCTATCTTACTTATTGACTGTGCTTTTTATTTAATTAATCCCCTCTTTTTTAATGAATATAATTTGTTTTTCTCCCTTTTCATCTCAACCTTATATTACAATCTTTATAATTGGTACGATCGTAATAATTAGTATACTTTGATATAAAATGTTTGTGTACACATTTTTATTTTTAAGAATTAAAATTGTCATTCTCACTGTATTTTTTCTATCTCTGTTTTCCTTTTGTATTATGTTTAATACTTTTACGCTGTTTATATATATTTTTATTATACATGTTTTTCAAATAATACTTTACTGAATGTAAGTCTTGTAAATATGTTGAACTTTTTATAGGTGATGGCTGGAGGACTAACCCCGTTGCCTTCTTCTAAAGGTTGAGGTTGTGGTCTTTCCCCGGAATGTCTAATCTTGTACCTTTATGTCCTTGTATATATGTCGCAAGGAAACGATGAAATTAGGGCTTTCGTCAAATGCCTAAAGATGATTAATTCACGCAAGATGTTAAAATAACGTCTCTTTGATGTCTTTTCCCTGTTGTAAGTAAGTGAATTAGTTAAATCCCCGAACTGTTTTAGTGAAATGATGAAATGAAAACAATATGCCACTTTTTTGGTGCTAGGGGACTTATATTTGGGGGATCGTAATAACTTTTGTTAAGGTTAGGATCTGCTGGGACGCATCCCCCGGTATTTTCCCACCCCCTCTACAGCTTTTGGGCCAATATCTCGACACCCGAGCCTCACAGTTCATTCGGACCCGGCTCATTCAATCCCTCTCTAACTGCTCTTCCAGTTTTTATAATTTGATGCTCATAGGATTATTCCTTACATAGTTTTTAATTGTTTTAAACTCTTAAAACTTTTTAAAATTTATTTAAATCCACAATATCTTGGCTCCTGTTTGAGTCTCGGACATGAGATTTAAACCAACTGTTCCACTCGTCGAAACCCATCCAGTCACATGCTTGATTTCCATTGGGTAGGCATGGGAGGGCTTAAGCACTAAAATATCATGCTCCCATGTTAATCCTATGGGGTCTGAAAAAATTTTACCCTCTTAAGGAGTTGAGTTTGAGTTTTGGAGGTCCGCCATATTTTCGTGTATGCCCAAGCTTTACTTGTAATTGCACCCCCCGGTGCTCCTTCTACAGGGCTTCCCCATTAATAACTCAAATCCTATGCTATCTTGGTCAAGCGCACCAGCTGGATTCGATTGTTCTCCCTATGAGCTCTTGAAATACGTAATTTTATCCCAATAGCCCCATTCCTTCCTTCCATTTTACGTTTTCAAACAATTTTAAAATTTAAAATTTTTTAAATTCCCCATAGAGCTCCAACAAGAGCTAAAACTCCCTAAACTGCCCCAATTTAAAACTGAAAAAAGTTAAATTTTATGAATAAACCTGGCTATTTTTAGCTTAAGTTAGAATCATTATTATTTTGTACATAAATGCTTTGTGTTTCAAAACGTTTGTGAAAATATTAGGTTAAGATTAAGCTGAATATACTATCGTCTTAACAAACGCTATCAATATTACACAAACATGTATTTTGAATAAAAAATATTTTTTTCAATAATATTTAATTAAAATAGTTGTTTAATGTAGAACATACATTGGAAAATAACATATTAAAAATCAGAGCTTTACGGGCATTATAAGTTTTTGTTTTATGACTTTACAAACTTTAAATGCGTTTTTCTCAGACTTTCAGTTTTGAAGGTATAAGTGTTTTCTAATCCCTAAGGCTTCATATCTGTTCAAGATAAAGCCTTGAAATTTTTTTGTAATACTAATAATTTTTTTTTTATACTCCCAAACGTATTTTCTACGAATGTTAGCATGGATTTAGGGCTAAGATCTCTAGTTAATTTTCTAAAAAATGCTGAAATTGATATTTTAAAATTTTTCGTGTTTTTTCCAGGTTTTTCTAGAAAAATAATTATTAAAAATCAACAAGGGAATAGATTTTCAAATCCATACTAACTTTTGTTTGCAATAACCTAAGAAACATACATAACTTAAAATGACTAAAAAATTTTAAAAATTGAATATTTTATAAAAGTTTGAAAAAACTTTAAAAATTCTCGATTTCTTGAAATTGTAATATAATGGCTGGTCGAACTGACTTTTTACTTACAGAATCAACTTAATAATGTAATCTAAATTTAAAACAAAAATTAATTTTACTGTAACTGTCACCAAAAAGTTTTTTTTCAAAAAGGATACTGGGTAAGGGTAAAAGAGCCTTAATTCTTTATAGAAGTATCATATTGCCTAAATGTGAGATTTGCATTAATATCTTTTATTCTCGTATTATTTCTTACATGATTATATACAATAAATTAACTTTTTATTCTCTATATCTCTTTTTTCCATCTATATAAATGAGAATGTAAGTATTTTGAATTTGATATATGATGTGATAGCTGTGCTTTCAAATAAGCAATCTGTATTAAAAATTGGTTGTTGTTGTCAAGTAAATAGCAATTTTATCATGTGCAGTCCTATTAAATTATAGTCCATTTATTTAAAGAAAATGAAACCTTCCATTTGAAATATATATATATATATATATATATATATATTGTTACAGAAAAATAAAAAGTTTCAAAAGTTTCTCTTAAATTTTTATTTGAATTTACGTATAAGAGACATTATAAATTTTAATGGGACTGAGAATTTGTAGGGGTAATTCAAATAATTTGAACATAAGCACTTTCTGTTTAACAAATATTTGCAGAAATACATAGACATATAAATATGTATATTATCATTTCTTAAAGTTCATGTATTTATATAAACGAGATAAATGATAAACTTTAATTCTTCTTCACCAGGAGTAACAAGTTCGAAATAATTTAAGTGAAACTTTTTTTTCATTGAAGCTATAACCGTTTAATTTTTTTGTCCTTATTGAAGAAATTATATTATTACAACTTAGGTATTTGTTTTATATCGTATTAACATTATACTCTTATTGTTGATACAACAACTGCTAAAAATAGTAAATAATATAAATTAGCGATTGTGAGGTTTGATTCATGCATAAAAAGACTTAATTATGTGTCACTTTAGCAACTGGTTCATGGAACTGAACAAAATATTTATCGGTTCTGTTGAACCGTTTAAATTCCCCTGCAACTCAATGCGGCCACTTTCTAGTTAAGTGTGGGATAAAAGTTCAAATCCGACCAAGCATTCCATTCAATGCATTCTTTAAAACATATTTAAAAAGTTATATTTCAACTAAATCTTCCAGCAGAAATCCTTTTTTGTCTGAGTCGTAGAATTATTGATTTAATTTTACATTTAATGATGTAACCTAGAATTATGTGATTATGTAAATCATAAAAAATGCATTTTTAAAGGAAAAAATTAAATGTTGAGTGTGGTGAACCAGACTGCACTTGACATCATAAGCTTTAATTTAGATTATGTGCATAAGATTACGTACAAAAAAAAGTACATGGTATCTTACACTTCCGGGCTTGATTATCAAAGGTATTAAAAATAATAATCTTTAGTAGTTTATAAGTTGTCGATAAGGTTTTCGCGATGCATGTGAAAAGATCGTGAGAAATATCAAACCCAAATGAAACTAATGCCATCGTTACGCAGCGAAATCTCTTTGCCATCCAGTTTATCACGATCTCAGATAAGTTTTATAATCTTCAGTCGTGAATCGTGATGAAAACTTTTTAAAAACTACTGTAATAAAATGGTTATAAATATTGGTACAATTTATATAAATTGTTTCTATAATTAAATATAAGGAATGAAAAGGACATGTGTTAATAATAAAACAATGTTGAAAGTGATTTTAGAAAATGTGCATGAAGCAGACTTAAGACTCAGTTAAAAATTCTTAACCGGAATAATCAGTGTTTTAAAGTTCTAGTAATGAAAATATGTTAAAATCATGAAAATGAGGAAACAGTTGATACAGGACATTATTTTCATATTTATTCTGAAAACACAACATTATACATATTTAATACACACATATACATTTGTAACAAACATACATTTTCAAATCATTGGTATAATATATCGAATCATTCCATTTGTAGAAATCTATTTACATGCAGACGAATATTTAAGAATAAAATCTGTATAACATATTTACAACATTTTATTACTTGGAAGCTAATGTACAGAATAATATAAAAAAATGTTTTAATTTATTTCATAATTTTGCTTTCAGGTCATGTAACAGTTCTGGATTAAAGACTAGAAAGGACAGAAATAAAACTTCATAGTTTTGGAATAATTTTTGATAAAATGCTGAAAAATACTCAAACAAAAATATTCTGGATGCAAAATTTGTCCAGCTTGATAAAAACAGAATTAAAAGCAAATTTTTATCACTTTTCATTTTATTTATTTGAATAAAATGCTTAGTTTATGTATGAAAATGTATAATAAGAATAGAAGAGAATATTTTAAGATAAGGGCAATAAAAATGATTTCATTTCAAAGTACAACTAAAAAAATTATATTTTTATTCATGAAAGTTTAAACATATTTAGATAATTAATTCTATTAAACTATTACAGGCATTCATAAAAGTCTAAACGAGACAACTGCTTTTTTTTTGGTTATGCATTGTATTAACAAACCAATTTTTGATTTTACAAACCAATAGTCTCAAAAATAATACTAAAATTTTTAGGTTAACAGCCTAACTCTTCCAAAAAGTATACAATGATATTCAAATACTTTTAGTCAGTGAATGTTGTAATAACTCTTATTGTAAAAGTGTTAAAATATAAAGTACTAAAAAATCAAATATTTACATTCTTTATTTGTAACATTATTAAAAAGGAGGAAGAAGAGAAATTTATGTACTTAAAAAAGCTTCTTTTGCAGATTGAAAATTAATAACATGATAGGAAAATGAAATCGCAATTGAACACCCACTTTTTGATTATAAATTATAAACCTCCATTCACATACATAGTTTCTAATTCATGTGATTGGAAATATTATTGACTTTTCAGAGAATATTATCACTTGATATATTAACACAATTTTTTAAAATAATAATTTCCAATTCTTTCAAACAAATTTAGTTTAATAAATAACAAAAATTTTAAAATTGTTTTAAACACGTGAGTTTTAAAATACTTATGTAGAACAGATACTAACTAGAGTTCTTTGAATGCCATTGAAAAACTATTTGAATTGAAAATAAATTTTTGACAATGATTACATTTTTACAAAGTAAAATGTTTGCTTATCCCAAACATATTTTATTAGTGCACAATCATAAAAACACTACACTAATGTATCCAGTACATTATTACCATCATCGCTGCTGCTATGAAGTGAACTTAAACCAGTGTCAGAATTACTATCCCCGTTTTCGGGAGCGTCACATGTACCATTCCGATCAATCGATATCACTTGTATAGCAGAAAATTCCTCCTGTAATCGTAAGTTATCTTTATCTAGCCTATCCAAGTCTGTTTTTAAATGTTGAAGATAATAATGTTTGTCTTCAATTATTTTTGCACAATCCACCAACGTTTTCTCATTTTGCTGTATTGTCAATTGCTGAGTTTGGTTAATTCTCAGAAGTCTTTCAATATCAAGCTTGGTTCTGTTTAATATCTCTTCTAATCTTTCAGAACTCGCATAGGCAAGTTCTGGATCATCATCTATTAAAAGTTTGCAACCACTTTCTTTGTCCTTCTGCTGAATACTCTGTTGAATCTTAAAAGTCAGCTCTTTTATTGTCATTTCCTCTTGATGAACCTGGTCACATATCTGGAGAACCTTTTCATAAAGTTCAATACAATGGTCGAAAATATCACAGGTAGCATTGATTGATTTTGAAGTTCCTTCATCAACACCAGTGTTGCCATTCTGACCACCGCTGGTGTTAGAATCCCCTTCATTAGTTTCTGCAAGATAAGTGTCGAGAACATAATTAGCACCAATTTGGTGCATTCTTTGTGTATGAATCTCATTTTCGATCTGTTCTATTTCTTCGTCTTTTGCACGCAATTTCTTCAACTGCGATGCAAGGGCGTCACTTTGGGATGAAATAAGGTTCCTGAGTTGTTCCTCCGTGGCGGGAAATTGGTCGTCATCTTCCAAACAGCAGCCCACACTGCCATCATCTTCAGATTCAGACCTTAACTTTCTGGGGTGCCATGTCTTGGCAGACTTCGTACTGACCTTCCGACGATGAGACTTAATATCACGGGGAGTCGAACCTGAGGTTTGGGCATGATGTGCCCTCTTGAGAAGAAAACGAACATTGCACTGCTCCAGACCCCAAGTGTTCCACACTTTGAGGAGTCGGGAGCGTGGATCCAGAGGTTTTTCCACTTTGTGCCAACGTTCAACAATTATGTAATTTTTGTGATCCCGGTGAGACTTCCCACCGGTTTTGTGGTAATGATAGTTCTCGTTTGCCGAAAGTACTGCTTTGATTATTTCTTCACAAGTTGTCTGTTTTGTGACGCCAGTCACCCACTTTTGAAGACCGCCTATCCAGAGCGGGATCTCTGTGCCCATTCCTTTTTATCAGCATCCAGAATTGTACCTGTTAACACAAAATGAAATATTAGCCGTAATATCCTTATACAACGTTAGACAAAATTTTAGGTAAAATTCTCAACGAAAATTAATTAACATTCATTTTATTGTTGCAAATTGTACACTTCAATTGTTGTAATGTACACTTCAATAAAGTAAAAAGGAAGGCAATACAAATGACCACATCAATTATAAATTTCCTCTATTATTACCTAAACGAAAGGTATTGTAATAGTTACAAAATATTCTAGATCCCTGCGTCAAATGGGATTAAATTTGTTTAGGAGTATAGTGCTCTGTTTCCAAAAAATATTTCGTGTATATCATTAATGGTTTAAATCATCTGTGTTTCACATGGTCCAAGTTTTATTTATATAACGATCTCTTTTCAATAAAAAATAATTACACAGAAAGCGAAATGCATTTTAGAGTTATAATTAAATGCTATAAATAATACTTAGATGACTAAAGACAGCTGGCTTGAGGGCAGATGTTCCAGTAGTTCATGACAATTTGTCTCGGGTTATTAATATTACTTTAATGATACCAATATAATTCATTGCGTAATTAAATGCATTATAGTGATTATTGTTTGTTTAATAAAATTTCACTCTTTTGATTCTGTCTTCAAAACAGTCTTTTACACAATTTTATTAATCATATATAAATTTTGGAAATACTTTAATTTTTAAAAAGGAATTTATTTCAGTAGATTTTAAATGTTTGAAAAATCGGAGGAAAAGCTATCAGCGTATTAAAATATTCCTCTTCTTATAAAAATGAAAAAGAAAAATAAGAATGTATGATAGATAAAAAATTGAAAATTGAATCAAAAATATACAGAGAAAGACCACATCTTATTATGTAATAAAAAAGGAATAATTTCATACATAACACGAGTACAATTCTTTATAGCGAATATTGAATGAAAGGAATTCTTTTGAGGATTTTGCGATATATTTTCTACACACTATAATGCAATGAAATTCATATGATATAAGGAAGTATTTTAGTGAACTTTGTAAGAATCACGTGAACGATAATGAAAAATATTTACTACATATATTTAGTTAGTTAAAATAATAGAAATACTTAATTTGTTAAGATAATAATTTGTTTTTTTCGAAGTATTATTTGAAAAAAAAAAAACCCGGAGCTAGGCATTTGACATGCGGTGATAATTCTATAAATTTTATCATGAGCTTCAGCACATTTTTGCGTGCGTGAGTGACCTGATTTATATATGAAAATAAATATTTGTAGAATAAAAAAATGGATAAAAAAAGTTATTCCATAACTGTTTTCTGTCAAACTGTGCCAGAAACTAAAACATTGTATGGAATTCAGATGTAAATCTCCAATGGAATGAAGTTTTTGTATCACTCATGCTGACCTGGAAACTGTTAAAATTAAATACTTCGACACTACAAGACAATGTACCAAACAAATCACTAGAAATCAAATAATTTTTTTTTTGTTTCTAAGATCTAATTGATCTAGAACAGGCCATTGCATTTATTGGAGGAATAGAGTACTCTTTGATTTTGATTCGGAAGGTTGGCGGCTTTAATATAGCCTACTTTAGATTCCAGATGTGTGCGGACTCACGAGCCAATCGGTGTTCGACAAACGATTCGTCTTGTTCGTTGAAAAGTTCATTGCTCCTGATCTCGCCCCGTGGAAACAATAGTTTCGGAAGCAAAATGCACTCTTTGGAAACAATAAGAGGTTCGAGAATGCCCGATACTGAGCTGTAAAAATGATTGATCTCTGATAAAACGTGATAAAAGCATTTTTTTTTATTGGATATATATTTACGAACATTTTTATAACCTCAAAAAAGAGTTCTGCTTGTAACTTAAAACAGCAAGAAACAAAATAGACAACTCAACGTTTGACAAAACATAAATAGAATATTGTCTAATACAAGAAATTTTTGAAGGGTGATGAAAATGAATATTCAATATTTTAAGGAAGTACCTGGAAAATAAACATAATTATTTTTAATATTGATTTAACCCTTACAGGACTATCATAAGGTTTCTATATGTAAACTATTTATTTTAAGTTTGCTCAGACGTAAAATAAATAAAAATAAGAAGAAAATACATAACAATGAGTAGTTATTTAGATCATTGTGTCAGTTCAATTTGGATCAATGGGCAGTTTTATTAGTCATTTGTTTTCATTGGTTCAAATATATTTCATCAATGTCCAAAATTACGCTTACCGAATAACATAAAACATGTGAAAAAACTAACTCAGTTGTATATTATTACATAATAAAATTAACTGAAATTAGTAATAATAATAAGAATACAGTCCACGAATGTTTTATCATTGGCGTCAATTGATTTGACAGTTCATTGTTTCTTCCTAAGCGTTCTCGCTTATGTAATTGTGTTCGGAATACGTTCTTTTGTAACATGCTGTATAAAAATGCAGATAAGGCTATAAATAAATACGACTATCACCAATTTTAAAGCTGTGAATAATGTTTACCTTATTCGTGAAAAGGTTGAATAGGAATTAGAATATCCTATGTAAGAAGCTTATTTTGTTATGCCAGACGATGCATTACAAAACCTTGCATTCCAATAAAGATGAAATTATGAAAATTAGTATGAATTGATAAAAAAATATAGTAGTTTTTATTGAATAAATATATAACCGATTTTAATTATTAAAGAAATTAATTTAGCTCATAAATTATTGTAGAATTTCTGCTGTTAAAAATAAAGGGTATGCACAGTAAAAAAATAATAGAATTAATTCAGAAAACCAATAAATTTATGTAATAAAGTTTTTAAAAACTTGATACTAGATAATGATTAAATGTTATGTTTGAAATATTAACCGGCATTCCATCTCTAAAATATTAAAATATATTATCCCGTTATATCTTATGTAAAAGAATGGCTATCAATAGTTAAATTGATATTTAAAAGAAAAGTATTGAGAGAGAGAGAGAGAGAGAGAGAAATGGGACGCTGCAACCTTTATTATTATAATCATTGTATAATTAGAAGTTCATTCATTTAGTCGTAAAACATAATTATGATCATAAAATTGTAAATTATTTTATTAATGTTTTAGTAAAATGGCAGAGTATATATCAATTCAACACATATAATTTTATTATGTTATTGATTGTAATAATTTTTGAAATCTGAAACATACAAGATAAATAAAAACAGTCTTTTTCTTTCAATGTAAGAAAAAAAATCCAAAGTTACAAAATAAAATTAAAAAAAAAATTACAGGTTAAACTATAAAAGTGCATATAAAAATCCTTTGACAGGGTTAATAATGAAGAACACATACGCATATATGTATAACTGTTTTGAAAAAATTCCTATTAGCAGTAACATTAACTTAGCTTCTCAAACTAGTTAACCGATTGTTAATGAGTGTAATGAAAAAATAAAAAATGGGTTATCTAAATTAAACATTTTAGTAAAATCTACTTCAATATTGTG
>BMAV01007154.1:345963-374649 GCA_019973955.1 Trichonephila inaurata madagascariensis
AAAAAAATCGTATTACATTTTAAACATCAAAGAAGCCGTACAACTGGTTTTAACAAACAACGAGAAGAATAAGAGAAGAAATTTTAAATAGAACATTTTAGTGTAGGTTGAAGCACGTCCGAATGCAAATCGAAGGAATAGTCGTTCAAGGTTGGGCAACACCTTTCATCATAGAGAAGGGACGTTAACTCCAGCAACTCTATTTTAATCCACAAATGGTTAGACCTCAAACAGTCCAATTCAATTCGTAATTTTCTATTATTTAAGGAATCAAATGCAATTTTTGTTCGCTGCAGCCTTGAAATCCGCATTTCGTAAAATACATACAAATAAAAGAAAAATAGAATGCAAGTTAAATATAATATAGGCATTAAACACGTAATATAGCTAAAAAAAGTTGGAATTGCATTCGTAATTTAAATTGAGAAATATAGACAGGAAAAAGCAGTTTAAAGTTCTCTGAATCGAATAATTGATTCTCAGAAATCAAGCTGTTGCGCATAATTTTAGCTCTGTTTTGCGGTAAATGTAAAAATTGCAATCGGGAAAATCTGTCACGTTCATTCGAAGAAGTATTTTCTATTTCAATGAAATACTTTGAACTTATCTAGTAGTTTATAAAGCGTGACTTAAAAGAATTAGTTTTTATGGTATCTGAATACGTTCAGAGTATTTTTTTTTTTAAAAAAAAATAGCATACTAAAACATTATAAATACTACTTTAGGGAGAGATCAATACCAATAAATATATATTAATACTTAACTAGCAATATTTAAAACAAATTTTCTAAATTTTACAAAAATCTAAATTACAGGTGAAACTTTAGTAATTTAAAAAAAATTTAAAAGTAGTAATATAAATTTTTATATTAATAAAAGTATTATTAAAATACAATACATACTATTATTTAGGGAATGTACTAAAATTATAATGTTTTATTAAAATATAAAAGTTTTAGAACGCGGGGATTGAATAAATATTATACGACCGGGGTGAGCATTAAGTCCATCGAGATCGACTGGTGGACCGCCGAGACATTTTGAAGCGACCGTCTTCATTAAGACTTAAGACGTGCATTCTTAAAGAAACGTATTTGTGGAACACTGACGTCAGTTAGACTGGAGTACGGGCTTTTCACAATCCTTGCGACTAAGTGTAGACCAAACATGTACCATTATTGGAAGTGCACGATGGCACTTAACAGATTATCTGCCACTGTAGGGGTATCAGATTATTTTTCGAAAACTGTATGTTAAAAATGTTCTGTTTTTCGAAGAACTTGAAAATTTTCTATTAAATTCATTAAGTTCTTGCGAATGCTTTTATTTCATTGGTTTTTATTAAATACAAGCATGCGTGCATATCTATGTGCATAAAATGTTCTCTAATAAACTTAATTTTGTTAAATACATGATTTTTTTTTTTTTTTTTGCAATATTCTTTAACACGAAAAAATATGCTTCAGTTCCTTCACTTTAGTGTTAAGCGATTTTCAATGTATTCGAAAGCAAGCATATTTTATAATTCTAACAAAGAAAACATATCGAATAGTTTAAGAATATAATACATGATATTGCCAGTGGCGTAACGTATACCACTGCTTTGCGGAGCGGGGGCTCAGTTCTGGGGAACCGAAAGGGTAGGTTAGCCTACGTTTTGCAATCTTTTGTAATATCCTGCTTGGAGCCTACAACTTGACCCTCCCGGGGGGGGGGGCTAATATTCTCCGTTACGCCACTGGATATTACTTTATCATTCTCAGACCAAATTGAACCAGAACAAGCATTAGTATACTTTAGTTTACTTCGCAAGGGAAGTTTGAAAATGTTTCAATCATAAGAAAGTTAAGGTATCCGACTATGTTCGGAACCGTGATTTTGCAAAAGCATATAAATGGATATTATTTATGATATTTAGTGTCACTTAGGTTAGGAAATGTATATAAAATTGTTTTAAGAATATTATTACAATAAAAAATTATTTAAGTACAATATTTTGACAAAAAATGAACATAGAATGACCCATTTTCAAAATATTCTCCTTATATGAAAAATGCTTCTATTATAATAATAATTTTCCTGTATAGTGCTCAGACCTCTGTACAGAGGCTCAACTAGAATGTCTGAAATATATAACTTAGAAGTGGGTTTATCCATATTTTACGACAACAGAGGGGAGAAATTTTAAGAAAAAAACGACGATAATTATTTCAATTGGTGGTAAATCTGAAAATAATGTGAATTTTTCAAAAATCCTAGTTCAGACTCTCTGGAGAAGTCTTTACTATATATAAGCGAAATATTATTATTTTAGAAGCATTTTTTATAAAATGAGGAAATTTTGAAAAAAGGTTATTCTAAGTTAATTTTTTGCCGAAATATTGTATTTAAGTAATTTTTTTTCGTCAAAATGTCCTTAAAACAATTTTATACATGTATTCTAATCTAAGTGGCACTAAATATCATGAAAATTATCCATTTCATCGCGTTTTTAAAATCACGGTTCCGAACGTAGTCAGATACCTTAAGACTGTATTATTTTTTATTGCCAAGCACTAATCCCTATTCCTGTGATTTACTGATTTAAATAGAAACTTTTGTGGGTAATAAAAATCATCTAGAATAAGAAAAGATCACTTGCTCATCCCAAATCTATCATCATCAGCTACAGAACATCCGTATGCATACGCGGAAATTCGAAAAGAGGCCTCATTACACCAATTGTGAATTCTTCCACGTTGGAGAGGACAGGAGTTTACTGGTTGTTTAGGGATAAAGCTTTCGAAAAAGCGGAAATAACACGCATGAATAGTGAAAAGAAGGCTCATACCTAATAATTGGCACGCGTCTATTTTTGTTGCTGCTTAGGTGGACTTTTTTTCTCCTTAAGTTGAAAGTAAGGTCTTCTTAAGTGTTTTTGTTGTTACCAAATCGGTTCCGCGAACAATGCTAATAGCTGCATTTTGGGACATTCGGGTTTCGACAATAAAACATTTTAAATTCTTAAGATATAATTTCAAGTTTCTTTCTGAAGATAGGAATTGTAATAATGCTTCCCGAAAAGCTTCTTTTTATGTGTTGAGTTACATAAAAAAGTTTTTGTTTTGGAATTTTTTATTGGGAAAAGATGATTAACTGAAGAAATGACATGCGATTTCTTCAAGGCATTGCCAGATTTTTGTTGATGACATATTTTACGGATGCAATTTTATACCCAAAGTCATAAAGTAATAATGCTGGAAGGATATTTGTTTATTTACGGATGAAATACGCAGCATGTGACTGATAAAAAAAATCGAATAGTAGATATGTTTCAAAAAAGATTAAGGATGATAGAATTGAAACAATTTATACTAATAAAATCTGACTTAATGTAAAAATAAAATGCAATTGGAAGCAAATTATGTTTAGCTAATATGAAAAATAGTAGACTAATCTAAAAAAGAGCTTTTCTGGAAGAAAATATTTTTCTAACACTAATACCATATGCATGCAAACATATACAACATAATAGTTCAATATATTCTTCTTTTTTATTGAAATATTTTTCTGTTAGTATATGTTTCAAATTTTATCTCTAATAAATAGTTTTTAACACGCTTTTATAAATTTCACTTGTATGTTATGGAATCTTTGAACTCAATTTTTACCCACTTTAAAAAGTCAGATTAATTCGAAATTTTCACACTTGTCAAGGACCGATGGCAATACAATAATTTTATAATTTTGTTTCATTGTCCTGATCAGGATCCTCATAAAAAAAGATTTTAAGGATTTCGAGATCTGGTAACTAATTCATTATATCGTTTCCAGATTTGGCAACTAACTGCATAAACAATTTTCAGATTTGGCGATTAATTCCATATGCCATTTCAAGATTTGGCGGCTGATTCCGTATTTAGCGACTAGAAGATTAAAGTACAACCCTAAAACCGCGAATAGGCTTGTGGTTAGCACAAATAAATAAAAAAAAATGGAAAAATTTCTGAAAATGGTAATAAAAAAAAAGACTCGTACACGTGAATAAAAATAATTTATGTTCTAACTGCTAAATATTTTTTATTTTTATAAAGCAATACGTTTAGAAGTGATGATACGAATTAACATTATAGCAATACATTTAAAAGGTGATAATACGATTGACACATTTAATCTTTTCTTAACACACTTTTATTAGTTAGACATGTATCTATAAAGACGAAATCTTTGAAATATAAGGATATGGGACTCATTCGATGCCCCGTAAACGGAGAGAATAAAAGTCCTTCACAGACCCATTACTTAAAATGCATTGAAGAACAAGACTAATTCCAGCAGCCACATAATTCCGGCTCCAAATATCAAACTCAAAGATAAATTCAACTAAGAATAAGTAATAGTTTTAAAAACTAAAAAGACAGGCCTTTATTGTAGATCGTACTAAAAAATGAAAAATATAAATTATAGTAAAAAAAATAACTAAAAAACACGCTTTTATAGTGAATCGAACTAAAAAGTAAAACAAAATAATTCTTAATATAAGAATAAAATGATTAACAAGAAAATTAATGTCATTGGTATAAAGGTGCTCTATATTAATTGTTATAATTTCTTACTAATTCTGTTCTGAAATGCCGAGTTGGTGTAAAAATGTAGCACAAAGCATCCCACGCTTTTACGACAATGACATTATTTTTCCTCGTTAATATCATTTTGTTCTTGTATTAAGAATTATTTTTTTACTTGTTCAATTCACTATAAAAGCGTGTTTTTTAGTTTTTTTAAAAAAAACTATAATTTATTTCTTCTTTTTTTCCTTCTCTATTGCATATTTATCGAATCTAGGAAAGTTTTGGCACATTAATACAGAAAAGTATATAACCCCTACAAAGTTGCACTGATAGAACAAATAAATTGTTTTGTCTTCAATAGAATTTCAATATTTGGCTCTATTTTTTTTAACATTTAGTGAAATTAACATTAAGCACCTTATTTTAAATTAATCATAAGAATTATCGTACTTTCAAATCAGAAAAAATAATTAAAATGACATGCAGAACCTCAAAGTATGGAATCAATTATTTAGCACTCGAATTCCCATATTTTATATCCACTCATTCTTAGCTAAGCTTTCAGTTTTAAAAACAATTTGCTTCCTTAGAAGTACTTTACTTTTAAATATATTCAATGAAAGTTTTACAAGTATTGAATTCTAAATGTATTCCTTTAAGAGAGCTAAAACACAATACAGAATTATAAATACAATAATTTATTACTCAAAACACATTCGTTGATGTTGATAAAGTAAGCTTATGAAATTTTGCTTACGAAATTCATAACGCATGTATAGTTTTACCAAATGATTTAATCTTGCAAGAAATTTCATAATTTGTATTTGTTTATTATTTATAATTAATTATATTTTTATATTTGTTTATTATTTATAATTAATTATATTTTTATATTTGTTTATTGTTTATAATTAATTCTATTTTTATATTTGTTTATTATTTATAATTAATTCTATTTTTATATTTGTTCATTATTTATAATTAGTTTTATTTTTATATTTTTCATTATTTATAATTAATTTTATTTATATATTTTTTATTATTTATAATTAATTTCATTTTTATACTTGTTTATTATTTATAATTAATTTTATTTTTATACTTGTTTATTATTTATAATTAATTTTGTTTTCTATTCGTTTTTTATTTATAACTGTTTTATAAAAACTTGCAATTATATTCATATATAATTTATTTACTTATTTTATCATTTGTAAAACCCCGATCTTCTCGATTGGGTAGTGGTTAATGATGCCGATTACTGTGTCGAGGGTCTGAGGTGGAATCCCGGAAAAGGCAGTGGTCGCGCTAGCTTAGCGGTCAAGGTAACGGCCTCATGGCCGGCGTTTCATAAGTTCGAACTTAGTACCACTGAATACCCACCGTATAGGGGGTGCATGTTTTATCTCTCGAGAGCTCAAACATCCTCCCGTTGGAGTGGAAGTTTGGAGAGGGAGTTGCCAACTTAGGTTTCGTCCTCGTCACTTGACCATGGTTCAAAGTTACCAGGTCCGTCGCAAAAAGCCCTCGAGTAGCTGGATAGGGCGACATTAACATTCACTCATCGGGAGAAGGAATTGATATTTGTAAATGCATGTGTGGAAATGGGGGCACTTTAAGTATTCTGTGAGCCGAAAGTCGTCTCGAGTAGTAGGGAAAGAGGAATGGGAGACCTCAGGACCGCCTCCGGGGTGTTCTCTCTAAAAATTGGGTGTTGACAGATTTTTGGAGTATTTGATATCTGTAGAGATCTTCATCTCCAAAAAGAACAATTTGGGGTATACCTCAAAATTGGATTGGAACGGAGCCAAAATGCACTGTCACCTGCATGGCGTTTAAAGTTGTAGTCAAAACGATAGGCGTTATTTAACCACCTTGCTACAACACATTTCATGGGTCTGAATCTGACGCCGTCGATCAAGATGCATTAACAACTACATAATTGTTTTACTCAAAAACTGAGCAATTCAGCAAAACTGATACAATAAAGCGAATTGTAACTGTTCATAAATAGCTACGTAGAATATTTTCCACCGCATATAATGACAAATAAAATAAATTGGTGATAAACGGAAAAATCTCATTATTTAATATTTAAATTCCATTGCTGTTTTCATTAAACTAATGAACTATCTGATAAGAAATAAAAGATTCATTTCAGTAATTAAAACAAATTGAAATTGATTATGAATTTAAAGGTTGTTATTGATAAAAAAAATTAGCAACAATTGCTTTTTTTTAACTCTGTTAACTCCTAACCAGTTTAATTAAAGTTGTGGTGAACACAATTTAAATTTGGATACAAAATTCAATGAATATGTTTTCTTTTCCACAAGTAATGCTAGGAAATTAAATCAGATGGACATTATTTTTTGTTCATTCATGAACTTCAAGTTAAATTTCAGTGCTATCAATTTTTATTTCCCCCAAGGATCCCAAGTATTTTTCCAATAATTTCATAGTTATAAAATAATTATTTAATTACGTATCTTAGTAGTAGCTTATATAGTGATAGGTTACTTGGTAAGAGCACACAATATATTTAATAAAAATAATTTTTCTTAAATAAGATAGTAGATCTTTCTTAGAATAATTTGGGAATGTCTCGAACAGCTCTACCACTTGTTAAGATAAAACAAACGCGAACACATTTATTTCTCCAAAAATAATTATGTCCGTTTTTAGTGATAATCCTTTATTCTTGCGTTTTTAATTGCTCCTTTATACCTCACAATGTACACATCCATCTTAATTTGTTCTCCCAATAGAACTTTCAAATTAATAGAAAAGCTGCTTGTGTGTGTAGAGACGTGAGAGATAAACAAGAATAATAGAACAACAGCTTATCCTTCCTCTTAAGTCTATTCAGAGAAAACGCTTGCTGCGTTACCAAGTTGAAAAGAAAGAAAAGCCAGAAATTTCTACAGTACGTGTGTGGGCTTTTCTACACAATGCATATTTTCCCACTCTTTAAGCATCTTAATTTATATAAAAATGCCCCGTTTGATCGACCACGTCGTGCGAGGTATCAAATGGCGACCGTGTTTTCGGGTTAATTTGAAAACAATTGATATATATTTTTCCTCACTCAATAGATAGTATCAGTATACGGAACAATGAATAAATTACTCGGACAATGGACTTCTTCGTTAATCGCCTATGCATCTGCCGACGTCATGATATCCGGATGGTAACTGAAAAGGCTACAGATGATCACCATTTGCATATGAATTACGATACTCATAGCAGAATGCTTATGCCTGAGGATAGACTAGGAGGTAGTTACGATTACCAAGAAATCGATCAGGCGTCGCGTGTTGCACGTTTTGATCATGTTCGACTTCGTGAAAGTCCTTTAGGGTCTGTTTAAGGTGGTTCTATTGTTAGATCAAGTTGTGTACTGGAGAGGGCATCTCGTGCATTTTTTTTCTTTTTCTTTTTTATATTGGTGGTAGTTTCTTATTATACATGATTTACATATACCAAATGGTCTAAGTAACATTGTATCGGATGTGTTTAACACAATAAATTGATTTTAAAGATTAGTAACAAATGATATATGATATTTGTATTATAATGAAATGTGTGCATTTGAGCAGGGAAGTATCTTCAAATATCTTTCGGTGATGTCTGAAATAATCCCATTATGCACGTGATACACTGGTCTGAAACATTGAAATTGTGGAAATGTTACCTGATTGAGATAAAATTTATTGAAACAGTGGTATAAAATTATATGAATAAATTTACTAATATTGTTCTGAATGAAATAACAGAAATTAATATTTTTTAACGAATTTACTAAAAAAACCCCTCACAACTAAGTATTTTACATCACATCGCAAATACTATCTAGGAAAAGTAAATTTAAGGTCTAATTGTTAAAACGGTATTTTCTTACAAAAATTATTGTTATTAATTATTGCAGCACGTATGAAAACTGGTTGTAATAAATTATTTTTTTGTCATTTTTAAGGATTGGTTACTTAATGTCAATATTTCAATACGATTGACTATGTTACTCTCTTGATCAGTGAAAACAAGATTCAGTTGTTTCATGGTTAGGAAAATTTGTCCAGTTTTATAAGAAAAAAAACCATTTAGAAGTGCAGAATAAAGAAACATTATCAACTAATTTCATTAAAATTAAAAAAAAGCATAAAATGATATCTTAGAACAATGATATAGTAATGAGGGTTATGATATCTAATTAACTGAAAATTATTGTTCAAAAAATAACGCATGTTTTTCAAAAATGTGTAAAAAATTTCCTTTTAATATCATACCATAACTATAATTCGTTAGAAATGTAAGCAATTAACGAAACATAACTTAATAGAGTACATAAGAGTTATTGGTAATATGAAAAAACACAGTAATATAGTTTTGTATGATAAAATTATGTTGATGATAAAATTAAATGTATATGTGAGGTGTAACTTCTGAAATACATCACCTCAGCAAAGGATTATATTCAGAATCAGAAGTATGACTGCTTACTAAAAAGACGCAGCAACTAAATAGGTTTCCTAAAACAAAGATGGCTTCACCTTTTTTTATTTCTTTAATAAGCAATGGATCTATTAAAGAAAGTCTATCTAGTAACGCGTAACAATGACAGAAAGAAGTTGAAATTCGATTAAGTTACCACTGAGGCCCATTTTTCACCATCACTATTCATAAAAAGTGTCACTGTGTTATTCAAAATGCTGCTACCTAAGTCAAGAGAATTATGACTAACTAGTAATGAGTAACTGTAGAATCCTACCATGGTTAATTGAGTCTCAGAGTGAATAATGTAAGCCGCCTCTGCAGAACGCAGCTTCAAACAGGTGTGACTTACAAACTCACCAACGGTCATAATTAATCTTCTGTGTACCTGGTGAGGGGCTCATGAGGACCACCCACCAAAAATGGGGGGGAGGGTGAAAAAAATAAAATGTGTGACGTCATCGTCTCGTTCCTCACCTTAAGCACCACAAGGATAATGTCCTTTTAGTCGGAAGGCCAAGGTTGCTTCGAAGAGATTGCGGAAGTCTAAGGCACTGGTCAGCTGACCACACCCAACGGTTGATCTTGCGGTTTCTAATCATTACTACTTTACTTTGTTTCAGAAGTGTGAGATGATGTGTTTGTTGGAGCCCTCGTCATTAGCATTGTTTTGTGTTTCTGTTTATTCTATCGCATAGTACGTGTTCCATTAAACGCGTGCGTAATACAAAGCACATTTTTAAAAGGGTGGGATCCTTTGGATGACATATCTCTTTTACAGGCATCCACCCTGGATCTTGAACTTTAAATCAGGTTTAATTTAAAAGGCTTTTCCATCCAAATGGAAGGATTACAAATAACGTTGGAGGTCTAGGTCTAGGTCTTTGGCTACTTAATACTTTTTATAAAATAAAACAGGAATTTTTAAATGATTACTTTGGGGTTTTAATCTTGTTATTAATATTAACATGCTTGGTAAGAGTTACTGTTTCATTAATACATTTTATTTATTTTATATATTATGTATATATGTATAATAACTTTTTTTAAAATATAAATTGGTTACTGACCACATTCGGAATCATGATTTTGTAAAGGCTTATAAGAATTATTAATATATTAGCGTCACTTGAAGTAAAATACACATGTAAAATTGTTTTAAGAAAATTATTAAAATTATTAAAAAAATTTCATATTTTCAAATCATTCTCTTTTTATGAAAAATGCACCAATAATAGTATTTTCCATATATATAGCAAGATCTCTACAGAGTCTGAACTCTGATTTTTAAAATATTCGCATTATTTTTAGAGTTACTATAAATTGAAAGAATAACCGCAGTGTTTCTTTTAAATGTTTCTCTACTCTGGTATATTAAATTATGGATAAATCCACTACTTAATTAAATATTTCAAAAATTTTAGTTCGGGCTTTGTGCAGAAGTCTTAGCTATGTATAGACAAAATATTATTGTTAAGGCGCATTTTCTATAAAAGAAGAATATTTTGAAAATATACAATTTTTTCTTCATGCTTTGTTAAAAAAGAAACGAAAAACAAAGACACACGCATTTAAATAATATTTTATAAATATATTATTTTAACATTTAAATAATTTATATACATATATATATTCTAATTCAAGTTATACTATATATATAAAAAAAATTCATTAAAGCTCTTTTGCAAAATTATTGTTCCAAACGTAGTCGGACACCTTAACTTGCAATTATGGAGAAATTATCGGGTGTTGTATGTAAATGCATCGATATCTTTCGATTTAAAAATGGATTTGCATTAAAGGAATTAAATATTGGTGTATTCAATTCTAAAAATTACATTTAAAAAATCATTTTCGAAAAAATAGAGAGTAAACTACGTAATATCTAAAAATTTATATTTCAATATGCTTTGCTTACTATACTTTTGCTTCAATATACTTTTTTTCACATTTTAAAACAACTCTTCAGGGATTAATTAAACATTCTTATTTGAATATAACATTATTACCCTTTTTTTTAATAAACATTTTTTAATCTGAGAAAATTATAGTATGCATAAAACAATAAATATTATAAGAGTATTAAAGATTAAAAATGAAACAAAGTAAAAGATCTTCATGAAAGATTTAAATAATCAGAATGCATCTAGCATATCTATATTATACTACTAAAATATGTACGACAGCTGATTATATTACAGCTTAACAAATATAGTCTATTTAATGCTGAATCATTATCGCCAACAGAAATAAAAATCCATAAGTAGATCGATTTTTATGCCTTTTCTTATTAGCATATGCGTGCTAATGCTATTAATTCCAAAATTTGTTTTTGTGTAATAAAAATATTTATTTATTCAGTTGAAATAAATTTTATCAGATGCAAAGATGCAAAATCAACTTATAATTATTATTATAAGTAAACATTTTTAAAAAACAAAAATCTTGATAATATTGCAAATTACAAGGTCTTGACCTAATTCCTCAATCAGAACATGTTTTATTTAATGCGACTGCTAATAAAATGCAATATAGAAAATAAGAGTTAATGAGTGAAACAAAAAACAAATTAAACAAGAAATAAATTTATAAAAATCCCCTTTTGCATTTACTTACGAAGAGTTCATGCAATTAGAATGAACTGTAGAAAATACTTTTACAATTTTAATGACATTGTAATTTTCTTTCCTTTCATTGGAATCCCACAGATGATCAATAAATAAGTATTTTTTTATTGTAATTATTATTTCAAATTTCTTATGATTAATATATATATATTTTTAATTTGTGAAAGTAAGATTAATTTTATAAATTTAGAAAATGAAAAGACTAAAAAAGTTTATGATATTGTAACATATATTTAAAAAATGTTTAAATATAGATATATATTACCTTACTTAAACGAATCAAATATTATGAAAAATTCAATAGTATGGGATAAATTAGTTTTTTATTCTTTTGCATCCTGTATAGAGTTTTTTCTGTTTGTTGCCAAACATACTTTCATTATACGATAAATTTCTCAATACTCATTAATTTTTTTAATTTAAATATGATACCAAAATAACAACAATTCTACATTAATTGGTGTAAATATAATAATGATAGTTATAATTACTATTCTTATTTGAAGAAATATGTACATAACAAAAAATTTATATAATATAGAAATATTGCTTCCAATAGATCTACTAAGACTTCATTGAATAATTATTTTAAATAATATTTTAAGGAACGAAATTTATTGCTGGAGATAATTTTCAACGGAAATATTAGCATATACACAAATATACTTTAATCTGCATAAGCAGATAAATTTATAACGTATAATATTTATACTTCTGTTTTCCTAGACATATAATAAAAAAAGAAAATATAAGCATATAGACAATTTTCGACTGAATCAATTACGACCGTCTAGATTTCGCTTAAACTTTTTATTTAAGTATCAGGATTGGAATTGGTCAGTTTTGTTCACTCAAAGATTCTTAAAAATAATCTTATTTTTTTATACTGAAATAAGTTTATGACTGATATATTTGTAGTGTCTTGTGTCTTGAGTTTGAACAAAATTTTTTCGAGATAAGTCTACAATCCTCATATTAGAACTCTCTCAAGCACTTGAATTTAGATTTTCACAATATTAGTACCAATATAAATTGTTGTTAGCTATATTATTTAATATACTAATGATATTAAATTTTATATTTGATATAATAAATCAAAGATTTATTTTGATATAACAAAAGTATAGTTTAACATTCCTCCTAATAAATTAATTTAATTTTGAAAATGTATAAAAATCTAAATTAAAATACATTAATGAGATGCGTACTTGAACAAAGTTTTACACGTGAGGCTAAAAAATTCAATTAGAAACTAAAAAGTGTCAAAAAATATTTAAATTATTCACAAAGGATGCTACTGAAATTATAAATAGAATATATTAAAATACCATTAGCATCGGGATTCTATTATTTGAAATGTTTTGACTACATGTATGGTTCATTCAAAGCAAGATATCGTACTGCGGAAGGAACAATGAAGTAACTACGCCCAAAATTTTAAAATCAAAAGCATAAAATGCAAGCATATAAAATATAGCGTTGGGCATATGCTTTTTAAGAATTATAAATTCTTATCATAGTGTTTTATAATTATCTTAAATAAACGAGCTTTTTTTATATTACAAAGAACATAATGTTGTTTCGTTCAGCTTAGAAAAAACGGAATGTGACACCATTTATAACAGACCTTTTCCATTCAATATAACATGAGAGGCTACTTGAAAACAAGCTGATAGAACGCGTTCCTAAAATAGAAACGCGGGCACGTTCTTTGGGTGTGACACTACCTAAATATAAAAATAGCAATTTGAATGCAAATTATCTATCTTTTTGCTGAACTGAGGTACAAGAAGGATGACAAAATATGATTGGATAAATAAATGTAGGGAAAAAGGAATGTTCCCGAGAGTACTTAATGTACTTTGAAATAGCGTGTTATAAAGTTGAATCATTTAATCAAAACCTATATCTCTCAAAAGTTTCATATTTCATAAACTGATTGCAAATCAGCAATGCTACAAAAAATTTCCAAAACATTCTGCAACACATCTAAATAATTTCATTGAAATAAATATAATCCTTCAATAAAGATTTTCTTAATTATGTCATGATATAGAGAGAACAAACTCCTTCAAACTTAACAACTTGTAAAATCGTTAAGCGATGGATCACATATTCATAGTGAAAAAAATCCTTTCGATCGAGAATATAAATCTCAAGAACCTTAAGCTAACAATGAAAGTCTTAAAAACTGTTACAAAAACAATAATTACCGTATATTTCACGTATAAACCGACAATTTTCGGAGCTTCTTTCAGTTAAAATAAGATGGTTGGCTTTTGTGTAAATGTTTTTATCTCGGTAAAAATGTCGCTGACGATAAATGGTTTTTTTAAATACTTTTCGTTAGCCCGGCCCGAGTCCTATTAATTTATTATTTTTATGAGAGTTTTGAACAGAATTGTTAATATAAAGTAAAAGTTGCTAGATAAATCCTTTGAAGTTAGTTTTATAATCTGGGTTTTCAAATAATTCGTAAAATTCACATTCGCTCATTGAGATGTTTGAGTGCATATAATCAACATATATCAAGTTTTTCCTCTAGATTTGAAACAAAAATCGACAATCACTTGCTGATTTATTATTATTATTATTATTTACCTTCTTTCCTTATTAAAAATGTTTTTTTATTCACTCTTGAACATATTTCTCATTCACAAAGAAATGCCGAGCATCTATATTGTTTTTAAAATTTAAGCAAACGCTATTACATGTAATTTGAAATTAGACGCATACGAATTCCTCTTTCCGCTCTCTTTCCAAAATAAATAAATAAATAAATAAAATAAAACAGGAAAATAATTCCAGTACAAATAATGTTAAAAAACAATCAAGGAATGACAAAAGGATGTTAGCTTCAGATAGATTTCAGAAACAAAGTTATCGTTGATGGTTGGCTTTTCAATTTGATTAGAAAGTATTTCATATGTTTCATAACATTTTCGTCCTCATAACGACACGCTTAAAAATTATAGGATTTTCTTTAAGATTTAGAAATAATTGAATATTTTCTTAGTTATATTCTAAATTCAAATATAAACATGCATTTTTCTATAAAAATAATAGATACAGAATTAAAAACATAATTTAATCAAACTAAAATATTAAAATAATCTCGCTACCCCGTTATACTAACGAAATGTTTATGAAAGGAGGATATTTTCATGGAATGATCAGAAGAAAATATTAATATGTTTTAACTTAATAATAAATAAAAAATGCAACAAAAAATCCTCAGAAAAATTTATGTGCCCATATTTAAATTATATTTAACACACTAAAAAAGTAAAAAAATAAAAAGTTATTTTTTCTGTGACTGATGAATTATTCCATTTATGAATTTCTTCATTTAATATTACATTTCATTTGAAGAAATTTTAGTTTGAATAGTTTATATAAATCCAATTAAAAGAATATGTACAATTGCTTATAATTTCAAATTAAGTATCATTTAATAACCTAAATTCGCAATTTTATCAAGAACTAAAGTTCTATAGTCTAAATGTTGCTTTTTTAAAAACAATATTTTGAATCCATTATTGATATGTGTATCCAATTCAATGATTAATGCAGTGTAAAATTGTTCATGACTTACGCATTTTAAAAATTATTGTGCTTCTAAAGAAACATAAAAAAAAATTATAAAAGCGACTCAGAAATTTTTGTTTGATACTAATTCATTTTTTTTTTGTTATATACTACATGATGTAATTTCTTCGCAAGTTCACAGTATGAGAATCGATCCATTCATTTGGAACGTGATTTTTCAAGCATGGAATGTACATTCATCTTAGTTGATAAAAAATAAACAAAAGATCTGTCTAAATTCCGTTTTTTGTTTTTTCTTTACTTCATTGATGAAATTCCCCATATTCAAATCAGTTAACATAAATTTAAAAAAAAAATCAGGAATATATAAATGTTTTGAAAAATAATGTTAATTAAATTTTTCAATATCCTTGTCGAGCCAATAAATCGCGTTTCTACAACAAACGTCTTTTTTTGAATGGTTAGTTTATTTTGGAAGAATTTAATTTTATATGAAATTATATCACAGAGAAATTAAAAATATGATTCGCTTTGGCTTAACCCCTTAACTGCTGATTAAAAGTTAAGCGATTTGATCCTTAATGCTACCGTTTTTTATGTAGACGCGCCTATTCGGTGTATTAGGAGAAAAGAAAAGGTACATATATATACAAATCCTTCTCTGAAATAAGTAAATCCTTTGTAAACACTCTCAAGGTCATGTTATTGCTTTCAAAAGCCTTCGGAATAGTTTAACTGATATCAGCGCAAAGTAAAGATCGTATTTCGGAAAGACCTACCCGTAAAATCCGGTTATAACACGCTCCGGTGTATAACACGCATCCATACTTTCAAGCTATGTTTTTTAATTTTAAGGTGTATTCGCCGTATAACGCGCAGCCCCTTTTTTACGAAGAAGCCTGCAATGCTGGTTATGCTATTATGTTTTAAAGCCATTTATTCGAGGTATTATCCAAAAATTTTGAAAAAGTAGTATATATTTCTAAAAAAACAACCCTTTAAGTTCATAAGGTATGACATTCCTTTTAAATAAACCGAATTCCAATCTTTGTAAAAGTCTAAGTTTTTTTATGCACATTTCTTTATTTCTTTTTATTTATTTATATTTTTGTAGCTATCATTTTTGTACTCGGCGTATAATGCGCACCGATAAATTTCGATCTTATTTTTTGTGTTAAAAGTGCACGTTATACGCCGGATTTTACGGAATATATACAGCAAGGGCATTTAACTCACAGGATAGGCGATACGTATATATACGTCGGTGGCAGTTAAGAGATTAAAATTAACTTTTCATTTCTTGGTTACAACCTTCACTATTATAGGCTGTATAATTTGCATTCGTACTCATTCTTTTCATTTTTCATTTTGACTCAGAAAATAAGATATCGAAATTAAAAAGAAAAGAGATAGAATTTTCTAAAATTCGATTTAGTAGCATTTACGTATTAACAAGGAATAAATAAATTTTGCTTAAGTTTAGTAAAGTATAGCATTAGCTTCATTTTATTTTTATGAAAGCAGTTTTTTAAACTGCTTTACAGCATGCCATTTAAGAAGTGTATTTAATTCTAAGTAACTATATCATATTAACAACGCTTATAAATTACTGCATAGCATTATTTAAATGAATATTTGAAAAGAAATACCTACTAATGAGAAAACCATTTAATTAATATTTTATGCAAGTTTTCTTCCGCAAGAACACATAACAAATTCCAAAATTACTTATCTAATTAACATATAATAAGCTATGCATTAATGTGAATACGTAAACGTTATATATATACCATAGCAAACTATTACAGAATTACAGAAATATATTTTCAAATTCTGTTATTTTATCAAGCCACATAAAATGAAGTATAATTTATATTAGAGAAATGAATAAACGAATTCATTATGTCATGAATAAATAAAATAAATCTCGAATAAATGATTTAAATTAAAATTTGACAAAACATTTAAAACACCAATAAAGTTTTATGAGAAAAACAAATAAATAAAATTGTAAGAATCTTTAATTCTTACAACATTATAAGTATTATGCTACATTCCATACTGATACCTTATTTCATATTTATTACAGCAACTTCCTATTTTTATTCTCAAAACGCTAATCATATTCGGTTAAAATCCGTGGAAAATTATATTTTAATTTCAGCTAATCTAAGATGGATATATTTCAACATTCCTGCGCATGCATTTCAAAAGAATTCAAGGAATTACTAATCAACATATCACTTACAACTCCGAGAATTTGTGAGTGACTGATTCATATCAAAGAATTCAACAAGAAAACTTCAGGCTTAGCTTTCAGAAATACTTTTCATGGTGGTTATAATGGTATTAAATAGGTGGAACATATTCTTTGTGATTACAAATAAATACAAAATTGCATGACAGTTTTCTAAGAAATGTAAAGTAATACCTTTCCCGTCGTGATGAGCCAATTTTCATGCTTTTTCCTTATATAATCATACCTACAAAAGAAGAAAGAATGAATGCAATTACAATCACATCAGTTTACTACTCAACAATCTAGCTGGGTAATCAGAGGAACAAAGGGTTACAAAAATAACATCCATCGCACCGGTGACATATGATTGATATCTAGTACCTGGGAGAACAGCTCAAACAAAAAAGAAAACCTCAAACAGTTTTCCCTTAGGGTACAGTAGGTCAGATTAATTTTTAGCCCTATTGACCTGGCTATTAAAGAGAAAAAAACGACACACAGCTGTGAACAAACCAAACAACATATTCCCCGACTAAAACAAATCAACCTAGATAAACTCAGAATGCCGTGTATGCTTCTAGGAGACCAACATTTTCTTATCATACATGAACAAGGTTGATGACTGCATTACTTTTCGTTAGAGAATGCTACTTTTCTTTTATTTGTTTTAATTTTTTTCTTCTTTCGAAGATTTTTAAAAAGTAATTCTTGTTTTTCGACCCATATAATCATCTTAAGGATTTTTTCCCTTCTTTTGTTGTTGGAGAATCCATTACGCAATATATTCACGAGAGAAAAGAATGAACAAAAAAGGGAACTTCGCCATTATGCTTCCGCCATCATTATATAGGATAGAGGGAATAAGCAAAGGAAAAGTTCTCTCTATATCGCATTGTGCGCACTTTTTCTTTCAATCGCAGAATGTGCTATTAGAAAGCTTAGAAAAGTAGATTAGAAACGCCCATTTGATTGTGGATTTTCTCATTAAATGTAAATAAGTGTTCAAAAACTGTGATTAAAAGATGTGTGTCATGTGTCCTTTTTTTCTCTTCGAAATATGACTGATTGATAATTAAATCGCAAGTATGCCCTAAAAATTACGCATACATATAATTTAATTTAATATTCATATTCATATTCGAAAGTATTAAAATTGGTCGTTATTTTCAAAATTTATAATTAGTATATTAAGTGTATGACAAAAAAGAGCACCCCCCCCTTATAACACCCTTTCCCCCCCCCCCATATATATAAGCACATCAGAAAGAGTTCATAAAAATATATGAAGTTTCAAAGTCAAATTGGAAATATAAACAAATAATAAAAGGTAAAGTATTAAAAATCTTCACATAATCCAGAATCCTTTTTTAAAACTTCAAAATTTAAAAAAATTTTTCGACATAGACATCTTACATATGAAATTGTCTGAAGCATTTATAAAGACAAACCAATTTATATTAACAAAAACAAATTTGTAAGTATGTAACACACAATTGATTGATTATTAACGTCGCACTCTCTCTCTCTGTTTAGCTACACGAGGGCTTTTGGCAACGGACCACGTAATTTTGAACCATGGTCAAGTGACGTGGACGACACCTGAGCTGGCACCCCCCTCTCCTAACTACCACACCACACCAACGGGAGGACGTTTCAGCTCTCGACAGATTTAACGTGCATCGCTGCCCTACCAGGCGGGTCTTTAGTGGTACTAGGCTCGAACTCGTGACAAGCCAAGCCACGGTCCGATACCTATACCTATACCACTCGGCTACCGCGGCTACTAAGTATGTAACAAACAAAAAAAAAACACATAAGGTTTGAGATTTGTAAGACTTGGTACGCTAAATAGGTAGAAGAGAGATTTTTGAAATTCACTTTCGATTTGCTTTTAAATTTAATTTTGAAATGATTTTCCATAGAGCTCTAACGATATGACGTTATATGACATCAAGCTTATCTCTATGAATGTAACTAATTAATCTTCAAGTAGGTTTTACTAGACATATTGCTTTATATATTATATTCATTACCTCTCTCTTAAAGTTTAATTACAGTATTATATTCACTCATTTAGTTGTTCTTTGTGGCAGAATTAAAATTCTTTATCAAATAAGTGAATTTAAAAATTGATACTTTTAATAATTTCATTTTAATTTTAGCAACTTTATTTGTGTTTACATTTCTGATTTTGCAATTTTGATGCAATCATCAACCCGAAACACTTTTCATTACTTTTTCAGCAATCCGATAGTAAATTTTGGCTTCATTAATTTTTTTAGACAGTTTTTACATTGTAATATTAATGTTATAATTTCCTTCTCAGTTAATATATTCGTGCTGTTGATGATATTTTGATCAAAGGTAAGTCTATAGCTTAATTCACTCGAATTATTTAATTAAGTTAATGTTAACTTTTTAATTTTCTTTTTCAGTTCAAGACTTTTTGATAGATATTATTCTGTATGCTCAGATATTATTTTTGAATCACTTCTGTATCTGCAACCAATTTGGCGAGTTATAAGCGTCATACTGAATTGAATCCTAATACAGAAAAATGAGCCGTTGTTGCAATTCGGTGTTATTTTTTTTCCACCCACGCAAAAGGTGCGGACTCAAACGGGATTTTCCAGGAACTGCTTCGGGTAAAGTGCCATCGCAGACATGCCTATTCTATTAATTTTAACTAACATTTTGACTTCAGTTAATGTTACAATTTTTTCTCAATCTAAGGATGCTTCATATTCATCTATTAGTGACAGTTATATTAGGAGCCGCAATGTTATATATTATTGTGATTTACTGTAGTCAGTTGTACGCGGCCCACACAGCGAGCATTTTTGCGGCCCGGCCAGTATATCGGCACACAATAATATATAATAAAATATCAAATTTTTTTCCGAAACAGGAAAGATAGTACCAGGGAAGTGATGTCAAATTTACTTGTTCTCTTATTTATACTTACTATAATGTATTATTCAAAATAAACTTATATTTCTATGAATATCGATTTTTTTTGCGGCTCACCTGAGCTAAACCTTGTTTTTTTTACCTAAGTTAGCCTTTGAGTTAAACTCCCTTTCTGTAGTACATGTAAATTGCTAAGATAATAATACAGTTAACTTAGTTTGTCTATATCAATGAAAAGAAGAGATTGAATAGGAATGATTGAATAGGAGACGGAAAGACCCAAAAGGTTTGGTAAGCTAAGTCCATGGGCAATGATGGCGTGCTTCTAAAGGGATGCTTTTTTTCAAAATTTGCTTTCGATTTCTTAAAATTCAATATTTAGGTGAATGGTATACTTTCCTGACGATCTCAATCAAAACTTCTTAGAATTGTGATCCTTATGTTAGCCAAGAGATCCAAATTTTTTATCCCATTTAGGACCACGGTATTAGATATGAAATCGTGTTTTTCCCGTTTTGAGGCCCGTGATCACACCGATGTGATCTGAAATAGGAACATATGGAATTTGGAATGATTATAAACTATGAATTTCGGCGAATTATTTATGACAGCAATGATTTGATATGAATTTTTAAATTGAGTTAGGCTTAGTAGGAAAAATCGCTCGGTTCTGAACGAGTTAATAAAGGTTAACTATATTTGGAGAATGTAAGCTAATTAACCAATTTTTGGCTCTGAAATGCATCAATTTCCAATTTTTTAACTTTTAATTTGTAGTATCTAGAAGTCCATTGATCCAAAAAATATAAAGTTTATGTGGAACAAATGTTTTCTTTTTTCGAAAAAGAAAAACGGTAGGAGGGTGCACATTGGTAGATTTTATACAAAGTTTTAATCATTCAATAAATGAGCAAATTTTCACTGTTCTTTTCTATTTTAACGGAAAGGGAAAAGGTGAACCGCCTCTCATGGTTTTAGTGTATATTTCGTCATATAATGTCATGGTCTATTTTGGTAGATATTTGTATTTATTCATTTGTTTTTTGTAGGTTTGATTATTTTTCAAATGGATTATTCCTAAAAAGGAATCCATTTGTAAATTAATTGAAAATTATTTAAGATATTACTATCAAAAGTGGTCCATCATTTAAAAATATTTTCAAATTTTGGATATGTTGTCTTGGAACTCTGTTCAACGTGTGACATCGTAAGAAATTTGCTTGCAAGCTAGCAGCAGATAGATTGTTGAGTTTCATTTTAAAAATTTACGTTTGCGTCGATTCGTATTCAGATATTAACACATAAAAATATCTTTTTTTTAACTCAACCTTCTAAGAAAATATATGCATTTTTTAAAAATACCTATAAACAAAGTTTATCTTGATTTATAGTTATATATAAGTGAATTAAAAACATTTTGAAAATATATTTGGAATTTCATTTTAAAGATTAAGTTAATCATGACAGTCAAACATTATTGCATTTCATCACATAAGATAAAAGATGTTTAACACTAGATTGTCCAAGGAAGTCATTTTGACTGCTTTATAATTTCAATTAGAAAAACAATTACATATATGATGCACAATTTCTTAGAATTCTTTAGAATGTATTTTTTTCCCAAGTGAAGTAAATGTTTTTTTATTGTTTATATTTACTAATAACTTGTTATATGAGTGTAAATAATATAAACAAATATCAAAAGTTAATTTTAAACAAATTTCTTTACACGTTAATCATTCTTTCACATTGCAGTTATTTTGACTGCTTTTGGGCAATATAGGTATATACTAAGTATCAGTCTTTCTAGTGTTAAAGAAGTCATTAATTTATTTTCTCTTTATAATACTTTTAATATTACTTGTCTCTTCTAAGAACATTTTTTTGTTGTCTATTTTTGATTCTTGGATGCATGATTCAAAGTGATTTCTGGGTAATTCAAAGACCTATACAATATAGTTAATATTCCTCAAAATTTTGTGCAAATGTCAGATAACGAAGTTAGCATTGAACCATCATCTTGCTTTCGATATCCAAGCATAATAGTATTTTTAAATATTTCAAGTGTGATTTTACACACACAAAAAAAAAATAAAAAAAATAAAAGGATTAATGGGTCGTATATTCCAAAATTCATTGATTTAAATATGATAATTATTTAATATGATTTATTTACTGATAATTTTATGTATGAATACTCTTATTATTTTCAGATTTCTTCTAATTTTTAGTAATTAGATTAATGTGTTCTACATCTACTGAAGTAAAAGGTAAGGTGTCAGAAATAAGTTAAAATATAACCTTAAAAATAAGTAAAAATCTGCAACTCTGTTTTTCAAACGTTTTTAGCGCATGAGAGCTTTTTTTATTGGTTTGTGGGATTTTCTTTTTGAGAAATATCTTATATTTTTTCATTATTTAAGTATTTTATTGTTATTAAAAGAAATTAAATATGACCACAAACTGCGCAACGTGATCGATCGATGATCATTATTAGCACAATCATCCTTATTTCACCGATCATTATGAATGCATAACAGAATATCTCCGAGCAGAGGATTGGAGTGCAATTGACCAATGGAATTGTGGATGGTTAAACTGTATTATAAGCAAATTAAGCTGAAAACAATTGTTCCGAATACTTTAAAACGCATAGGTTTAATATATAATTTCATATCTTCACAATTTAAAAAAATGAAATCTAGTGATCTAGAAATCTAGACCCTTTTCTTATTATTGTAATACGATTCATTTTCATTCAGTGTATTGACAAAAGATTTTTCCTGTTAATAAATTGCAATAACTGTATGCGTTATTACATTATATAGGGTGCTACATTAAAATAAAATAACAAATAACCGTCTTACGGTTGTTTGTTGCTTAAACTGAGCAGAATGCTTGTCAAAAATTCAGAATTATAAATACGCATGATAGGTACCTCAGGGATTTAATCCTATTATTTATTCTTATCTATTTCTAGGGTTGGTTAACACATCAAAACAAAACTTAACTCAGTGGTGCAACATCCCATAGAAAGCCAATACGTACTGTGCCCATCTCAGTTTTCCTGACCTTGGGCATTGAGGTGCATGAGCAGATGTTCCAGTCAGGTGGTCAGTCTCACGTGAAACCCCCAGTGTTCGGTTCCCAAACAAACTTGGTACTCATTTATCAACCCACTAAGGGGATGAAAGACTGAATCAACCTTTCCCATTCCGGGTGTGAATCCCGAACATGTGGCGTGGAAGCGCGATAAGCTACCATTCAGCAACACGGCTACGATTAACGTATCATAGATTGATAAAAAGACCAATTAAAACGGATTCTATAGCACCATAAACACGAGTTTAGTTGTACAGGTTTTCAACAGAGAGATAGCATTTCTTTTTAATGGTTGATTGAATATCATAACTCATAAACGGCAAGTTTAGAGAAATATAGATATATAAAAATACAATGCAAATACTTTTATGGTATGGGAATTACGATATATCCATATGAAACGTTTAAATTACAGGTTGGATAACATGCTCGCATTAAAAATCTCTCATGTAGGGAATGTTGGTTATCATTTATTCAATTCCTACTATTAGTTCACTCTCTTGCTGTATATATATATATATATATATCTTGTTCAAATTTTCAATCCTTAATAAAATGCTTTCTATTCATCCATTCAAGTTCAAATGCATTTTTTAAACTTTTAGTGGATGACACTTCATGTTAGTACTATCTTTTCAAATATTAATTCATTAATTAAATTTAAAACTGAATAAATATTAGCAAACAAAAATAATAGATCAACAGCATATATAGAAAAGAAAATTGTTCGTTATGTGCCTGTAACGCAATGGATAACGCGTTGGACTTCTAATTCAAAAGTCATGGGTTTGAATCCCATTTGGGATGGCCTAGTTTCTGAGAATGCGATTTCTTTTTCATTATACTATTTTATTAGAATAATTAAATAATTAATGAAAAATAGTAACAAACGAACAAAAAATAGTCCAACACTATATAAAGAAAGAAAAATTGAGAATTACAATGAAAATCGCTTTTTATTTTGTTACTTAATATTGTGATTATGTGATATGTATATAAATATTTATATTGATTGTAACTATTTAATAAAAAGCGACTAAAATAAAAATTTTCTTTGTTGACCTAATTTTTTTTAAATATTATTTGTTATTTAATCAGTCTACATAGAGCAATTTACTTCAATGATTTATTAAATAAATTACGGAATGTTTCTTTACATCAGTTTAATTTCTCTATAACACATACACTCATATATACGTATCACATCAAATTTCTAAGAAATTAAGGATTAAGAAGGTTTGATCTGTGGTAAAGGCAATTGTGTCAGAAAGTAATATTACTTAATTTACAGCATGAAGATTTGAAATTATTTGCCTTTTGTACGCTCATTTCCAATGATACTTCATTGAAAATTGAGTTCTAAATAAATTGTTCGAAGATTTCACTACTAAAAGAGAGAAAAAAAAATCAAAAACTTGAATTAAAGAACTCTAAAAAAGAAATGACAAATAGAATAAAATGTAAAACCATTATTACACGTTCATAAATAATTAAAATTCAAAAATAAGTAGTTAAAATGAGAATACAAGATTAAGCATTCTATATTTCTAAGCAAAAAAATGTGCCAACTATTCGATAAATTAAACACATTCCATAGCAATGCTTAGGTCGTTATTTAAGTATATATAACTCTCCATTTTTTTCTTTATGTGAGAGTTTTGAGTTATACTGGATTGTGTGTAATACATGGAAATTACACACATATTATTTTTAAGAAATAGTTCATAGTGTTTAACAACATCAAAACTAATAAATTCTAAATTAATTTATAATGACAAAAATGTACATATTTTACTTTTTCTTCATATTCTGCATTGTCAAAGATTATGATATTACAGTTTCTGACAAAAACCCTGTCCCGTTTAGATGAACAATTTTCTGTAGTGCTACATGATTGATGATCCAGAACACACACTTCAGCATAGCCCGTGCCCATTTATGTTGACACTATATTAAGAAGTTTCGGGGATGTAACAGGCCAAGCCTTTAGGAGGCTTGGCCAAACCGGTCACCCACGTGCGCGGGCCATAGGAATTACTAAACGTTGTGTGAGCAGGGAAGTTTAAAAATACAAAGTCAGGAAGTGTGCTCATTTTAGCAGCTAATTCATAATAAATTACAATATGCTTAAAGTGCAGAATGTCACAATTTATGGGAGATTTGCCTAAGATGAATTTTTATGCTGAGAACTTTAGACAGTAAGTGATGTTGACGAATGGTGATCAAACTAATCTCACATTGCCAATTGAATAATAATTTCGAGATAAAATAAATAAGCTTATTTATTGTTGTTATTAGTTACAATTTCAACAGGCGTATTTATGTTGCTGGTTACTTCAGTAGTGCAAATGGTTCATAAGCAAATAGTAAATTCTCAAAACTTTATTGCACTGTGTACAACGTGAGATTATTTTTGTAAAATATCCAAACGAATCGGATTTATGCATTTGAGTGCCACAGAGAAAGAGACATAAGTATTTATAACTTTGAAATGTGATAAAGACTTTATAATACAATTAATATAACTCCTTTTAGCTTCATAAAGAAAAGTATTTACCTTCCAATTTTATTGGTTTTGGAAGAAAGAACATATATAGGATTTTAGAATTACGCGTTTGTTACGCGTATTCTCTGTAACTGATCTAAGTTTGATGAGACTTTCACAAAAATTAACTAATCCATGTTAAATTAGAAACAATGTACGTATTCTTTCATTTGTTTACCGTGCGTATTTCATATAAGAAACAAATGGAGTTTCGTAGGTACTTTTGATTAGTCAAGGAGAAACAGAAAATATGCTTATATATTATTTAAGCATTTCTTTTTACTTATTAAAACAATGTGAGATTAAATAAATTCTTTAAGATGACGCAGTGAAAATCAAGTCACGCTGTGATGCTATCTCTGACCATAAAGAAACGCTGGATGGATTAGATTTCAACAATGGTTCTAGTCTTCAAGGAAGGAAACTTATAGAAAAATTTAAGCATTTTTCTCGGTATCAAAAAGAAAATTATTCATGATCAGAGTAAAATAACGAATTGATTTCTCCCTTTACAGATAGAATTGTACAGTCTTACGGTTATTATTTTAAATTTTAATAAGCAAAAGAAATAAGTAAAGGTTTCAAATGACAGAATGGAAATTTACATGCTTTGTTAAAATGCGTATATGTCTTTATTTGTGATCTAGAGTCGAACAATATTCAAGTAGGAAAAAGATTTAAACTTATAATATAAATATGATGTCAATAATTAATACTGTACAAATATCAAGATCTGTAAAAGTTGATTCCTGTGTCAGAAGAATTAAGACCAAATGACATTAATTTGGCCATTAGTTGGGAAATATTTTTCTCGCTCTCTTCATATATATAAATCACACCAAAACTAAGATGATATTAGTTTTAGAGTATTATTGAAGTTTTGTTCTAAAAAGTAATCTCCATAGGAATATAATACTAAACTATTTTTAGCATAATTATTATTTAGTTAATAGGTACAAAAATAAAGAGATAGATTAATAATTTATTTAAAGAAATATTACATGCTGTTTATAATATGCTCTTTTTCTATAAATTTCTCAAATTATAAATTTGTAGTAGTTTTTATGTTAGTCTGATTTGATTTGCATGTTAATATTTATATTTATTTAATCATATTCATCACAGACAATTTTTTTTTTATCATTATCACATACTATTACATTACTACTAACATATCACATTACTACTATCACATACTACTACATTTTACACACTTTCTCTTTTAAAAACGTAACATTTAGATAATTTATATCAATTTTTCAAATTTCCTACGTATAATATGTTCTTATTACATTGAAGAACACATTAATAAAAAAATAATTTCGTATATTCGGTACCGGGATTTCATTTGTGTTGTTTCTATTTAGGAAGCTAGTGGATTATTTTTTGATACTTTTGATTTATGGTGATTTAGCTTTATTAGAAGCAAATTTTAATAGTATTAAGATTCTTACATCATTTCTAAACGAATTTTCTCTTTTCCTCCATGCAGTTTCAGCTTTAAGCTTAATAGTTTACTAATGTATTATTGTGGCTGTTATTCTATGACCTCTACTGGCAAACCTTTTTCTTACTTAATGTTTTTACTCTAAATTAGACTTATAGTAAATCAAATTATATATCTAAGTGTGTATGGGTTGTATATACAAGGTGATTCGCTAACAGAACGTCAAACATACAGGGTGTGTAGGGGGTACAAAGACGATTAGGAATCACATAGGAATGCAGGGTCGCAGATGCTATATTTGCGAGCTACGGTGCAAAGAAGCAGAGAAAAAAAAAGCAGAAACAGCAACAGTAACGGGACAGCAAACATTTTATTGAAAGACTGCATTAAAACAAATGTTCGAAGTCGTCTGACAGGACTGACAGCTGCGTTGCGTGGAATTTCTTAAGTTCTGGAAGATTCCTGGCATGTCACATATCCTCCCGGCAACTATAGTATTCGAGAGACGAGGTCTTCAATTGAAGGAATGGGTGTCTCGTATACACCAAAATTTTCATGTGACCTCAGAAGATGAAGTCCATCCATAATAGGTCCTGTGATTTGGCTGACCAATGAACCGAGCCCCTACGACCTATTCTTCGCAGGGCCAAGGATTACGTTGAGGTGCCAGCGGACGTGAATTCCGTAATATGGCACTCTTGGAGACTACCTCATTGAACCGTACATTCTGCCTAGTCCTTTAGATGGCATGGCATATCTCATCTTCTTGCAACAAGTTCCACCCGAACCTCTTGAGGTAAAAGATGTTCCTCCGTGGTACCAGTACGCCGAGGCTCTGCCGCATTGTGGAATTCACGTATTCAATTCCATGTTCGACATTGATTGAATATCTGCAGCCACCTAGACGATGCATGTTATGTTAGGAATTTTCCATAAAGTAATTAATTCCAGAAAGCGAAGCTGTCAGACCTGCCAGATGACTTCTGGTCGTAACTTCGTATACCTATTGTACAATCTTCCAATGAAATGTTTCCTGTACCATTAATGTGTTGCTGTTTCTGTTCTTTTTCTCTGATTCTTTGAACCATAGCTCGCATGCAACCCTACCACATTTGCAACCCTACTTTCCTATGTGACTCCAAATCGTCTTTGTACCTCCTACACATCCTGCAAGTTTATTTTGTCTGGTAGCGAATCACCCTGTATATATATATATATATGTATTA